>CM060953.1:106356684-106431684 GCA_030765055.1 Mantis religiosa
ACAATAAAGCACAACTACAATTTAAATTAGGATTGTAACTGCTTATTTTTAAATGTTATTGAGAATGCGTTAAAAGTTGCAAAAATTATACTGAATAATTCGCGAAAATGTGGTTAGCATATACTCATAATAGCAGAAGAACAAAAACTACTTAAATCCCGTAACACATAAGCTTTTCTCTTTCAGTTGATTTTCTCTTTCCCTTCATCTTCCTTTTCGTAAATCGATGGTGGTGAAAGCAACCAAGACACGGATACTGTTATAAGAAAGCGTGAATTTAAATATTTTGCGCATTATATGTTTCAAACACAATTAAGACAATTGTATCACTCATTGATTAATAATAATAATAATAATAATAATAATAATAATAATAATAATAATAATAATAATAATAATAATAATAATAATAATAATAATAATAATAATAATAATAATAATAATAATAATAATAATAATAATAATAATAATAATAATAATAATAATAATAATAATAATAATAATAATAATAATAATAATAATAATAATAATAATAATAATAATAATAATAATAATAATAATAATATTATTATTATTATTATTATTATTATTATTATTATTATTATTATTATTATTATTATTATTATTATTATTATTATTATTATTATTATTATTATTATTATTATTATTATTATTATTATTATTATTATTATTATTATTATTATTATTATTATTATTATTATTATTATTATTATTATTATTATTATTATTATTATTATTATTATTATTATTATTATTATTATTATTATTATTATTATTATTATTATTATTATTATTATTATTATTATTATTATTATTATTATTATTATTATTATTATTATTATCATCATCATCATTATCATTATCATTATTACTATCAGAGTACTATTACTATGCTACTTTCTTTTGAATTTACATCTTCTTTGGTCCTCCTTTTTAGTTTCCTCTAAAAAATATGATTTCTGGTCTTTCAAAATTTCATTATTTTATTTGAAGGTCCATATATTGGTTTCATGTAGATACGCGAGCAGCGCAAGTGTGTTGTATAGTTTTATTTGTAATTTTTTTTTTTTTTCCATATTTTATTTCCTGAATTCTCGTTACTTGTTCGTTAGGGATTCAACTTCATGATTTTTTTTCTTGTTGTTGGCAAGATTATTACAATTAGATGCTATATGACACTCAATTAAGCCAAATTAGTGATTCTTCTATTAATTTATTTCTGATAACTACTTTCTTTCTTTCTTTGTATCCAAATAACCTAGGTTTTACGTTTACGATGGAATATTTATAAGTCAAATAATATAATAATTAAAAGTCAAATATTACCATCTTAACGTGATTTAAGTTTTAGAAAGTATAACTTTATTGTATATACAGCATGGTAAATAAATTAGTAAAATCACCATTGATGACCGCTTTATTTTAGACCTGCCACGTTTAAATACTTTTTTATTTGAAGATTAAAAATCGTTGCCTAAATGCCGCATTCCAGCCCCATAGTTAGGTGTCCGTCAATATTTTTTTTTATTCTTCTGTAAATCTTTAAATACTTGTATTATTTGTATAAGCATCCCTCATTTATATAAAATGTTCAGAACGTACTTCTGATAGCATCATCAAAGACATTAATGTGTATAAATAAGATTAATTAAATACATTCATATTTAATACTATTCGTAGCATGATTTTGCTGTTTATAACTGACATAGTTATCTTTTTCTTTCAATTTTTAACGTCAAATTAAGCAGGATGTTCGGTAGCTTCGACTGCTTGTAAAGGGATTCTCAGATGTTAATTCATTATTCATTATTTCTGTCCTTTGGCTTATTGTTAGTTGTAATTTTTGCAGCTCTCTAACTCTTCGAGTAGCTGTATCTTGCAACAAACGTTCTGATGTTATTCGAGTTGCTCTTTGTAGTGGTTTTCTTACATCAACAGAATTTTACACCCTCGATGAACGTTGCTTATCTTTTCCATTCACCAGAGATTCAGTTACTTCCAATTAGTTGGCCAGTCTCAGTTTTTTTTTCCTTTTGAAAAAAGTATTCTAATCACTATATAGTCTCTCTGGTGTATCCTTGAAGTATCTGTGTTTGAGATTCGGTACTGCTTGATAAGAAAGAGCCGCTGATTTAATGTTTGCCTCATTTGCAGCGATTAGAAGAAAACATTTTTTTTTTTTTTTTTTTTTTGAATTTACGTCATCCAACGTTAAGTCATATCGGACAATGAATGGAATGGGTGAAATGATGCTCAGATGAGCCCGGGGTCCATGGAGCTTAGAGTTACCCGACATTCGTCTTGCAGGATAAGGGAAAACCGCGGAAAAAGCCTTATCCAGGTAACTCACCCTGACCGAGATTCGAACTCGGGACCTCTTGAACGTGAGGCAGACATGCTGCCACCAGGCTACCAAGGCGGGCTCATTAAAGCTATGTCAACGATAAAATAAAAGACGAAAATGAGATATAAAGAATAAACATCTCCGCAGCTAATTAGAAGTAATCGAAACTACTCGTACTAAACATCCTACTTAATTTATCTTTTAAATGGCTCAAAAAGTGAATTTACATCAGAAAAATTAAATAAAGAATTATGTTAATTCTGCATAAATTACTCTGCATTAACTATAAATTTCGATAAAACTATTGTCTATACAGCTTCTGTGTTTGCAGAAGTTGTTTCTTCCTCCAATAAATAATGTTCCATTATCCTTAATATTTTAATTAGAGTGTAAGAGTTATTTTAACCCAGCCTCTGAACGGAAAAGAATTAATAATGTTAATTTGTTTTATGATGCTTTTTGGAATTTAAACTTTTTTTGAATAAAGTTTGAGTGTTAAATTGTTAAAATTAAGTTTAGAAAATGAAATTATATAATTAAAAATAAAATGATTGTACTGGTCGCTACATATAACGTAGTCAACTAGAAATGTGCAGTTACCATGGTGAAGGAAAAAATCAATCTTCCTCTGTAAAGGAACGCGACACTCTAAGTCTGAACGATGCAAAAGGGCATGATTGGGAGCTTCAGTGTGTAGAGATATAAAAACGTTTAGTTTGAGATTGTAAAGGAAAAGGACGCATCGAAAGTCATTCATTCAATTATGTTACATCGTGTTATAGCCGGGATTTGAACACGGATCTCTTGGTCTCCGTCCGGTTCTTTAACCAAAGATATATACCATGGACAACGTGCCAGTATGACATTAATTCTCAAACTGACTCACAGTTTCATTTCCATTAATAGACCTAATAGTGTTTGGACTATAAAACCCGGGCCTTGAAGTACTTAGGTGTTGTAAGTCGCCATTAAGGAGTTGTCTCTTGTACCTGTATAAGAATTTTCTAGTTGTTTACTAAGATAATGGGTGTCAGTTGAGAATTAATGTCATACTGACCCGTTGGCTCAACGGTTAAAGCAACCGGACGAGCCCGGAAGTTCCCTGTTCAAATCCCGGCTATGGCATTTGATTTCTGAGTCTGACTTAATCTGTTCTAAAATCAACATGTTTAAAAAGTAATTGAATAATCATATGATTTTTGGTAAACCTTTTCGAACGTTTAGAATAAAGATATCAGTCCGCCTGGGCATAAGAGTATGTTCTAGCTGGGAAATCATTCTTTAACTTAACTTGAAAACTTAAAACAAAAAAATTAAGAAAAAAGCTTCAAGCATCCTCAAAGAACGGTGCAACCCGTCTGCCATAACGTGACACTTCATAAAATCACATCATCACATAACTTCAAATTTGGAAAATTCTTTTACAATAGGTTTTGTGTAGATTTTATTTGTGCTGCAAAGGAGATTGCTCATCTTCATCTTTTTCAATGACGAAAACAATTTAACTCTTAAACGTAGCACAAAATGTTTACATCATCTTCATAAATATGTAATTTTCATTAAATGGGATGTAATCAATTATAATTTATTACACCTGCCCCATCTCTTACGAATCCATGAATATTCTTAAGGTTAAAGTAGGAATCTAGAGATTATTCAAGTTATGAAAGTCAATAAACTTCTTGCCAATATCTGTTATGCTCTGTTCCCCAAATTTTTCACTTTATTTTGCGAAATAAGAACCTTTCAGTTTCCAAGCACGTAAGTCACCTAATTATTAAATTACTTTTTTGTTTCCTGAATTAGTATATACTAATTTTTTCCTAATAAATTGTAATTGATTTCAATTTTGTTTCCCGTATACTATATTACATCATATGTGCTATTTTGGCGGCTTCTAATGCACGTCTCTTTCAGCATCTAAACCAAACTACGTCATTTTACCTTAGCAAAATTTCTCAGCAACTGTGATCTTTCTTCGCTTACAATGTTTTTTATCTTTGGGTGTGTATTACTTGGTGTTACTATTTCACACACATTCATATTCTTATACGAGGGCTATCCAGAAAGTAGATTACGCTTTGGAATAAAAAGTAAACAAAGTATAGGAAACAAATTTTATTATATACAGATGAAAGCCACACTCACATACTACTTTTCGACATAGTCACCATTCAAATTAAGGCATTTATCGTAGCGACGTACGAGCTTGGAAATTCCTTCGTCGAAAAATTCGGCCGCCTGCGCCTTCAACCACTTCGTTACCTCTTCTTGCAGCTGTGCGTCGTCATCAAAACGCTGCATAGCCAGCCACTTCTTCATTGCTGGGAATAGGTGGAAGTCGCTCGGTGCCAGGTCGGGACTGTACGGCGGATGAGGAAACAACTCCCACTTAAAAGATTCAAGAACTTCACGAGTGACATTTGCCGTGTGGGGCCGGGCGTTGTCATGAATCAACAAGATCTTAGAGCTCAACATTCCTCTGCGCATGTTTTGAATGGCTCTTCTGAGTTTTTGGAGAGTTTGGCAATACCTTTGAGAGTTTATTGCAGTGCCTCTTTCCAGGAAGTCCACCAAAATCACACCTTTTCTGTCCCAAAAAACAGTCACCATCATCTTCCCTGCCGACATTGTTTGCATGCATTTCTTGGGTTTTTGGGGAGAACTTGTGTGCCCCCACTGCATTGATTGCAATTTCGTTTCACAGTTCACGTGTTTCACCCATGTTTCGTCACCAGTAACGATGCGATCGAGTAAAGAGTCACCATCCTTATGGTAAACGTCCAAAAAGTTCAACGCTGCAGCCATTCGCTGATTTTTGTGGTCCTCTGTCAAGATTTTTGGAATCCATCTTGCACAAAACTTGTGTTAACCAAGCTTTTCGCTGATGATTTCGTGCAACAAACTTCGCGAAATATGTGGAAAACTCAAAGAAAGTTGCGTTATTGTGAACCTTCGACTTTCACGGACTTTAGCATCGACTTTTTCGACAAGTTCGGCAGTCACTATGCTGGGTCTCCCACTTCGATCTTCGTCGTGAACATTGGTTCGGCCATTTTTAAATCTGATGACCCACTGACGCACTCCACCTTCAGTGATAATGTTGTCCCCATACACTTCACAAAGCTGCCGATAGATTTCTATCGGTTTACAGTTTTTTGCAGTCAGAAACTTTATTACTGCACGCACCTCGCAGCTCGCGGGATTTTCAATTAACGCAGACATTTCAAACCGTCACAGTATCTGAACGGAGCACAGCACGAACCTCTCACTAGCACGGCTAGATGCCGACTGAGCTGCGCAACGCTCTGACCCCAAGATGGCCGCGCTAGCCCCACCCCTAGCGGAAACAGACGAAAACGTAATCTACTTTCTGGATAGCCCTCGTACATTTTTCCAGACTTTAGGTAAGAAGGGGAACAATCAAACCATGGCTAAAGTAATCATCCTCCAGCAAAGAATCAAATCCGAAGTATTTTGGATAGGTTATTCAAAACCTCACAGCTCGATAAGCTCTTCAAGCTATTTAGTATAATGTGAAGAAATAAATTAGACTTAACTGAGACAATATGTTAATCCGCAGCTGCCCCAAACCAGTATATTAAAACACTATTCTGAGGTAATGTAAATTTTGAGTGAACATAGGAATGGAACTTCCATTTCCATCAGTAGTGTCCAATTTTCACAGCTCCAGTATATAACGAATAGTAGAGTATATGGAATTGAGAAAGTCTCACTCAGTTCTTGGAATTCTCATTAGAAAGCTTTCGTAAATTCATTTTTATTATGATATCCATAAGTTTATAACATTGGTCTTTTCGCTATCCAGATTATATCACTTTTGTCTGCTTTGCAAAGCTTCCGATGTAATAATAATAATAATAATAATAATAATAATAATAATAATAATAATAATAATAATAATAATAATAATAATAATAATAATAATAATAATAATAATAATAATAATAATAATAATAATAATAATAATAATAATAATAATAATAATAATAATAATAATAATAATAATAATAATAATAATAATAATAATAATAATAATAATAATAATAATAATAATAATAATAATAATAATAATAATAATAATAATAATAATAATAATAATAATAATAATAATAATAATAATAATAATAATAATAATAATAATAATAATAATAACAATAACAATAACAATAATAATAACAACAACAACAACAACAACAACAACAACAACAACAACAATAATAATAATAATAATAATAATAATAATAATAATAATAATAATAATAATAATAATAATAATAATAATAATAATAATAATAATAATAATAATAATAATAATAATAATAATAATAGATGATGATGACAATAATGATAATAGTGCTAATAATAGGTGCATAGACTCATGATGTAATAAATTATAATATAAACGAATTAAACAGTATTTTTTACAAGATATTCAATTTCTTCCACAAAAAAGCATCCAATAGTATGTTACATTCCCATGAAATTAAAAATACCCATAACGAACTGTTATAAAACTTTTACAGAAGTACACAGTAGCTTGCTATAATGTCAAAACGAAAATTAAATATCTCAACATTTACCTAAGGACAGGACATTTTTATATAACTTGTACGAACTATATTTGAAAAACTATATTTTTCTATCCTACTTTTAATTTGGATAAACGTTTCCAGAAATAGTTTAATTTCACATTTCTTTGTAAGTTTGGGGGGGGATATAGCAAATCAAAGCGACAGTTAAATATTTAAAGTTGATTCGATATATGTCAACTGTTTCACAGACAGTTGAAACAGCTGAAGCTGAAGGCATTTCCCTATTAAATCTATGAAAAAGTCAAATAATTGAAGACGGGTAACACCTAAATGATCCATGCCATAAACATATCATATGTAATCACTGCTTAATTTTAAAGATTGTTCCATTTGTTGCTCTGTAATTTGCATGTTAAGACTTGCAGGAAAATAATGTGACAATTTAAAGGATGCTGGCATCATTTTCTTGAAAATTGTCATGTTGTACCTTAGGGAAACACTGAATTTAAATAACAAGTTTGGTATTTATTTATGTTTAATTTTCTGAGTTAGTTGTTTTATATATACACACACATACACACATGGAGAGAGAGCAAGGGAGTGAGTGAGACAAACATAGAGAGTGAAATCATACGGAGAACATAGAATACGTTTCTTTGGAAAATGTTACCGAGTAGGGGCTCTGAAAACACGATATCACATTTTCAAATTGCTATACGCACTTTTTATATGTCCCTTGATAGAAGCTAATACAATAATCTAATATTGATTTGACATTATTGTGAAGCTCGTGAATGTTTTCTTCTTTTAAAATAAGTGCTTATGGAGCAGTTCTTTTTCTAACACTAAAAGCAGAAATAAATTTGCCGGAAAATGTGTAAGTACAGACTCTAAAAGCAGAGTTATCCCAAATCCCAGGTAAATTTGCTTCTTGGAAGTTAGCATTGCCAAGTAGTAATTAGTTGTAGTAATTAGAATTTCATGCATTATATATACTAAATCGTATCTACTTTTGCATGTTCATAAATATCTGCATGAATTATGCCATTTTAGATTTTATGATGTAAATTAAAGCTTGTTATGAAGGGTTTAGACCAGTGGATTGCGGTAAGTTTATTTAACCAATCATTAATAATTTTGATGAATATAATAATGTTAATGCTATAGTGATGATGAAAATCATAAAGATGAAGATGATGATTATGATGATGATGATAATAATAAACTTTTTATACTCAAACTTTGTGTTCAATTTAAAACCATATCGAGTATTTACAAATGGAAAGACACTCACGTTGCCAAGCAGTACATGGTCCGTTATAACAAACAGAACGAAAATTAACAATTATATTCTCATGGCTGTCTCCCCACACACACACACACACACACACACACACACACACACACACACACACACACACACACACACACACACACACACACACACACACACACACACACACACACACACACACACACTGTCCTACAGATGTATTTTTAGACGTGGCGCATGACTTTGCTTGGATGTGCGCAAGTGACGTCATGCAAATCAATGGTGGGGGTCAAATCTCTGCTTCCACAAGCAGATTGCTGGTAAACCTAGTGTGTTAGACGACTAACCTGACACCCATTTTTCTTGCAAATAAACAAGTAGACTCTACCATAAGCTATTGCGCAACAAACGTCATACGCCACGTCTAAAAAATACATCTGTACTGTGTACATAAGAGGTTGTTCATCTGCTTGCTTTGTTGTAGGTAGATGTGTAAGACGCAGTTGCTTACATAACGAAGAGCGCTTGCTACTTTACAGTAACCAATATAATAACCAAACCAAAAGCTATCCTAGGACAAAATATTTAATTTAAGGTTTATATTTTAAGCAGTGAATAGTTAAGCTCACTGAGTTTTAATGTCATAAATCAAACTGTACATTTCTTCGCCATACAAATATTCATCTAAACCAGGTTAATACACATCTTTAAAAAATTAAAAATAACACTGAATTCATTTCCCTGGGTAGGGCACTTAGAGGTGTGGGGATATTTTGTAAAATAGCCTTTTCGCAGTCTTCAAAATGCTATAAATAACTGTTTAGTATTGAACTGGCTTTGTATTTTTGAGCTATGCTCTTATCTCACTCTGAGATATAAGGAAACTGCTTAAAATGCTGTTTTTATTTGAGGACCTCAAAACGTGTATTTACAATGAATTCTATATTTGGGAATGGTATGACATATAGCACAAACCCTTCTATTTGGTACAGGTAACTAGTAAAGCAATCAATGGCGTTGTTCAGATAATTTAAGTCAAAGCAAAAGCTTGGTGTTCCTTACTTTAAGAACGTTTTTTGTGACTAAATTTCAGTATTTAAATGCTTAGATTTTTATATGTGCATTTCAAATTTTCGAGCGTTACAATTTCCCATAGTTGATTCCAGTCGTTAGGATGTGCATTCTCATTTTGCCGTACACAAGCAATTGAATAGTGGTACTCCCTATACCGATATGCTTCTTTGCCAACATATTGTTGGAAATACCCTTTGACAGAAAATGAGCAGGTGCCAGAAAGAAAGTTCGATGAAAGACATTGAAAGCATTAGCTGATGCTGGTTCACAATATAAGATTTGGAAAGGTCGAGTCAGACTGAAAGGTTTGATTGGAATCCCGGCTACGGCAATGAACTTTTCCGTCTGACTGTAATATTCCATACGTTGGCCTTCACACGGCTAATTACATTAATGTGACTGAACAATTAATTTTTCCAATATAGGCTTTGATGTCACTCTGGCATTTACGCAATAGACAGAGAGTTGACTTACGGCTTGGCCATATGCATGATAGCCGAGCGGTAAAACGCATATCTCGTAAGCAGACCAATATGAGTTCGAAACCTTACTGCGAATGTTTTTTCTTATTATTGTTACTTTGACTTCATTGCTTTTATTTTTCTCATTTATACCGCCCCTTAACTGCAGTGGACATACCGGCGGCCGCTCTCCTTTGGAACATATCGATGGTGTTAACTAGTAAACGCTGGGTTGTATCATAGTTCACGCTAACATTCGCACCCTCATTCATGCATCTATTCAGACTCTGGGGAAGATGGGGAATCATTTTGATTGGAGAAAACCCCCACTAATAATAATAATAATAATAATAATAATAATAATAATAATAATAATAATAATAATAATAATAATAATAATAATAATAATAATAATAATAATAATAATAATAATAATAATAATAATAATAATAATAATAATAATAATAATAATAATAATAATAATAATAATAATAATAATAATAATAATAATAATAATAATAATAATAATAATAATAATAATAATAATAATAATAATAATAATAATAATAATAATAATAACAATAACAATAATAATAATAATAATAATAATAATAATAATAATAATAATAATAATAATAATAATAATAATAATAATAATAATAATAATAATAATAATAATAATAATAATAATAATAATAATAATAATAATAATAATAATAATAATAATAATAATAATAATAATAATAATAATAATAATAATAATAATAATAATAATAATAATAATAATAATAATAATAATAATAATAATAATAATAATAATAATAATAATAATAATAATAATAATAATAATAATAATAATAATAATAATAATAATAATAATAATAATAATAATAATAATAATAATAATAATAATAATAATAATAATAATAATAATAATAATAATAATAATAATAATAATAATAATAATAATAATAATAATAATAATAATAATAATAATAATAATAATAATAATAGCACGTTTAAACATAAAGGACTTTTCACCTTCCTGAGTCATTATCTGAAGCTTTAACGTTCACTAATAAACCTTGTTTCAAATAAGCTTGCCCCGCATCTCTTATCACTTCACATTGGCTGCTGTCGTGGTATAGACTGTTGTGCGTTAATAATGATTTTGTTATTTAACATGATATATCTTAATATGTTCAAAGAGAATTGTCAAATTTATATTCTCATAACCGTATGAATTAATATACTAAGCAATAGAGTTAATTTATCTGGAATGCATGTTAATTCTTAAACGAAATAAAGAGTAGAAGCCTTTGCTTCAAACGTGCCTCTCGGGATAACTGACTACACATTGCAAAGCGTGGAAGCCTATCGGAAATTGTCTGAAACAACGGAGTTGTTACGTAAGCCTATACACGGTGAGACTGTATGTCCATTCTCTTCACGTGCAATCATGTCTGCTGGACAGAACGTGTCATGCGTCCTTAGGCAGGGGAAATCATGTATAATGTGAATGAGGTGACAAGCAGAAAGGACACAGAATCAAAATATCTTTGTGTTATGCGACAAAACGAGTGTCTGCAATGGTATTATAATTTACATTTGTGTATAATAATTAATTGGCTAACCTCACATATCGGACGCACAGCTCGCAAGTGCTCTCATTGTGCTTCGCTACTTATGTATCCAAGCTCATAATAATTTTCTCTTCTAGCAAACAAGATACCAAATAATGCAGCTCTGTATCACTAAAGGTCACCTCGCTTATTGCGCTATAGTACTTAATACAGATAGTAGAGAAGGTAATTACACAATGTTTAAACGAAAGAAAGATTTTAAGATGGCTACTGAAGTGCAAAATATAAGTTTTAAGGTATTAAAACTTCAAAATTATATTTTCAGGGCATAATATTGTATGTGCAGTGGTTTACTTTATATACTAATACTTTGAATATCAAGTTAAACGTTTATTGGTTAAAATAATGAAAATTTCTCTTCACACCACAACAAACTACGAGTGTTTTACTTTTTCTGCTATATATAGCATATATGTATAGCACGTTAAGGAAGTATTATATTCCACTTAAAACACTTCAGAATTTTTACTTGAAGTACCTTGATAGATGACGAAACTTTAGAAATATTTCCTGTGTGCATGTGCCGGTGCGTGTGAACGTACTTCTACAAATCAGAATTTATGAAAGATTACTCAGTGATATTGCAGCAATCTTGAGTGGGAAAGTAAGTGTTTTCAAGAAAATACTCTTACCCAAATTATTATCTATAACGTTAGTGTTTAAAATTGTGTTTGCTTATATCTATATGAATGATAAATAATAATAAAAAATAAGCATGTTGAATTTTCGATAAACAGCCCGTAAGTTTTGTTCATTTATGAAGATTGCCATATTTTATAAACTATATGGACAAAGAAACGTTGGTTTTAACTTACAAATAATTAATATCCTTTTCAAGTACTAAATCTCCATTCTTTTGTGCTTCTCCTAACATCTTGCAAAGAGGATATACTTTAAAGACACCAATAATAGCAACCAGCTTTTAAAATATTGTACCTTTACTTCCAGTTCAACTTAATTCAGTTACTAAGAATAAGAAAAATAAGTAGTCTATGAAAGTATTTTAGTAGAATATGGTTTAAAGAAAATTCTGTGAATATTACACATCAGCAATTGTTCCAACTAATCGGTCAGTTTAGAGAGATTTAAAAGTTTAATACCATATGCTACTTTCTTATACGATATTGAGTCTGAATTTTTAGAAGTGCAAAACTGTTGGCCACAAACTAAAGAGTAAGATATAGTTTTATTTTAAATAGTTGGAAATATTAAAATATAAAGTGTGCGTCTGGTGTGTAGTGCTTGATATTTAAATATTCTCGGATGCAGCTTTTGGTAGCTATGGGTACACTGCGTAAAATAGGATTCAAACTAGGAATTCTTGTAATTTAAAACTTAATTTGTTTAATATACTGAAACTTCTGGCCAGATGTTAGGTTTATCTTTGAAGATAAACTTGATCTACTTACTTACACATGTTTGTTATGTATCATTCAGTAAACTCGTAATCAAAAATAAGTGGAATAATTCTCTGCAATACATGCACATAACGAAAAAACGTATTTGAAAGAAACTGGCATTTAGTTTGCGGTGTAATCCAGTTCTAATTCCTTATTACGCTTTAGAAGTGAATTTTTAATTACAGGCTTGTACCCTAATGCATAAAATGTGTTTGAAATATTCTTTATTTTATTTCAGAACATTTGGTAACATTTGAATCACATTTCCTGAACAGCAACCCAAGAAATTTTCATACCATTTCAAATACTGATCATATTTTCTACAACTTAATGTCTTATTTTTTATTTATATGGTTTATTAGCTTTCCTTCCGCCGTACATGATAGTACACATGTACATTTGCTGTTATATATTTTCCTGCTGTTCCTAAAATCCGTCGAATTGCATGCAGTCATGCATAAATTAATATTTATACTAATCCAAGTACGCATATTGTACAGAGTGGACTCAAAGTGGGCGAATTCCACTCCATTTCACGATGATCATCATTGAAGTGTTTTAATGGCATTAATAACCACGTTGGTAGGCTTACCAAACTTCCGCTAATATGACCTGGTTTTTCATGCGCCCGGGAATATCCTGGGCTTTCTGTCGAACCCCAGGGAGGGGGTGAATTTTCTCTAAAATGTTATCGAAAAAACATTTGCATTAAAAGCTTCTACATATACTGAAAGGTTTGATCCTACACGCTTCCAAATTATATACTATACTACTTTTACAAATCTTACGAATGTCAGCCACTGTATTGTTCTTGGAACAAAATAAAAAAATAAAATAAAAGTCTAATGTCTTGCACGCACATAACCTTCTCAAGCGCTTATTCCTTTATTTACTTCACGTTAATCTAGATAAATATCATCTTTAGGAAATTTTCTTGGAGGTACAACGGAATATGGAATACAGTGTTCTTTAAGAGAGAGAGAGGTAAACCTTTCATGCGCTAGTCGCTATGTGACGGCTTTTAAATTTCGTTCTCTCTGGATGCACAGGATATACTCGTAGGAAGTCGAGTAACGTAATCCTAGTTCAGAAAGCAAAAAATAAGTATTAGAAAACTAGAACAAATGACAAGCAATTTCTCGGAAACATTATACCACAAAGCAGAGCATATCTGATATAAATTGTATCTTTTGACGAGCTCTATACCTTTTGTATGTTTAATATTTTATATATTTTTTACGTTTGTTTACCAGTTATGCAGATGTCATCAAGAACGAAGAGGACCTCTAAAGGCTCCCAGAAAATTCAAGATAAACTTTTATTTGTCACAGTAAAATCCTAAACATATGTGGAATTTAATTCAAAATTGCTAGAACCATTCTTGAAATATTTAAAATTTTCGTAAAATACTCCGTATTAAAATAGTGTGGTGGAAGATTTTCTTCAAAAGATGCTCAACTACTTAAGATTTTGATTTAACCTGTTCACGATCATATGTACCTACCCTCCGCTTGTGCACGCATGTGCACAAGGATCTTCTTCTAAACTGTGTTCTTTTCTTTTAAAAAAATCAGGAGGCCCTGAAATGTTCTTACAGAGAAATATCCATTTCTGGGGTGGAATGCAATACTTCCCCTGTTTTTAATTAAGGTCCTCCAAAGTTCTCTGCGAGGCATTTCGTAGTTAGAGAAGCTATTGTGTTCTACTAAAAAATACGATACAAGGAACTCGTTACACGTTTTGAGACCTTAAAAACTCTTTAAGGGAAAGGACAGGTATATCCCTCTGTCAGAAGAGGATTACTGAAAAATGAAATACTTAAATACTTAGCTGGGTATTTAATTTCAACATCTTCCAAAAATACCACAGGAACATTTTCGAGAAAATTTCGCTAGAACAAATTAATCATTATACAGTAAAGGTGTTCCAAAAATACGACTTTCCCAAACATGTCTTTATCAATTTAGATTATATTACCGTATGTTTAAGATCTTTTAATGAAAAATGAAAGTGTATCTCAAATTTAAAAATAGGTCCTAGATTGTTGCTCATTCTGGATGACTTTTGTACAGCTGGTAAATCGTAAGAGATATCCTACTCCACAAAAGCTTTAGATCTCGTTGAAGCATACAGTATTGACAAAATAAAATGCTATATATTTATCTTCATGATTTTGGAGACATTGTTTGTTATTCCCTTGAATTTACTTCAACAGGAAGAAATTTTGGTTTCCTATTTCTGTTATATCCTGACAGAGCCCACCTCAGTAGCGTAGATGGTAGCATGTTTGCCTCTCGTTCAAGAGGTCCCGAGTTCGAATCTCGGTCAGGTTGAGTTACCTGGATAAGGTTGATTCCAGGGATTTTCCTTATCCTTACAGACGAATGTCGGGTAGCTCTAAGCTCCATGGACCCTGGACACATTTGAGCATCATTTCACCCATTTCATTCACCGTCCGATATGATTTAATGTTGGAGGACGTAAAATTACAACAACAAAAAAATACGTACAGAGGGGAATGTCAAAGCCATCACATAACGACAAACAATTCTAAGCTTTGGCTATCGTGTAAACCTTCCTGTATTCCCCTACTATTACTGCACGAGAAAGTAAATATGCTAAAGCATTTCAGCGAGCGTTTGTCTCCATTAATACGACGTATACAGCTATAATGCATTCTAAGAAAGTTTTGTAAAAGAGTAATTTCATGGATATGCTTCTTATCAAATGATTGTAATCACAACGAAGGAATAGCTTTTCCTGTAATCAGAAAAAGATTCATTCATGTTTTTGAGCTTTAAAAATATATGAACAAGAATGTAACTCGTCAAAAGACAGAGCAAACGTACAAGATATATCATTTCTATACAACTTTCACGTTTACCCATATTTCACAGAGCACATGATCTTTATAACCAAATTTACTCAAAAGTTCCCATAAGATAAAATAAATCGGTTAAAATTAACAACATAAAGGAAACAAAATTTTTTTATTGTGTTTTATATGTGTTACTTATAGAAACACTTTGCTCATGGTTGATATATCTATGAAATTTAACCAGCTACGAATAATTTCAATTCCTCTTATAATTGATCAGTTTTATGCTCTCCAGGTGTGTATTTGAAGCTGCAGAACTTTTCGAAAATTTAAATTCATCTTATGTTGCAATGTTTAAGATATTAAAACGCTTCACAATATGAATTAGGTGAAGTATTCTTTGTCATTTATTTCAAGACGCATTCTAGTTTTCAGTGAGCTTGTACGATGAATATATGAGCTATGTATAATTAAAAATTAGTAAGTAAACGCAAAGAACAGCAAAAATGTAAAACAATCCGTATGTGACCATACATTGCACCTAATAGTGTTTGTTAAATATATGTTACATATACATTTGTTATAACATTTTAAAATTGAATATTAAGCAATACGTTTTGAAAATCCTTGAAACACTATTTAAAGCTGCAATGTATGTTTAGATACATTATATGTTGATTCTTAAAACTTTAATCTCGGTATCATCATATGCACCACTTTATTGTTGAAGAATAATACTGCTACACAGTAATAAGGCATGGTGAAACGTCTAAGGTAATTCAGAGCACGGTAAATTCAAACAAGATCCGGGAAATTAAATTATATATTAGAAAGCATACTATTCCAGTGATAATTCGTGATATGGCCCAACATTGTTCAACCGTGTATACCAACGCTGAAATTTTTTACTAAGTAGAATAATTTAACTAAGTTATATTCCCAGTCAGCTATATTACCACTAATTTCATGGTAAGCTAGGTACATGCAGGCATCATACATGGCACACTTTCAAGATATTGCGACAAACGAAGTTTACACATAATGGAGGAAGCTGAACATCCTTAGCTTCCGTGAAGGCCGCGTCATCTTGTTTAGATTTGCCGACGTTCGCTCATCATTTCGAGAGCTTCTTCTGGACTCACAGGCCGTAGAAGCTTAACTTACGCATCCATATATGGACGAAGCTTTTACCCTCAGGGAGCTTCATATAACGACACAATTTATATTACATTTTATCATTACATTTTATCATTACATAGTATATGCAAGTAATATTAACATAATTATATTGATTGCAAGCATCATCATCATCATCATCATCACCATCATCATCATCATCATCATCATCATCATCATCATCATCATCATCATCATCATCATCATCATCACCACCACCACCACCATTATTATTTAAAACGAATAATTGCAAATTTTCTTTTTAGTACAGTAACTAGTCATCTAAATTAGTTAACTGGATAACTTTTCATCCAAGGTTTCTAGGTAAAAATAGGTTTCAATGCTCATTAAGAGCACAGACACCTAAATATTTCTGTAGTTCAAGAATATGCTGTGCTGAAATATTCCTATTTATTCATATATGCGCTTATTTTGTTTGGAATTTCGTTTCTAAAGCCTCCTACATACAGTTTTCTTTCTGTTTTACAGTCAGTTTCCCCAACAAAAGCAACAAGCGGAGAGAAAGCAATTTTAAAATGGAATGATGCCACATAAATGAGCAGTTTGTGCGACATTGGAATACGTTCAGTGAATTACAGAGACGCGCCATTATTTATTTGGTATATGTGAAGGGTGTTCAGTAAACTGTGTCGACATACGCGATTTAAGCTCACGTAGCACCGGTCTGGGCTCTCCTGGGAACCTTATGTTACGAGAATAAAGCAGCCGTTGGTAATGCTTAAAGCTGCTGACCTGTATACAAGGAAAAAGCAAGGAGGATCATGAAATATATATATCTTGCCTTGTACAATAGAAAACTGCTTTTGTAACTAAGCAACTGGCCTTCTCTCAAGGCTTTTCAGATCTGCAATGAACGACACCATTTGTTATCTTTGTCATTCGACTTTGAAAGTTATGAGCAAGTATAATTATATTGTGACTTTTGTGGGTTCGTAGAATTAAAAGGCCGAGTTGCAGAAATTAATTTCCGTAGAAATACTCTTATAGATTACAGCAGCATTACGATACATACACCATCAGTTTACCAAGATCGATCACAATAACAAACAGTGACAGCAGATTACATCATTAGCTCTCGTTACAACAACACAGCTGGTTCTCTCTCATTTCACAACACTGCTTCAATCCTACTGTCCGGCTGGTGGGTCACAATCACTTATATATCTAATTCACAACTCGAGAAACTTCTCAAGCAAACGAGAAAAACAACCACTCTCCGTCAATCGAGATATCACTAGAATCTTCCAAACGCGAAATCCGAGCTGTGCTGGCAAGTCCTTTGTATACACTAGCCGCGCTGCTTATCAAGCTCTTTATTACCGTGAAACCTTATCCGCCGTCTATTATCTATTTGCGCCGAAACTGTTTATGCCTGCTACCGCGACAATATTAAAAATGTTGTTATTATTGAGGGTGTTAACTAAGAAACCACAGCACAGCTTTTGTTAATTCTGTTATAATTTGAAAAACACTATTCCTCCTGACGGACATAAAATATTCTTCTTTTCGTTTTAATTCCTAATTAATAAAGAAATAAATGTAGGAGTGAAAAGTGTATAAGGAGATGACTCTGTCTTTTCGTTGAGAATACTGAAAAGTAAAAAAAATGTTGTGCTCTTTGATTTATGGAAAGTGCCCTAAAAGTCAACGGATGTATCGTTCGCCATTGATGGGGATGGTCTGGATTTAGCAGAGCTCAGAACGAAACAAAAGACAACCAAATTTGCTTATAATTGTACGATATGTCATACCATAGTTATGTCATAACAGTTAAATAACCATTACATAAGCAAGTTGATGTACTTCCACTTCAATATGTTATAGTCTAATACATTACCTGCGTAAGCTGTAAGAAGGGATGTATGTGCAGCGTAAAAGCAGAAGTTGTCAGCATGATTTTAATAATTAGCATTTAGAAGATATTTTCCTCCATGGTGCAGCTAAGTTGGCAATTTCCAGAGACCTTAAACTTGATGATTAGATACTGATGTTATATATGTACTTAATCATGATTTACACACTATCAACTATCCCTATAAAAGTGCCAAACCATCTATCTTCTTCTTCTCTTAATGTAGGACACAGTCCTGTTCACTTAAGATAAACCTTATGCCATTTTAGGCATCGGGTGAGGGAGCCATAACTATGGATCAGAGAGAAATCCAAGGGACGGGTTACCATCCGGGTGCCCGGAATGAGAGTGAGGGAAGTAGATGAACTGAATTAGGGCGAAGGAGATGTAAGGAAAGATGATAGTGGTGCAATATGGTGGAATGATGGCGTAGGAAACCGGAGGTCCAGAAGAAAACTCGCCCCGGCACCATGTTGTCCACCACAAATCTCACTTTGCGGGTGCTTTGGTGAGTCACGCGGTCTAACCGCTCAGCTACGACGCGACATGAAACCGTACTAAAATTAGAGGTACAATATTTTATTACGAAATTGTTTAAAAATAAAAAAAGAAAAGCACTTGAGAATTAAGTAAGGGTTAATTTAAAACAGTCTTGACTGCCATAAAGCAAATGAAATTGCTGAAAACACATATCAAAATACCCTTACAAATACGAAGATACCACTTGCAATTTAAAAATACCTGCATCAGAACTCAAAAACGCTGTATATCATCCTCATTAGGCAAAATGGCCTTAAAAGTGTTGAAAATTTTCTAAAAGTACCTCTCAATATGAACTAAATATTCTAAAACTCTTTCGATGTTATCTAAGAATGTACTACATACCGCCACTTATAGCTAAAAACCTGTTTGTATTGCATTCACTTGTCCAAATGTTACTAAAGTTTTTATTCTCCTATCTGCTTTATGTTAAACGTATTGCTAATTTTCTTGTAGGTGCAAGAAGAATATTGGAACACATTATGGTGTAACCAGCAGTCAAATCTCTTAAGGGCTGTCTTTTTGTGATGGCGTTGACATTCAGTTTTGTTTGCAAGTTCGTGACCTAAAAAGGCGAATAGCGACTCCCTATTTTAGACAAACACAACAACTGGAAAATTTAAATAAATAAGAAGGACTTCTCAGAAAAATATCGGCATGCAGGCACACATACACACACTCTCTCTCTGTTTCTGTCTCTCTCTCTCTCTCTCTCTCTCTCTCTCTCTCTCTCTCTCTCTCTCTCTCTCTCTCTCTCTCTCTCTCTCTCTCTCTCTCTCTCTCTCTCTCTCTCTCTCTCTCTCTCTCTCTCTCTCTCTCTCTCTCTCTCTCTCTCACACACACACACACACGCAAACACATACACGTGCACACACAAAATGACTTTGGCGTACATTTGACATTACATGGCGCACTCCTTTTGACGGGATGTATACTTTTGTGCAATAAGATTTTCTCTATATCTTTATGTAAATATGCAACTTATCCAGAATGTAGATGATTTCTGAGAGCCTTGCAAGCGTAATCAAGGTATATATTGCATCTGGCATGGAAATTTCTCAAAAATTTGGTATTTTAATCCAAATCATTAGCGTCACTTTTGAGAAAATCAAAATTTTAGAAAAATATACCTTGAAATTATTGTTTCGGATTTTCTTGAACATTTTCGTGCTACTACTTTTGACACTGATTTTAAACAGCTAATTTTGCGTTTAAGCAGTGTTTTCGTTTCTATTCACACACACACAAACACACACACACAAACACACACACACACACACACACACACACACACACACACACACACACACACACACACACACACTTGCAATCACTCTTTTTCCTAAATGTCCCATTTTGAACCAGTGAGGCATAAAACATGTAATACTACTGTAATCTTGGAATCGAATTTTTAAGCGAAATATAATATCCAGTTCCTCTACTTCTCCCTCACAACAAAATAAAAATAATATTAAACTGGAATAAACTGGAATATTGCTATCAACATCCTAAATACGTCTGAGAAGCATTAAATTATAAGTATGAGATATCAGAAATTTCAAAGGTGTCTAAAATGTACATAGACGTAGCAGGAATTATTTTAAAAGTTGGTTAAAGAGGCGCAAAAGAAGTCAGATAACCCTGTAAGCGGCTAAAATATCATCATAATAATCGGAACTGTTACGAAAATGATTAAACGTGTGTCCACTAGTGCAGGAGTCCGAATACTTATATAACACCTAGAATAACAGGAAAACATCTACAAATAATGTAAAAAGGCCTTAGCTTCGGTCCACATTGGGAGGGAAAACAGGGTTGAAATCTGTTAGGTTAGACATAGTCAAGTCGTCATGGAAGCCCTTAATCTGAACATTGTCCATCAGATCATTTACCATTTCCTTTCCAGGAGCGTGTGTAGCACATGCTTAGGAAAGTGTTCTCAAATCCAGCCTCTGCTCCCTCTCTCTTTCTCCCTCTCTCTCTATATCTGTCAGCTTTCTAGTATTCTCTACCTAGATTATGCATGGCGCCGACTTGCGCACTGAACTAAATCACCTCAGCTTGTACTCCCTGTCACTTTTCTATTGTTACCAAAGTGCAGCGATCTTCACTACGAAATGACTAGAACTTGTAAAGCTGTTGAAGAGAGACTAAGTAACTTCGAAGTTATGAGCTAATATTTCCTATCTATTTCTGTAAATTACATTGTATTTTACCTCCTTTATCAGAGAAATATGTCGGGGCTTAGACACTACAGTGCTAATAGGTAAGTGAGATGTGTTTATCATTAGAAGTTTCTAGATTCCTCAGCATTAACTTCAAAATGGAGGACCTAAAGGGCTATTATTGAAATGAGTTCAACCATCATTCCACATCTAATACATCACTTCGTCAAAGCTAGCTAGAGCATAGTACATAGTAAATTGATGTAGTACGAGTTTTCTTGTAGTACAGACAAATTGGAATGGTTACTCGTAGTTTTTGTTTAACAAAGAAAACTATTTTTAAAAATTCACTTTACTGTTACATTGGTTTCAACTATTCCTTTAGCTACATGGAGAGTATTCATTTAAATAGAAACTGACAAGCTACTGTATAAAGGAACTGTGTCGTCAGATTTAAAAATAAGTATTACAAGATACTTCTTCATACTGGTTCGAACGTCTCATTTCTCAATGTACATGTTCATTGTAAGATGAGGTAGTTAAGCTTAACTAACCTCTAAAAGCGAAATTAGACCCCTATAATGCCCGGATAGAGAAGTTTTCGGGTTCCGAATAGCGTGGCAAAGCTGCACAAAGGTAAATAAAGCGCTGCTTCAGTAGCTTCAAGCCCTCAGGACACGAGAGCTCTAAGCGCATTTCACAGCATGTTCTTTCTGGTTTAGCCCTGTCTACATACGTTCACAAAGAAATATTAGTATTATCAAAGCTATAAGACAAATATAATCATCACGCTACAAATAAATAAGAATTGTACTTTAATATATGCATTCCTTTAAACTCGTGCACATTAGGAATTTATCTTTAGGTATATGATCCGTGCGTAAAGAATAAGGATATTTACAAATAGTATAAAAATCGTTTGAATGTTACAGCTTTAAGAATGGAGGGGAAAACAAAAGTTGTTTTACTGACAGAACTCTGGCAAAACAAGGTAAGTTGAAAGGCCTGTTCAGCTGCTTGGTAGTAGTTGCAAAAGTTCATTTAAAATTTTGAGGGGTGAAAGAAGATTTCAAAGCAAAGTTTCGTGAGGAATGTAACAAATATTGATTGAGATATTTAGACGTTTCGTATTTGTAAGTGTAGTTACATTTCGAACTCCCGTAAATTGATTACATAGAGGAATTTGCAGGTCTTCCAACAGCCTCCATGCACAGTCGCCGAGAACTGTTAACCCTGACATGAACAAAAACGCCAACTTTAGTACCCAAACATTTCAAACACGAGTCATTTCACGTTAGGCAACCTCTCTACGTTAGTATAACAGGACTAATTACCAAAGTCTCAACCTTTCAATTTCCTCTGCTGCATCAGTGGGGATTATAACTATTACCTACTCAATATAACTTCGAACTTTAAATTCACCCTAGAAAAACTTAAATATATACATTGCCGAAATTAGCAAATTTCTTGCAATTGTCTGTATAACACACTTTGTTTGCGTTCTTACCATCACCGTGAAAACAAATAACTGGCATTTCGTAGCAATATACAGTTCACAAAAAGATCTTACAAGAAACAAGGTGTTAAAAGTATATGATTCTTCATATACTATTTTGAGCCTTTTGAGAGGATTAAGCACTTTAAGCATTAGTTGAAGTAAAGCAAATGATAACAATTAGTACACTTTAATTACTAAATATTACAGGAGTTTAACTAGATAATGGTATATTGTGACTTAACGGGTTCATAAAATTAAAAGTTTAGTTCGCAGAAATACAAAATGCTCTTTATTTCCAGTAGAAACAATTTATACAGCCCTGACGGCAGCAGGATGACGTAGCATACACCATCACTGTCCCTCGTTGCTTCACCACACGTAAACAAACAAAATAATTCACTTTCAAATCACTACACGGTTGAACACACACGATTATCACTTCTCAACCAGCCCCGACTGGCTAGCCGCGGTTTTTTTTATACCACCACTCATTGTTCCAGAAACTTCTCCACGCCTCAAGACCTTTCATGGTGCAGCGAGATCACAATGGAACTATCTATGTCTTTTTCTCCCACTGTTGCTCTCTCTCTCTCTCTCTCTCTCTCTCTCTCTCTCTCTCTCTCTCTCTCTCTCTCTCTCTCTCTCTCTCTCTCTCTCTCTCTCTCTCTCTCTCTCTCTCTCTCTCTCTCTCTCTCTCTCTCTCTCTCTCTCTCTCTCTCTCTCTCTCTCTCTCTCTCTCTCTCTCTCTCTCTCTCTCTCTCTCTCTCTCTCTCTCTGTTATTAACACAATTGTTTAATGAAGAGACTTTCTGCCTCGTAGCATGACAAATATAGTACATCTCAGCTGCGCATAGTTATTGTTTCTGTTGTCCTATAATTAAACGTCATTTGTCAGAATATGTTATTATGTTTCACGTGAAGTACATATGTACACTAAGAAACAATAAGATTTCCAGAAGAAACACTCAACCAACGCAGTTTTGCGTTCTTAAGTACCTGCTTGCAGTAAAGCAATCAGAAGGAATTGTAAACAAGCATTTTACCGGAAAATGCACGTTTTGAGATTTCCTGAATTAAAAAAAATTATAAATGGCCTGTGTGTGTGCGTGCGTGCATGCTTGAGAACGACATCATTCAAAATGCAAAAGTTATGTCGAATTAAAATAGAAGAAATGAACAAGAACAAAAGGCCCTAGTCCTTCCAACAATCTACTACGAATTTATTTTCTGGTGATAATTATGAAGTATAAAAATAACAAAATGTCATTAAAATATAAGGACGTGCATTTCCATATTTTGTGGAATTAGCTAATACTCAAGAAAGTTAATATTTGTTCCAGAAAGCCGCAATTGGATTTAGAATGGGAGTTAGATGATCAAATTAACTTTGCGCAAAATGAGTGTTAAGAACGATTTAATAACAAAATTTAAATATGACAACCTCGATTAATAACTGACGCTTGTGGTAATGATTGAATGTTGAAACTCTGTGTCGTAGCTTTTGTTTTGTAAGCATTCAACTGTTTCATAATTTAGCAGCACGGTAATATGAGCAGTGTAAATTCGTCAAACTCTTCTCTCTGGCATTCATTTTGCTGACAAGTGGCGTTGGGAGGATTGCGGAGAGAGGGTGTATTGGCATTGGAAGGGTTCCTAACGAGAAACCGAAGCTACTTCTGGGAAACAATGCATTATGCCGCCATTATAGAGGGGAAAAAAGCAGCATCAGGTATGCTATACGAGTTAATACACATTTCATCACGACCGTAAAAAATGCGCACGTATTTCGTAACGAAACATCGGCATTCTGTGATAACACTTGGCATGCGTTGCACAAGAAAAGGGATACTATTTTTGTGCTTTTACTCTTTATAAAAAGGAGGGAATTACTTTGGTCTGTTGATACTTTCAGCTTTCAATATACTATTTTATTATTACTAAACTTCATAAATATTATAGTGCAATGTCAAATACGAGTAAGGTTACAAATCAAGGCTTCGTGGGAGATGAGCCGGGTCAAATTAATAAACGTCGAGCTTTCGGCTATTGCAAACTCCATGGCCTTCTTCAGGATCTTCTTCATTAGTAATGCTTGCCGTGAAAGCTTCAAGTCTTACATTACGAGTAAAGTTGTTCATATTTTGTTAACGTATATTTGGTAAGAAGAAGAGATCAATAAATTGAGATACTGAATGGATAACATGCTTACCAACTGAAATGCCAATAAAATGTTTTGGTTTCTGATAGAAGGTTGGCCTGGAATACAGCTTTATTCATATTGTTACACTTCCTTCATCTCCAACCACGAAACTACATCCATTGTTCAACAGACGTTCAAAGCTTGGGCTGAAATGCTTCATATATAAATCACTAATCCGTCCTCTCATTATATATGCTAATCCTGTGCAACCTGTGGAGTGGAGCCAGCAAAATGCACATTCATCGATTACAAGTTCCACAAAATAAATTTACTCGAAATGTCACAAACGCCCCTTGGTTTATAAGAAGCAGTCAGCTCCATCAAGGACCAAGTATTCTTCCCATATATCAGCACATCAGACTACTAGCCAAATCGTTCAATACCAAACTTTCTAAAGTCTCTAGCGCTCGGGCGTATCACTTTGAACAAAAAGCTAATAGAGAACAAGATTAAAGCGAAAATTACTCAGACATTCTAATCAGTCAAGTTGAAGACAGAGGGTTTTGTCACCAAGAATAAATTCAGTAATAAATCTTAAGTTCTCTATGTAGAGTTTTTCATTTCCTTTGTTATGTATTACCATACATAATATTGTGACTTTGTGGGTTCGTGAAATGAAAAGTCCAAATACACCACTCAACAATGTTCTTTATTTCCACCGACTTACAGTTAAACACTTGCCAATTACACAGAATTACGCGCTGCAACAATTACAATTCACCAGTTCGTCCGTTACAATTTCCTTGTACTCGCGGTTACGTAAGCTCCGGTCCACATTCACAGTTACGTACAGTCTTCCGTTGCACAATCTTCTCGTACATTAACACGTCACTGACTAACACTGCCTTCTTACACCAAGAACTGTCCTCACTCACACACACTAACCAACTGATTGACCAACTCCCAACTCCACTCTGTCCGTCTGTAACCCTGTTATATAGGAATATCGCCCACTTCTCCGCTTTTCTGGTTCCCAGGCGAAGATTCCAGTAAACGAAAGATCGAGAATCAGGTGTAGGAGAAACAGGCGACACAGTCATGTTTTTCCCCTGACCACAGCCTGTCACCACTATAGGACAAACGAGGAGGAGGTGTGGCTAACCGAACCTCCCCCTGCCTTCCGCTGCCAGCTGCTTTCACAGGGTGTTCAGCGGTCGCGTTACACTGCTCCTTCCTCAAAGCTGGTCGCCTCGAACAGCCCCATCGTAGCGTGCGAGGCGGTCCAGGTGTACCACCAGCATCTGCTCGGAGTCTCAGCCATAAGTAGCGCTGCGTAGTTTGTGAATCATTCGGTTCGCTCCCAGGTGTCCTCCTGAAGTACCGGCGTGCACTTCCTCCAAGACTTCCGGGACCTTGCTCCGGGGAAGTACCAACTGTCCTCTCTGCGCCTTCCCATCGGATGACTCCCATACCCGGAACAGCACGCCCTCTCTGGTCCTTCAACGAGTCCCATTGGCCCAGTACGACTTGTAGGTGGCGCTCCTCGGTGCGATGTCCTCCCAGGTTGGTCTCGTCCCTGCGTCCACTTCCCTCAAGAGTGGCCCCAAGTCTGCGTCCGCCAGCTGCTCCCTCCTCAGCCTGCGCTAATCCAGCCTTCAGCAGGCACTGCCACAGCTACTCGGACTGCTGCGCACGCTCCTCCTCTTCCACTCTTGTGCGCTCGTGGCCGTCCTGGATCTGCGATAGGACACCTCCAATGCAATGGTCGCTGGCGTCGGTGTCCACAATGAAGGCGCCACCCGGTTGTGGGAAACCCAAAATTGAAGCACTGCACAGGGTCCCCTTCGGGTGCTGGAAAGCGTTTCGGCGTCCTCCGTCCACACATAAGGCCGGTTTTCCTCCGTCAGGCGGTGAGGGGTTTGCGATGTTGTCGGCCTTTTTCCTCTAAATCATTAAGGCGGTCGTCTACTTGACCCTTCCGTTTGCCCAGGTTCGCGACGTCATCCCTCACGCCGGCCAAACGTTCCTCAAACTTTGCGGCGAGAGCCTCGTTCGCCGCCTTCATTTCCGAGATTAGTTCGGCCTTCATTTCTTCCATCTTCCCGGCGATGTTGTCGTTGGCCGTCTTCATTTCTTTCAGTTCCGCCTTCATTTCCATCATCGTCTCCAAATTTTCTCCAATGCCGCGTCCATGGTTGTAATGCTCGGTGATGTTATCTTCCCGCTTCCTGACACCAGTGTGACTTTGTAGGTTCGTGAAATGAAAAGTCCAAATACACCAATCAACAATGTTCTTTATTTCCACCGACTTACAGTTAAACACTTGCCAATTACACAGAATTACGCGCTGCAACAATTACAATTCACCAGTTCGTCCGTTACAATTTCTTGTACTCGCGGTTACGTAAGCTCCGGTCCACATTCACAGTTACGTACAGTCTTCCGTTGCACAATCTTCTCGTACATTAACACGTCACTGACTAACACTGCCTTCTTACACCAAGAACTGTCCTCACTCACACACACACTAACCAACTGATTGACCAACTCCAACTCCACTCTGTCCGTCTGTAACCCTGTTTATATAGGAATATCGCCCACTTCTCCGCTTTTCTGGTTCCCAGGCGAAGATTCCAGTAAACGAAAGATCGAGAATCAGGTGTAGGAGAAACAGGCGACACAGTCATGTTTTTCCCCTGACCACAGCCTGTCACCACTATAGGACAAACGAGGAGGAGGTGTGGCTAACCGAACCTCCCCCTGCCTTCCGCTGCCAGCTGCTTTCACAGGGTGTTCCAGCGGTCGCGTTACAATATTGTAAGTAATGTAATCACATTTGCACTAACTACATCGCAAAGCAAGAAAGCGTATCGGGAAAAATTCGCAATACAGAGATGTTTACCTCAAATTATCGCACATACAAGGTGAGTTCAGTGTAGATATGGTCTGTTCAGATGTAATCAGGTCTTCTGTACAGCAATTTGTCATACATCGGCAGGCACGAGAAAACATATTATATAGACACATGCAGCTTCCAGTCGCTCTATTTGTGTTCGTAACTCACTGCACACCAACTTAACTAATATTTCACTCTTCTAATCGACCAGATAAGACCTGATAAGGGATGATCACTGCGCTGGTCACCTGAAGATCGATACGCCTCAAAGCTCTGTCGGAGTAATATATGTTCACTACAACATTGTTTAGAAGTACCCATAATCATATATATTGTTGTAAATTTACGTCTCCAAAGTTAAGTCATCGGACGGTGAATGAAATGGGTGAAATAATTCTCAAATGTGTCCAGGGTCCATGGAGCTTAGAAGGCTTAAAAGCTTGTGTAACGGTCACGTTAAAATCAAGAGTACTACCACATTCCAACAACAATATACAAAAACAGAACATACATACCTTGTGTTCTAAGCAAGATAAATAAAATGTTAGGCGCATCGTATAATTGATGTATTAAGGAGAATTGCCAAAGAATATCAAGCTTGCTGAACCTGAATTTATTTCTCGTAGCCATGTGGATGTTTGCTGAATCCTGTGTATAGCTAGAGAGATAATTAGAGCCAGTTTTACTGCGTACTAACAAGGTGCTGTTTTTTTCTATTTTTTTATTTCAAAGAAGAAGGAGGAGGAGGAAAAATTAATTTATGGAAATCTCACTGTATTGGAGGCACAGTGGGGTGTGTGAGCTTCACCTCAAGAGTACTATACAACTAAAAACCTCCACCGGATTGAAAGGGAGTAATCTGCTGCGGTAAACCCTAAGGCATCCGTGCAGTGGGAATAAGTATTTTGTGTAAGGAGACAAACCTGACTAGGAGCCCAGCTTGCCCATAACGGAGTGTAGGTGAAAGTTGGGTTGAATTCAGGTAAGGATAGATGTTGTTAGGTAAGGAGGAACCTCCTCCGTTGCCTGAAGAGTCCTCTTTTGAAGCTCAGTGAGTCAATGCGTGAGTCAAGTGTGTGTCACTGTTGGTGATTGGTGATCGGTTCCTCGCGTCTAGGCCGTTTCTGTTGGTGGAGTTGTCGGCTTGGCGTCCAGGGTTATTGGCAGATGTCTTGCCGGTGCAGGTGGTTGAATGGTGGAGCTGACGAAATTTTGCAGACCCCAGAGGCTCTCCGCGAGATTATCCAGCTTCCGGTGAATAGTGAGAAGTTCTGAGGTGAAGTCTGCCACGTTGACTGATGATGCCTGGAACTGTCTCTGAGGAGGTCCTCCAAAGCGGTCAGCCTGGACGCTATAATCAGGAACTCTGAATGGAGGTCCTGTACGGCCTCCCCTGCACCGGACTTCCTCCTTGAGCTGCTCCTAGCTGATGAGATGGTCTGGTGCTGTTGGTTGTTGTTGAGGAGGTTGCTGGTGTGGCAGCTGTTGAGTGCTCGGCTGCCGCTGAGATGTTGGTGGTGCCGAAGGTACAGACGATACCTTCCTGCAGGGATGGAGGTGGCAGAGTGCCTGCCCGGTAAAGTTGTTTTGTTCATCACAGAAGGCACAATAACGGCGGCGGTGGTGGAGGTCATGCTGTGGGCCAGCCGAGGTGGGAATGGAGGCACCACAATAGTGGCACCTCGACAAGGCTGCAGAGGACTCTGCTGCATGCCCGTAGACGCCGCAGCGGTGGCATGGAGCTGGTAGGCTCTCCCGGCTAGCCTTGGTCCTCAGCACCCGCCTTAATAAGGGCAAGCCGGTAACCAAGGCAGTTTCCAGGTTGCTGGCTAGCTCCACTCGGTCGAGTGGTGTCGGGCCCCGGGCTGACATGCTGCGCTTGGCCCTAATTGCTGAGGGCCACTGCTGCTGCGCTGCAGCAACCACGAAGCATGCTTGCAGATCCCGGCTTTCTCCCTTCATCACGATCTGGTGCAATGTGGGGGTGGCGGCAGCTTTTGTCTGACTGCCACCGTGAGCTGTCCTACTTCCGGCTGGGAGTCAGGCCCAAGTTCGGGCAGCAGTGAGCCCTCTGCTGAGCTTGAGCTGCGGTGGCGTGGCGCGGCTGGTTGGCGGCGGCTGGTGACTGGCCTGTTCCCGGCTGGAAGTCTGGGCTAGGTTTGGGCAGCGGTGAGCTCGCTGCTGAGCTTGAGCTGTGGTGGCTTGGCGCGGCTGGTTGGCGGCGGCTGGTGACTGGCCTGTTCCCGGCTGGAAGTCTGGGCTAGGTTCGGGCAGCGGTGAGCTAGCTGCTGAGCTTGAGCTGTGGTGGCTTGGCGTGGCTGGTTGGCGGCGGCTGGTGACTGGCCTGTTCCCGACTGGAAGTCTGGGCTAGGTTCGGGCAGCGGTGAGCCCGCTGCTGAGCTTGAGCTGTGGTGGCTTGGCGCAGCTGGTTGGCGGCAGTCGGTGATTTGCCTGCTCTCGGCTGGGAGGCAGTGCTAGGTTCCGACTATGGAGATAGCTGCGAGCGAGGCTGCTCTCCGGTGGTTGCCTGCTTGACTGCGGTGTTTGTCTGCTTCTTAGTCTCTTTGACTAAGTTGTGGCGATGTTCCAACTTTCCTGGCTGACAGGCATTAAATCATTCAACTCTGCCTACCTCATGGAGAACGATAAAAGCTGAAGCAGCCTACTCGTAGATGATATCAGTTTATTCACATTCTGGTGACTTGAAGAGCTTACACAAAGGTAAAGTTTGAAAAAATCATTTAATGAAAACTCACACAGGGATTGTTCCAGGTATTTCGTTATTTCATTGTCTCTTGGTGAAGATCCCACAGAGACCACTGCGGTAGGTGTGGAATTAGTTATCTCGGCGTACTGAGCCACTCACTGCCATTGTACTCCTTCCCCCTCGATCAACCGTGTCACTCCAAGTATTGCGTTGTTAGTATTCGTAACTCTTCTGGGTTAATATGATTATGGGTTTGTGAGGTTCTCAAAAGTAGGAACCTATCCTATCCGCATGCTTCTTTCCCATATTACGATAACATATGTATTCAATGCAGTCCGCAGGCACGAAAGTTTAACAGACCCTGCGCACTGCCACTATATGCCAGAGGATGATTGTTAATATGTTCTAAGTTATCTTATTAATCATCAATTTTGTCTTGTTAAGTTATATACAAGTTATTTCTGTAAACAAATTGAAAATCAGGTTTGAGCTTTTTGGGTCCTGTAAGACATTCTTTACACATGCTGAAATCAATTTTATTATGAACAATCAGTGTTAAGTACTATTAAGTGTATGTTCAAGCATACAACAACACCTTACGGAACTCTCTGTGTATGTGCGTGTCAACAAACAGTGAGAATGAACATTCAAGGACATTCTGCCATCCTGAAGTACCCTTACTTTGGAAATGTTTCCCATAATTTGTATTTCTTTAAAACAAGCTCCTCAATTTTTATTAACATATCCAAATATTTAGTATTTGTCTGAAAAATAAAAAGTATATATTGAATTTTCTACTAATAGCCTACGCAGTCTGCTTCATTAGAAAAGAAACGTGTACTTATTTGCCTGAACAGGTAAGCGATATGAACAGGACAAAAATGGGTGGAACACAAAGGCAAAATATTCAAAACACAATTAATTAAAATAAAGTGTTTATATAAATCATAAGTCATTTCCAACATGTCTGTTTCTAGTTGAATTTTACCATACCTTGTCATTTTAAAGTGCTGTTGCTTTTCGGCTGTTTCTTGAGATACCTTGAAAAAGTATGGAATTTCTGGACAAATAACACATGGAACCAGGCTTTAGAGATTTTATTATTATAATTATAAGTTATTATAATTCACAATGTTTAACAAACAACTATACGTTCATAATTGTGATCCTGGGCTAGAGTATCTGGCTCACATTCATGAATCCCGGGTTGAAATTTCAGTTCGTGGTCTGAATATCTGCATATACACATTTTGAAATTCATTTATAATCGTTATATCACTGTGTGGTATGAATTACGGGGTTAAAGGACATTATTTGATCATAAAAACATCGAAGAAGTGTGACGTCCTGATTGTTCGTTGTTTCCTAATAACCGAAGAGCACAAATTATTTATGTAATAGTTCATCACAACTTGCAATGTATAAAAGTATAAACTTTTGCAAAAATAATTTGATGGAAACTATATAAAAATATGCAATATTGATAGAGAAAGGCATATTATTGTAACGCAAAATACTGTTTACTAAAGGTAGTTTAAATATTTATTTCCGTTGAAAGCTCGATATAAAATTTTGGACTGCAATACCTATTACGAATACAAGGAGATGTGAGAGAAAATAAATGAAAGCGAGGTAGTACAGAATGACCGCACAAACTTTATTGTCCAAATCTAAACGCTTTATAGTTTCATCTCCTCCATTTATTGGTTTTAAGTTTATGATAGGCAAAAGCTATAACAGATAAGCTCGGGCCGTATCGGAAAACATATATGTGGTAATCACATGCATAAAACCCTTTCATTGCACATACCGCACTTCATTTGTCCCAAAACCACACACATAAACGGATGTTATCTTTATGCCTATTTTGTCTTTCTCTCTCCCTCCTGCCCCCCTCAGTAGCGTGGATGTTGGCGTGTCTGCCTCCCGTTCAAGAGGTCGTGAGTTTGAATCATGGTCAGGGTGAGTTACCTGGCTTTTGCCGCGGTTTTCCCTTGGACCCTCGGCTCAATTGAGCATCATTTCATCCATTCCATTCATCATCCGATATGACTTAACGTTGGAGGATGTAAACTAAAAAACTAAAAGTTCTCCCCCTTTTATGTAAACTTAACCAGCAGCAAGGAATTAAAAATGCACCTGGCTGCATTGGATTTGTTAAGATGTTGGTGTTTTATGAAATATAACGGGCTCATTAAAACAGAGTAGATCACAAAGTGATCCTATATTCTATTTATACGATCCTACCTATAATGCAAAACCATTAGGAAAACTGCATTACCTTTTAAAAGTAAAGTGTAGCACTTATATTTCGACAGCAACAGTCTAAACGGTTTCCTAAGTACCACGAGGATTATAACTTATATTTCAAAGGATTATAAAAATCACTAGAAGTTTCCAAAGATGAACTCCATGTGTATAACAAGGACCTATATGCTTTGTTGTGACATTACTTAACATGAAGGACTAAATGTTTGTGTCTTATAGGCAAACGCTGCTTTAGTTTAAACTGTACAATTTACTTAATATACAATTTTCAAATCCGTTCTGTATCCTATATAATGTTAATAACGAGCACGATGGAATATGTGTCCATATAGCTTCAGAGGACAACGGAGAATTACGGCGTATTTATACACCCAAAGTGAGAGTATTGTTTGTGGAGTAATCGGAAGTAGTAGTACATAGCGGGCACTGGCACATGAATCCTTGTTTTAAAATCCGTTCAATGAATTTTAAATGGGAGCAATAATGTTCCAAAAGCCTCTGACGGATTTTGGAACAGTCGTAGCGTTGTTTCTGAAACACCCTATGCAAGAGGAAGGCAGCAAAGCGATGCGCAGATGCCTGAAATATTGTTTCAGAATCCTCTGGTGGATTAGAACCGTCGAATCGTTGTTTTGAAGAAAAAAAAGTCCTATGCTAGAGTAGGCGGGACGATGTGTGGTCGGATCGGTCTAATACTGAAAGTATGGAAACGTGAATGAAGAGAATTGTGCAAATCTGTATTAAAATCATTGAAATGCTACAGTGTGAAAATCGGTTTATTTGGGGTAAGGAATGGCAAACAATATGTTAAAAAATAAAGATTATCATCATCTCTTAGGAAGTCGTATGCCTGTGTGTATGATCATGAGAAATAGCCGTTGAAAAGATAGGCTTCGTGAGCAATCCTCGCTTTGAAAAAAAGTATGTCATCAGTGTACTGAGATCGCCTATCCTCCCTACCCACACTGCCGCTCCCCAGTGCAAGAATCAACATGTTCATATCCTTTCCCATTCCATTCAAATTGCTATTAAAATGGGAAATAGCTTTATGAGCAATCCGTGCCCGAAAAAGGTCAACAAAAGGAGGTCATCAAGTCATACACGTGTACAGAGAACGTCCTCCTCCCCACCATCCCTACCTTGATGCAAGAATGAACATTTTTAAATCGTCTCCCATCCAGCCACGTCTGATATGTGAAAGTATGATCAAATTATGTGCACAGTTACTTGTGAGCAGTCAAGATGAATAGTGAAATAATCAAAAGTGCTATTGCGAGCAACAATGCATGCTGGGTGAACCTTGCGGATTACGACAAGATGAAGCATTACTGCCTGGAAAAGCATGAGGTACATTGTAATGGCGATACGCATAGCATCATCTGCAAGGAACCTTCACATCATGATCAAATGACAACATTCTTACGTTGTGGAGAGTACTGCGATGTGTATCAGAAGTTAAAGGGGTAAGTAAGATAATGCAAAAATATTTGACTGATATTACTATATGAGGTACCATAACTAAAACACTGCAAACTGTATGAAGGTGAGATGTGCCACCCTATCAGGACATGGATCTTTCGAAGCCTGTGCCTGAAAGAACCGTGCAACCCATGGACGAGAAAGAATGTGTAGAAAAAGAATGAGATTTGTATCAATGATTGGTAGATATATAGGATTGGATGGTTCCTGCGAGATGTGATAGCCTGGGGGAACAAATGGGAAGAATTCGTAAAGAGGGTGACCGCTTTTGCCATCGATGAAGGAACCGGTTGCAAGGTTACACTCGATGCATATTATGCTAACCTTAAAGATGTTCACCAGTCCATCAGACTGTCAGAATATGAGGCTCCAGCATTCGTTCCCTGGTGAAACCGAGAATAGAACCGATCGATTTCTCTTGAGTAAAATCGATAGCGTAAGGGCATGGAATCTCTGCTTTCATAGTGTTATTGTTGGGGCGTAGAATGAAGTAATCGCCGACCTCTAGCCTTTCCTTGAGTAAACTCTTTATATCACCCAGTTTGTATGTGCCAGGCAGAATCACTATGGTGTCCAGCCTTCTATCGCGAACGAAATGAAAACGGTTATTACTCTGATCAATATTCGGTATTGAGTAAAATGTCTCGAAATTCAAAAGAGCAATCTCATAAACGCCATCAGGATCTAGATGGAGTGGTGAATTTAGAAGAGTAGAGGCGCTGGAATCAGAACTGCTCATAGTGATAGTATAACTCATTTTGACTTTCAAGCACTGTAGCGAAAGCGTTTTATGAGAGAAACCGCAAGCGCAAGTGACCACAAATTACAGAATCGAAATATTGATACCTTTGTCTGCTTTACATGATTCTGACACCTGCGAGATATGACTCAATCTCCGCCGGTGCCTTCAGATTACCGAATCTATCAAAATAAAATGCTAAATTTCCATATTTGCGTATAGCAAGCCAGTGAGTTCCTGGTTTATACGAAGTGTCCGATTTAATGGCGGTCCCCTCTGTATGTCTAACTCTAACAGGTAGTTTATCCAGCATGTACACTCCTCTAAAGTTGGGAATATGTAGACGTTTAGCGTAGGCTTCAATTTCTGCTCCATCTAACGCTTTTTCCGGGATATGTACAGGCCTCGCCCCGAGTTTTTTGGATGCCAATAGAGTCCTTTACCCATCTTCTTCTTCAGTCGTCTGCTTCCGTGCCTAGGACCTCCGCCCTTTGCTGAGGCCTCCATCTGCTGATGGTGACGAATCATCTCGTTCAGTTGCTTCTCTGCACCGCGTTTCTTATTCACAGATGTAGCGATCTGAGCAGCACCCCCGGCCAGGCTACCCGCTGCACCCAAGGCAGCCAGCAATGGGAGTAAGGGTAAAAACCATCCCCTAGCGGCTGGCGGCAGTGTTCTCTTAGGACGCTTGCGCAACCCTGCACCAAAGGCTAGCTTTCCCTTCATGATGGCACTTACAAATCCAGCAGCAAGCTTTTCGCCCAAAGAAGCGTCAGCGGAATGTGCACGCTTCCAAGCTTTCTCTATAAGAACCTTATCAGCCGAATGTCTCGAACTGGTGTCCCGATGTCTAGCGTAGGCCAAATCGTGATCGCGGCAGGCGGTGTCCAGTCCGTTAAGGGATTCGACGCTTTGTTGTAAAAGCTTTCGTAGTTTTGTTCCAAGGCCGCAGAATCTGTACCCTGGCAAATGAGCCTCAAAAGGAAGAGAGTTAATTAATGAATTAATTATTCCAGAACATTTTTTGCTAGACTTCTGAACTCGTCCAGAGTTCATCGTATACTACGAAATAAAAATCATTAGATATGGCTTATAACCTTAGTTGCAAGATGGAAGTTGTGAAGCAAAAGTGTTCGCTGCGTATACAAGTCCTGGATTTTGTCGATGATATCCGCGTCGGAAGACATGGATCTCTCTTCCCGAGAAACGTCAGAGCTCTCATACTGGGGAGCTGAAATGCCGGGAAGACGAACATGCTACTCAATCTGTTAGTCCATGAGAATGGTCTAAGGTTTGAAAATCTCAACAATTTACTGAAATCGTTACATCAATCGAAATAGCAATATCTACTCAAAGTACTGAAAACCATACCCGGTAAAGGAGTATATACTTTTGAGGACGGCGAAAAAGTGCTCCCAAACTCTGAGGCTAAGGAAAATTCGATATTTGTAGTCGATGATGTCATCAATGAGAAACAGGGTAAGAGCATCGTATTATAGCATGAGTAGACATCGTAGCGTCGATGCAGTATACCTGGCACAGTCATATGCAAAAGTACCCAAACACTTAATTAGAGATAATGCAAATATAATACCCTCTAGGGGTATGCTTAACCGCTATATCATAAGTGGAGATGGCTCAGGAAACTATCAGTTCAGTAATAAACGATTGTGCAACATCCAGGATCCTGAAGAATCCGCTGATTCAACGACTAAACACTATGTGGATACGCTTGCGGCTATCATTGAAACTCGGATGCAAACTTTCGCCGAAAAGACTTCATATCAGCACATGGGCGACTTTGAAGCTATGCTTAGGAACCATGTGCAAACATCACTCGATGCACAGTATGAAAACCTAATGCAATTCGTAAGTAAATATGCATTCAAACGTGATGCCGAATACAATGTTATTCTGGACACGATAAGTATGAAGATACTACTGCCTCCAATTAACGATGATGATGTTCCAAATAAGAAATACATGCTAGATTATATGCATGCAAGAACGCCCATTCTTTTCAAAACAAACGAATCAGAGAGATAGCTGATCCTGTGGACGATAGCGACGCAGTAACCAAAAAATTTGATAAACAATTTGTTGTAAAGAAACAAAATGAATCACAGCCTGCATTAAACAGAGCTCTATCTTCCATGGCTGATGATATTGCTTGAGCAGTAGACAAAAATATCGAGTCTCTAGTAAATCGTCAGTCCTCCCTGGATAAATGCATAACCTCAACAATGGATAGCGTCAGTGTCCTTAAATCGCAAGTGAATGTTGCAAATGCTATTTTAGACCAAATGAGGAGACAGGTCATTATTAAACTGCAACCGAAACCATACAGAGGTAGGTCGCAAAGATACACGTTAACATCAGGGATTGAATACTACAAGTCTCCTGTAAATGGAGAGGTGATCAGCTGCAGTATGATATCGCCACTCCATCCCTATAAGAGATCAGATACGATCTTTTCAAAAAAAGATGAAATTATTGAATGTTATCCAGCACCCATTCAGATAGATGATAAATTAAGCTTCACTGCTCCACCCAATCGTGCAAAAGATGGGCATATTCTAAATATTGAATTGAAAATTTTTTATAAATTGACATCACATTCAAGTTCGAAACTCAGCGCATAATGTCTGAGGTGCTACAGCCTGAACCGATCCTCTAAAGACTATAATAAAGAATCAGGAGAAGCCACCTATGATGTACGCTACGAAGATGGTGGCCATAAGTTAGGTAATAAAAGAATTATATTTTTATACGACGCTATTCGAATAGGAAACGAGACCTATGAGGCTATCCCGGTGTTGTATGAGCTGTTATTCAAGCGAGTAGCTCGAAGTTCAGCGTATACTGAAGATGATCTGGATACATATTCAGAGATTTAAAAAAAACTCTAGTTCACAAACAGGGATACCACAGAAGCGGTCGACTGAGATCGAGCAAGGGATATGGATATAAAAATATAATACGGGGTCTAATTGCTAGTAGGACTGGTTCGGGTCTCAAATGGAATGAACACGTGCCCGAAAGAGGTCTGGATTATGTATACTGGTCTGACCCTAGCATTCTGGTCAATAGACTCAAATTACTTACTTGATTCGCAGCAGGCCGGCAACTTAAATTATTCATCTGAAATTCAAGAGATCCTCACGGAATTGAAAACCACAAAAATAATAGCATGATCAGACAAAACATCGCTGGCGAGTTACATTCCCCTGCCAGACGGAGACTCCTTCGCAGAAAAATAGTAACGGTCTTAATGACTTATTGTAAACTTATCTTATAGAAATGATTCCATATGCAAAAGAAAATAGGAACTATAAGCACATTCTTATTGCCATTGATTTTTATTCAAAAATGGCTTATGCAAGACGTCTGAAGGACAAGTGTGGGATTAATGTTACAAAAGCAATGAGTAATATATTAGCCGAATTTGATTCGTCACCAAAGAATATCCAATCGGATAATAACAAAAAAATTTACAATAGATACTTCAGGCAATTAATGGCTAAACATAGAATTAATCATTATGGTACTTTCAGTGTCATAAGGTCTGCTGCTGTCGAACGTTTAATACGAACACTTAAAAGGAATCATGCATAGAGAATTTTTGGCTAGAGGTTCTCATAAATGGCTTGATCTCCTACCCGGAATCATAAATACCTACAACAATACTTACCATTCGACGATCAGAATGCGACCTGTCGACGTCAGCAACAATGATCTGCTCCTCATCGTGTATCGTCGTGAAAATTTCCGTAAAGAGAAGAGGAATGCCAGGAAATTCAACATCGGAGATTATGTCAGAATATCTAGACATAAGGGCTTACTGGAAAAAGGGTACACACCCAATTGGAGCACTGAAATATTTCGTATTATTAGGATCAGGAATACAATTCTAGTTACTTATGTTCTTCAGACAGTGATGGAGTGGAATTACAGGGCGGATTTTATGGTCATGAATTATGAAAAACTCGGTACCCGGAAAACTATCTGATTGAAAAAGTCGTGCGTCGACGTGGGAATAAGTTATTTGTTAATTGATTAGGTTTCCGTAAAGCTGAGTGGATAGATGATGATGCTGTAGTGTAGCTGGAATAAAAAAAAATCTGTGAAAAAGATTAAGGATTTCGGGATGTGTTGTATATTCGATATTTGGGATGAAATAAAAAGAAAAGTTATTAAAATAAACCTCAGTTTATTTTCTTTTACCCATATTCCCAAACACCATGGAAATATTAATAATATATTTCCACAAAAATAAAATTACATTTCCCCTCCACCATCGCATCAAACATTAATCTATAATTTTAACTTGACAATCATTATAAATTATCATTAATAAATGATATATCATCTAAAAAATAAAAGTACTTATACATGTTTTAGTATCAAATATTGACATGTAAGAGCTCTTATTAGGAAGAAACGTTAAACTGTGGCACACAGAATCTCAGTGTTAAAATGTGAAACAAAATGTTTCACTTAAGAGAAAATATTCTTTCTCTATTTTAATTAAAATTCTCCCACCCTACCTCCCCCTGTTTTACAAATATGTTTTGCTAAAAAAACAAAACAATATAGGACTGGAAGTGCCACCATCACATCCTAGAAATATATACTATATATTTCCACAAAAATATAATCAAAATTAATTGTTGCACAATTTTTTGCACAGCGTCGCATAAAATTATTAATCTATAACTGATACTTTTACAATTATTAAACGATATATCATCTGTAAAAAGTGAAAGTATTTCTACTCAATTTATTTTATTTTACCCATATTCCCATTCACCGTCACATCGTGAAGTATTAACTACAATCATCATTGAATGTTGGACATTCCCCCCACAACCACATAAACATTAATCTATAATTTTATACCTTTACAATTATTAAACAAGGTATCATCTGTATAACTGAAAGTACTTATACATGATTTTTAGTATCAAATCTTGACATATAAGAGCTCCTATTATGAAGAAACGTTAAACTGTGGCACACAGCATCTCAGTGTTAAAATGTGAAACAAACTGTTTCACTTAAGAGAAAATATCCTTTCTCTCCTTCAATTAAAATCCTCCTACCCTACCTCCCCCCTGTTTTACAAATATGTTTTGCAAAAAAACAAAACAATATAGGACTGGAAGTCCCACCATCACATCATAGAAATATTACCTATATATTTCCACAAAGTTAAAATCAACATTAATTGTTCTACAATTTCTTCCACAGCATCACATAAAAATATTGATCTATAATTTATACTTTTACAATTATTAAACAATATATCACCTATGAAAAGTGAAAGTACTTCTATATTTCTTTAGTATCAAATCTTGACATGTACGGACAGAAACGTTAAACTATGACACACAGCATCTCAGTAATAAATGTGAAAGGAACTGTTTCACTTTAGAGAAAATATTCTTTCTCTCTTTTTATTTAAATCCCACCTCCCCAAAATATTTTTTCTGCAAAACAAGCAATATAAAACTGAAAGTCATGAGATGTATCATGTTTTGCTTACAAAAACCTCATGGTATCAAATCGTGAAAACATAACTATGGCACACAGAATCTCTGTGTTAAGTGTGAAAAGAAAACCTTTCACTTTCGAGAAAATATTTCTTTCTCTCCTTTCTTTATTTAAATCCACCCCTCTCCTCTAGCATCTTTTGTTTGATGCATAAAAGCTACATTTATTTAAGTCTTTACAAAAAATTCCATTTTTCAATAAATGTGCACAAAATTTTTACAAAATTCACATACACACATACACGTACATTACAATATCTCAGTCATGACCAGAGGAAAAAGGATTTTGTGTCAATATAATAAAGTTGAATTAAATTCTTTAAGCATGTAACACACATTTATTCCCCTGACTGTGTCAGCATCTCTCACTTAAGAGTAAATATTTCCCTCTCTCCATCTCATTTTATTTAAGTCCTCTCTCCTCACCCTCTCCTTGCAGCATGACAATATATATTTAAGCCACACAAAAATTCCATTCCCTCTCGTGATTGATTATAACCTTTTTCAAAAATAATCTCCCTTTTACATCAAATATCTTGTTTCTTTCTTTTTAGCTTAATTCTCGCAGTCATGCTCAGAGGAAACGGCATTTGTGTCGATGGAATAATGATTCCAAGCTAAAGTTGAATGAGATTGTTTGAGCATATAACGCCTTGTGTCTAAGCCTCTCAGAACAACTTCATTCATTTCTACCGTGTGGACGTCATGCTTATAACTCCTGAAAGACACTTGTTTAGAGAAATGTGTTGCATTCATATCATGCAGGCATGACAAATAATCTTCAAATGTAATTAAGCGCATTCCAAATTTTGAAATTCCTTTCGATTTTTTAACAACCTGACCGTCATAAGGAAACGCGTATAATTTTGATCGTAATCCTGCATATTCAGTCATTACTCTACCGGAGAGTTCATCTTTAAAAAGTCCTGGCACCTTCTTGTTTACCAAAGGTAAAGCAATTTTAAAACATTGCAGGCAGTTAGTTAATGGCCCCAAACAAAGTCTGCTTTTGTAAGAAACTGTACGATAGTATGATGCTCTTCCACAGGAACTAAATAAATAAATAAATAAAATCTGAATATTCTACCCCGGCACCTAGACAACTATACCGGGGCATATATCCAAATTTTCTCTTTATTTTTCCATAAAATCCTTACAAATGTTATAATTATACAAATCTCTCAGAAAACTACTCTACAAAAATAAAATGAAATAAAATAACAGAAATAAACACAAAAAAGCAAAAAACAAAAGAAAACAACTATAAAAATTACAAAATCCTTATTTCCTAAATCTATATCTAAATCTACTAATTCTGTAGTCCACCATGGCCTCTGCCATCACTCTCTCCCTCCGCCGCCCATGCAGTCAACTCCATTGTTAGATTATTCAATAATTCTTCCCGTCTTATCCTATTTTGTATTCTAGAACTCCTTCTTGGATCTTGTACTATTCTTCGCCTATTATCAACTCTTTCTCCTTTGAATATTTTTACCTCCCATGCTTTCTTACTTACAAAGTTAGTCAAAACTTGTAATTTATTTACCAATTGTTGATCTCGAATTATGTCATATACGATATATCCTGCTAGCGCATGCCTCTCTTCTTGTTGGTGAATTGCATATCTTCCACATTCAAATACTACATGTTCAGGATTATCTTGTTTGTTACATAATTCACATATATCATTTTCAGTTTTATTGATTTTCTTCCAATAGGTCTTATAAGGTCCGTGTCCAGTTATATAATGTATAAATCCCTTTGTTGGTTGAATAAAATTCAATTTTAGTCTCTCTTTGACGTTCTGAAAAATTTCAAACACTCTTCTACCTTCTAGACTGTCTGTCCATTCTTTTTGCCATTTATCTTTTAAACTATTTTTAATCACCCAAGATTTGTTTGTTCTGACTCCAGTTATATTATAAACTTTTTCTAAGTTTCCTTTTTTCGCCCAAAATTTTGCGCCCTTCAATCTTATTAATAAATCAATCGGCCAAATGGCCGTTGTTACTAGCAATGCCATAGTTGGTGTTGTTTTTACAGCTCCTGTCAGACGTAATAATACTTTTCTTTGCGTTCTTCTCAACAATCTTCTTATTTGTACATCATCCATCCTTTCTGCCCAAACTGCTGCCGCATAAGTCATAATTGAAGCAAAAATGGTGTTATGATATATCTGTATGTTACGCAATGGAAGTACAAAATTTAAATTGGTTATTCTTGCTAGCTTAAGCATTATTTTCTCTGTTTTCTGCCTAATATACTCCGTGTGTTTTCTGAAATGAAATTTTTCATCTATCATGATACCCAAATATCTCATCTCTTTTTCCCGTTTAATGTTCTGATTATTTATCTTCACTGTAGGATCCCGCTTTAAATTTCCCTTAAAAAGCACATAATTTGACTTGTTTGGTGCAATTTTTAGTTTTGTTCTGAAACACCAATTTGATAATGTATTTGTAACTTCTCTTTCTTTATTTTCTAGCTCTAGTCTGCTCTGTCCGTCCATCATTATGACTATGTCATCAGCATACGCTATTACATCCAAAACCTTATGATCTCTTTCCAGTAGTTCTAATAAATCTTCAGATAAAATATCCCAAAAGAGGGGCCCCAAGATAGAACCCTGAGGGCAACCCTTGGTTATCTTCTTCCTAGTTTCAAAATTTGATCCACCAATGAATACTTCTCTATTGGAACAATAATCCTTTAATAATCCTTTAATCCTTTAATCCACAGGAACTACAGGAACTACAGGTATTGTAGCATGGTCATGGTTGCCACCAGCATAAAAGATTAAACATAGCTAAATGCCTCTAAGCAATGCATGCCACAATCTTAATCAACACCTTGTAGGATTTCAAGTGCCGATAAAATTTAAATAACATAATTTTCTAAACTTCATAGTAACACACGTTGCTCAAAGAAATAACATTAATAAAAAATAATGTATATGTTTCATTTTCAGCTGTTGTACTGCTTATGGGCTACTATTTGTGAAGCCGCTTTGCAGAGCTTTTATGAAGTACAGCTGCGGTGCTCTCTCACTATGCTATTCTGTAAATTCTGGTTAAGAATATTGTTAACAATTATTGTTAGGGCTAACCACTAAACCTAACCATGCTGAACATGGCGACGGATCTTCTTAACCATTTTGTTAAGCACCCAGAGCGCTTTGCATGCGTGTTTTGTTTTTCCGCTGCTCCCCGCGCGCCAGGTTTAAGTAGTGCAATTGCGATCGCTTCAAGTCGTCCGTTCTGAACAGACGAAAATGGAATTCAAGCGAGCTACGACTTAGGAAGGGCAACACAAAACATATATTAATTACTACAGAGGTAATCTCATTCTGCGATTCCAGTAATGGTTTGTACTAGAGATGGATCAATAGCAGATTTTCTCGATGCTCGCAACGGATACACGATGTTTTCCAGGATACCTCGATACTCGATGCCGTCATTTCTACTTTTAGTTTAAATACAAAATAAAATTTTGGCAGAACTGTGTAATGCCCATGAAATTAAATAGCTACACATATTTAATGAGAAAAAGTAAAAAACATCCATGTACTTATTTTTATACTCTGCACTAGACATTTAATTTTGAGGTCAAGACGGCTTCTCTTTCTGACATAGTCCTACTGTGCTGTACAGTCATTCAGAGAAAAACCGTTGCACGTGGAATACACAAATATGTAGTGGCTATTTCTTTCCTTTTTATTAATTTTCCAATATTTGAATTTGTTTTCCAGCAATCCAGTGCACCAGACAATGGCGGTGACTAGTCGTTGAGAATATGCCCTGATTTCTTCTTGAGAACAGTCGACTGGCAGTGAATCATTATTTCCGTGTATAGTGTTAATGCTACAGGTACTACATTCCTAGCCATCTTTTGAACTTTGCAGCTCGTGACAGCTAAAATAAGAATAGAAAAAAAGTTTGGGAACTGGTAGATTTTTAAGAATATTTGTGAGGAGAAAAAAGGTAGTAGAGGTTCAACCAGTGCTTTGTGCCTGCTGTAACAACAGACTGAACGCTTTCGAAGAGAGTACCATCTATTTGTCGCATTCTAATTTGTTAAAATTTTGTGCTGATTAGGTACATGTTCTTTAAAATGTTTAGATGGCAATAATATCTTGTGATTTTAAAATAAAATAGAAATTGCACAATACCCAATGTGTCGAAAAAGTGCCGAAAGCATTTACTGAGGTTCGATGTAGATACCATGCAAGTACCGTGAGTATCGAGGTGTCGCAGGTGCCACTCTAGTTTATACATATTAGAAAATATGCTGCTTTCTTAGGGTAGTACATAATTTTTAGTAAATAACGTCTTACGAGGGCTGTTTGATAAAGAATAATCATAATTTTTTACGGTCATAATTTTTCGCACTAAAATCGAACCTTATTATATTCTGTTAGCTTAATGTGAAACAAAGACGCCGTAGCAGTTTCATTGTTGGTACTCCTGATTCCCACTTGTGAGAACCAGGCAAGTTCAGACATGTTCAGTATCGCCTACCACTGCAATGGATGTAACACGCGAGGAACAATATGCGTATTTGAAATTCCGCTTTTGTCTCAACAAATGTTCAGTTGAGGCCTATACAATGTTACAGGCGGCCTATGGAGAGTCTGTTCTTCCCTACAGCACAGCTCGAAGGTGGTTTAAAATGTTTAAAGTGGGGAGACAATCAATTTCAATTGAAGGTGGATCTGGTGCTCCAGTTACCCTCTTACGGAAGAAAACATCAACAATGCTGCTGCCATTGTGAGAGTGGATCGACGAATTTCCTTAAGATCACTTGCTGAAATACTGAACACTTCATTGGGTGCCACCCACATGTTAGTGACAGTAACATTACAGATGAGACGTGTTTGTGCGCGATGGGTTCCAAGACTGTTGATTCCGGAAAAAAATAACAGTCGAATGCAGGTCTTCATGCAGTTAAAGTTGATGTTAGAGGAAGATCCGGAGTTTATTTCAAACGTAATCACTGCTGACGAAACTTGGCATTTTGATCCTGAGAGCAAGCAGCAAAGCTCAGTGTGGAAATCTCCTTCATCGCCAACCCCCAGAAAAGCAAAAGTGGTTGCTTCTGCTCGGAAAGTTATTGCCACCTCATTCTTTGATATTCATGGAATGGTTTATCAGCATGTTGTATCTGCACACACATCAGTAACTGGACAATACTACAGGGATGTCCTGAAAACATTACAAGTTCATATCAGGCACAAAAGACCACATTTCCGTGAACCAGGCTGGATGCTGCACTACAAAAATGCCGACCGCATATTGCCCATATTGTTGCTGAATATTCTGCAAAATCAACTGAATTGCCTCTCTAAACCTCCCTATAGTCTGGATTTAGCCCCATGTGACTTTTTTCTATTCCCTAGCTTGAAGAAACGCCTTCATGGGAGGCATTATCCATGATCAGAAGCAGTGGTAAAGGCTGCGGAGGCGATTTTAAAGGATCTCCCAAAAAATAATTTCTAACCAGAAACGCTGGGAAAAGTTCATCGCTTTCAGGGGAGACTATTTTGAGAAGGACCATCAAAATTGTGAGGATGAGTAAAGTTACATTGTCAAAAAAAGTTCGAAGTGCAAAACCAGATGGGGATGAACATTTTCTAGTGCAGATCCAGCAAGAAGGTAATGGCAATAGTAATCAAATTTATCCTCCCTAGCGGAAGCTCTAAGCGAAGTAACTTGGTCTGAAAAGTGTACTTTTTTTTTCATTTACGTCCGCCCCAATGTTAAGTTATATCGGACGGTGAATGAATTGGGCGAAATGATGCTCAAATGAGTCCAAGGTCCATTGAGCTTAGAGTTACCCGACATTCGTCTTGAAGGATAAGGGAAAACCCCGGAAAAACCTTATCTAGGTAACTCACCCTGACCGAGATTCGAACTCGGGACCTCTTGAACGTGAGGCAGACATGCCACAATCTACGCTACCGAGGCGGGCAAAAGTGTACTTAATCTTATACGAGGGCCGTTTGATAAGTCCGGTGAATTTCAATTAAGAGATGGAAATTTTTGTTGCAACTTTGTGGAGGCTAAGCTTGATTATTCAAGAGATTGTAAAGAAAATTTGAATGTGCTAAAATATAAGTTAATTGTTGACTGCCATCAGAACTGGACAGTGTAGCAGCTGCGACTGAAAATCGTGTTCTTATTAAACATTTTCGTTTAAAAGGCTGGATTGCTGCGGAAGAAAAAACTGAATAGGATGAAGTTTTTGCGGACCCTGCACCAACATTGAAGACTTGATCTACTTTTGGATCAATGAATTTAAAGGTAGTCGTAGAAGCACCGCAGGTAAATTGCGCTCTGGTCACCCAATGGAAGTTACCACACAGCACACCATTGAAAAGATCCATGATCTGTTTATGTAAGGCCGCCGAATCAAAATTCATGAGATTGCTGAGGCTGTAGGAATATCAAAAGAGCGAGCGCACAATATCCGGTATGAAAAATTGGCAGTGGAAAAGCTGTCTGCAAGATGGGTGCCACGATTCCTCACAGTCAACCAAAAGCGCATCCCGAAGAACACTTCTACCAAGTGCCTGGCGATGTTTAATCAAAATCCGCAAGAATTCTGGCACCAATTTTTGACCTTGGATGAAACTTTGGACCCATCATTACACACCAGAGTCAAAACAGCAGTTGAAATAATGGACAAAGGCCGGTGAAATTACACCAAAGAAGGCAAAGACCAATTCGTCAAATGGTAAGGTAAAGGCCACTGTTTTAGGGGGGGGGGGATTCTCAAAGAATATTCTTACTAGACTACTGTGAAAATGACAGAACCATAACTTAAACCTATTATGCTTCATTGTTGGATCGTTTCCAACATGAGTTGACTGAAAAGACAGAGATCGAAACGTAAAACGATGCTCTTTCACCGGGATAATGCACCAACGAAAACATCAGCAATCGTAATGGCGAAAATGCATGATTTGGGCTTGGAATTGGTTCCTCATTCACCTTATTCACCAGTATTCCCAAACTTGAAAATTTGGTTTGGTAGTAAGAAATTTTCATCAAATAAAGAAGTGATAGACACCGTCGACGAGTATTCTGAAGACCTGGACAGCACCTATTTTTACGACGGAATGAAAAATTTGGAAGATTGCTGGACAAAGTGTGTAGCCATCTTTCTATGTCAAGAAAGAAGGTGTGATTATCACGAAAAAAATATATTCTTAGTTCTTCACCAGACTTTTCAAATGACCCTCGTAGGTGCAGCCGAGGAGCCAGGATGGTGAAATCGATTTGCCGAAGGAATGTAAAATAGGAATGCGGATGTGTCTCTCGCTCACATGTAGTCACTTATAAAGTTATCGCTCTACTTATAAAGTAGAAACTGAATCTACAATGCATGCTAGGTTTTCAATGTAAATGTTATATTTCTTCTAACTTATCGAACTTGCATATTCTCTGCCCCTTAAACCTATCAATATATTTTTGACCCACGAAATTACCTAGTCTCAAAGATGTGTTGTTTCTAAAAATATACTGCTACCAGTAATTTATACGTGTGTGACAACCACTCGGTTGCCTACCTCGATAGCATTTTCAAGAGACTCACGAAATGGTACTCCAAAATGCATTTTAGTTGCTTTAAAATAGCATCACATGGCAATGTAATGTCACGTGATGTTGATCTAAAGATCGCCTTTTCATTAAAGCTATTTTAACTTTCATGCATAACCTTCCAACCAGCAACCAAAAAGATCCTTTTTTCATTGGGGGCGCTTGTCATTTGTGAATGTGTCACTTGTAAAATGTTTAAACTTTACTTTTATTAGGGATGTTTCCATATTTACAGGTTTTGCCTCCATTTTATTAGTTGTGTGGTCTTAATTCCAGGGACTAATCATATACATAGAGACTCATATAGCTTACAATGCCATCTGCTGCGACATTTATCTCGATTATTCCTGTCATTTTTCCAGCAGTAAACACTTTAGGCGTTATAATAAGATTTCCATAATTGAACGGATTTCGGAAAGGGGTTAACGAATCAGAATTTAGAAAGTTCGTTGCTACTTTAACCTCCTTTTCACTATATAGGAAGATTCTTCGAGCCCTATTAGGCTAATATGGGGACATCAGTAAATCTAAGTTATAATGCAAGAAGTGTTGAAATCATAATAAGAATCTTCTTAATCAGTGAACAACATAGCATCTTTCCCAGCTTTGTAGGGTAGATGATAACCTTGGGCTTACGAGGTCTCGAGTTCAAATCTCGGCCAGTGTGATTTATCTGAATAAGCCTTTTCGGGGTTTTCCACTATCCTGACTCATGAATGTCGGGTAACTCTAAGCTGCAGTGACACTGGACCAATTTGAGCATCATTTCAGCCATTTCATTCACCGTCCGATATGAACCCCTTAAAAAATCACAAAAAATATGGAAAGAAAATGAAACCAATGTATTCATAATTTGAGGTTTGAAATGCAAATATTGCAACATCAGGTAAACTTTGTGAAGGATAACAAAACCAGGAATGCATCTGTAGATGCTCTCTGAGTTGCTTTCGCTGTTTCATAAAGTTAAAAAGATCCACACCTTGAACATCGCTCATAAAACTTAGCAATAAAATTATGAAACTCTGTGGCATACTTCATCAGCACATTGACCAATAAGCTTTCATTCCCGCTAACAAATGAAATTCTTTCGATCTATCAAGAAAGTCCGGTTCATTGAAAAATATAAGCAGCTCAAATGTATGAAGTTTTCTTAAACCATTGCATAAATAATACAAAGCGCTATATAGTGGTGAGGTACCACTGAAGAGGAGAGCTTTAGGATTTGCAACTGTACCTACTAAAAAGTAAATTCAGATTCTAAAAATTTAAATATCAATTTTGTACTTTTTGTACTCTTTCTCATGAGCTTCATATATTATTTGAAAGGTAGCATACTTCTCTTTAATTTCATATTTATTTCAGACATTACATTTGGGAGTGTTCTGATTTTATGTACTGCGCATGCCACTAGCGACCGGCGGACCATAGTGTACGAACAGAAGTATGCGGATATTTGCATTTTACACGTCATGTCCTCGCAGCGCTACGGGCTCTTATCACTTTCTGCTGTTCATCGTTTCGAGAGGAAGTGATAGGGCTCCGCTTTTCATAACAAAAATGGACTATAGGGAATGGAATAAAATAAGCGACTTGCAGAAGTTTTGTTTGCTTTTTAAATATGGGACGGTTTGCTCGTTGACCAGAGCTTTGCGAATGCATACAATGCGGAACAAAAGAACGGAGTTTCATATACGAAATGCGAATGGTTGAAACTTGAGCACTGGAATAGAGGAGTTCTATTGCCAAGAACATATATAGCGATATATTGCATTGAAGATCAGCGTACAAAGTAAAGAGTGAAGCACCCTTTCTAGACTTCTATATCTTCCCGGATGTGCTGTTTTCACGAAGCCAAACAACTCAAAAGTCCTTTAAATGCTGACGATTATAGGCAATATCTTTGTCATTCATTTTTATTCATTTACAAAGCCTATCGGTTCACATTTTGCGCAAGAGAACTTCTTAACGAATACTTCTCATGTTAAAAAATTTTTCTATGGAGCGTTTTCAAGCAAAATGAAAAAACAAAAATAAATACAAATTATTTAATATTATTGCTACTATAAATTACTTTATCAATTATTCAAACAACGAGAACTTAACCCAACTTATTCTATGATAAATATTATCCAGAGCCATTTATGCTTTTGCTGAATTTACGTTGTTTCTTTTATACATAGCTTACATAGTCAAAACTATCGTTCGCTATTGAATCCTGTAATGCTGTAGTCTTAATCGATTTACTCATAAATTTAAACGTACTGTAATGTTCACACAAATGATTCTTCTGTTAACCTTATACCATGCTAAACTTCTCGTCTAACAGAAGTTAGAAATGAAGTACATGAACTTCGAAACATTGACAATAAGGAAACAAAATAATTGAAGTATTGTCGCGGTAACGGACAGTAAAGTTTCGGCGCAAATAGACAATAGACGGATAGACTTCACGTAGATAAAGATCTTGTATAAACAGATAAACAAGCGCCGGCAAGCAACATAGCTGAGGTAAAGGCCTCGCCGGCATAGATTAAGTTACGCTTCTATAATGTAATAGAATATTCGTATTACGTCATTAGATGCCTTGTTTTCCAGAAACATCTAGTGATTGACAGAACAGTCTGGTAATCATAAATTGGTGTATAAAAAGAAGCCATGGCTAGTGATGAGTCAGTTGTAAAGCAGAGTGAATGTGAAATAGTGTTGTGAAATGAGAGACCGCCAGCTGAGTTGTAACGAGAACTAATGATGTAATCTGATGTCACTGTTTGTTATTGTGATCGACCTTGTAGACTGATGATGTATGTAACGTAATGCTGCTGTAATCTATAAGAGCATTTCTACGAAAATAAAGGAGAATTTTAATTTCTGCAACTCGGCCTTTTAATTCTACGAACCCACAAAGTCACAGTATTCTTATATCAAAACTCATGCTTTACTGATCAACCTCTACCGGAGAAAGGCATAAGCTACCTTATATATTACATAAGTAGCTAATATTTCGCAAACAGCTAACGCTGCATAAAATCGTATGTGACATAGATCACATACTTTAAGAGCTGCTTACTTTGGTGTCGTTAAACCTTTGCTTGTCAGTTACGCTTTAAAAATTAATTCAGAATAAGAATTTTGCAGACGCTTAAACGGAAAAAGAATTATTTTAATAGGGACATCTGTAACATAGGGCATTTTAATAGTTAGGCCATATATTTAAGTAATAAACACTGTCACAACCCAATGGTGCATAGGGTCACTAGAGGGCATAGCGGGAATCATGACGGAGCGAAATGGGGCAAACTAGAAGAGAAAACACTTAGTTTCATTTCATAAGAAGTTACGAAGTTTGAATTATAAAAGTTAAAGCATAAGATATGTCAAAGCCTTGAAGAAGCTTTGGAGTGCATTAGTAGTGACAAATTACATGATTATAGTAATCTCCATGTGTAGCTTACATACGCAGATATGTCTCGTATTGACGAGGCCTCCGCTGAGAAGCGGCATGGCGACCAAGTATGAACCCTTTGAAGACTTCAAACCAGACTGACCCAGGACTGCCAAAGATTGCAACGGGGGGCCAATCAACGAAACGGGAACTTTCCCCAACGATGTCTACAAAACGCTACAATGGTACGCAAGTGTTGCCGGTTCTTCATAACGTTCAAACATTACATGAAGTGCTGATAACGATTCTTCTGTCGCTAAGTATGCTGCAGTCATGATAAAGTCTGTGACTAATTGTTCCATGACATGACGAGCTAAGGGTTTCTTGTTACTTAGGTTCGTCAAACTGTCAGAGTATTGTAACGTATTATAACATAAGTTACTAACTCACCATGCGTACGTATTTCCGACGCAAAAGAAACACACGCACACACACGCACGCACGCATGTACGCACACACACACTCGCACACACACATTCACACACATGCACATACTGTCATATATATGGAGCGAAATGATATGAATTTACATGTATATGACGCTTTTAATAAAAATGCTTTATGTGAGAAACTCAAAATGTGTAATTGAAATACTAGTATAAAAGTATAAACATTTAAGTCAAATTACACTTCCTCTAAACACCTTGACTGCTTTCTGTTTAGCATTACTGTTGCTTTTATTGTTGTACGAATATTTGTAATAAATACTTCGATCCTTAGATCGATACCCGTCCGAGTGCAACCAACCAGGTACAACAAGCTTGAAGTGAATAACCCAGGAAGCAATGATAGTGACACTAGCTATGTGTGTATTCATACCAATAAGTAAATGAATAAATAACAATAAATAAGTAAATAAACAAATAAATATAAATAAATAAAAGTAAATAAATAGTTAAATAAATAAAGTAAGTAAATAAATAAGTAAATAAGCACATACATACATACACATATACACACATACACATACATACACACATACACACATACATACATACACCCATACATACATAAATACATACACACATACATACATAAATACATACATGCATACATACATACATACATACATACATACATACATACATACATACATACATACATACATACATACATACATACATACATACATACATACATACATACATACATACATACATACATACATACATACATACATACATACATACATACATACATACATACATACATACATACATACATACATACATACATACATACATACATACATACATACATACATACATACATACATACATACATACATACATACATACATACATACATACATACATACATACATACATACATACATACATACATACATACATACATACATACATACATACATACATACATACATACATACATACATACATACATACATACATACATACATACATACATACATACATACATACATACATACATACATACATACATACATACATACATACATACATACATAATTACATACTTACATACATACACATACATACATACACACATACATAAATACATACATACATGCATACATACACACATGCATACATACATACATACATACATACATACATACATACATACATACATACATACATACATACATACATACATACATACATACATACATACATACATACATACATACATACATACATACATACATACATACATACATACATACATACATACATACATACATACATACATACATACATACATACATACATACATACATACATACATACATACATACATACATACATACATACATACATACATACACATACATATATACATACATACATACACACATACATACACACATACACATACATACATACATAAATACACATACATACATTAATACATACATAAATATCTGAAGTACTCTGTATTGCTACATAATTCCTTACACCAGGATTTACATTTCCAACTTTTAATTTGCTGAAATCAAAACAGCACATTTAATTACCTACATAAAAAGTCTTCAGACTAAACCTACAACTACAGTAAATAGAGAAGACAGAGAAAACTAAAATAAAACCTGAATAAACTTTCTGCTCAACAAGCATAGTAGATTCCATAATTAAAATACTTTAAACTATATATATATACATTTAATAATAATAATAATAATAATAATAATAATAATAATAATAATAATAATAATAATAATAATAATAATAATAATAATAATAATAATAATAATAATAATAATAATAATAATAATAATAATAATAATAATAATAATAATAATAATAATAATAATAATAATAATAATAATAATAATAATAATAATAATAATAATAATAATAATAATAATAATAATAATAATAATAATAATAATAATAATAATAATAATAATAATAATAATAATAATAATAATAATAATAATAATAATAATAATAATAATAATAATAATAATAATAATAATAATAATAATAATAATAATAATAATAATAATAATAATAATAATAATAATAATAATAATAATAATAATAATAATAATAATAATAATAATAATAATAATAATAATAATAATAATAATAATAATAATAATAATAATAATAATAATAATAATAATAATAATAATAATAATAATAATAATAATAATAATAATAATAATAATAATAATAATAATAATAATAATAATAATAATAATAATAATAATAATAATAATAATAATAATAATAATAATAATAATAATAATAATAATAATAATAATAATAATAATAATATTGAAATAGTAATATAGAATAGATTATATAACAATAATATAAATTGGAATTTGAATTTGGTAATTAAGATATTGTTATTAATTTAATTTAATGTAGGTATATATTAGTAGAACCGGTCAATTTGACCACCGTGCACCCAGAAGGAGACAGGGCTATCGCCTCCCGAAGGATGCCCTTGGGTGGTGAGTTCAGACTCTCATTCTTTCACCTCCAAACGCCGTCTGACCTGGCCATACCGGGGCTGACTACGACTCGTCGGCTAACTATCGCCAGTCGAGTCAGTTCGACCCGCGTGACCAGAGCCCGGCTTGACCCTAACAGTTCCCCATTTTCCCATCTGACCTCTTGCTTTTGGCTCCTGCAAGCAGGCCGTTACTAGCGAGACGGCACCGGGCGCTGGCCTCCACCCTTTGACGCTCATCCCGGAACGAGAAGCACTAGCAGAGGTCAACCAGCTCCATTTTCAGACATCGACACAAAAGCTTGCGCATACGACAAAGTCTGTGAGACCGCGCGGGTAAATGCGCTTAGGGGATAGGTACCGTAGCGCTCCGTCCACCGCCCGGGAGCACACGGACGACCTGTACACGCTCATGGCTCATGACTCAATTGTGCAGGCGTACGTGTGGTGGACTGACTTGAAGATTGCGTATGTGTGTGTGTTACATCATTCTGTGATGAAAAAAGGGCATTTTGAATCTTTGCAACTTGGTCTTTTAATTCTACGAACCCACAAGGTCACAATTGGTGCAGGAGTGGAACACATGACAATGGACGCTGCATTGATAAAGATTTTAGAGAAGAGAGAAGAAATGAAGACGGCTAACGACAATCTCATGGCCGAGTTGAAATAAATGAAGTCAGCCAATGACACCCTCGCTGCGACGTTAACCATGGAAATGACTCGTAGAATCAGTGATCAGAGGATCGACTTATGACGCCTGTCTGTTAAACCTGGACGACATCGTCATCGCGGGCAAGACTTTCGAAGATCATCTCGACAAACCGAGTAAGGTACTACCGAGACTGCAGGCGACCAAATTGAAGCTGAACGCGAAGAAGTGCCAGCTCTTCCGCAAGGAAGTTAACTGCTTGTGCCACAAATTCTCCACAATCACAGTGCCTACAGTCCCGGAGAAGACACAGGTCGTGAGAAATTGAAATATTGAAATATTCAGAAAGTTACAGAGAGCGAAAACTATAGTGAGTATTGCCGTTTCATGAATATATATATATATATATATATTTAAGCGAAATACGTAGAAATGAGAAAGAGTAGATGTCTAGATTAAAATTTAACCTTATAAAAACAATGCAATGCAACAGGTTTTAAATAAAACTTGAAATAATTGAACCCTGCAGTTATAATAAATACAAAATAATAACCTAAATGTTCTTTTAAGACAAATTCTTTGGAGGTTAGTAATTTTTCTCTAGGAAATATTCACGTAAAAAGTATGGGATTTTCAATCGCTAGATACCTCCAAGAAGGTTTGAAAAAAATATATTAAAAAGTTCCAGCATGGATACCCTTAACATAATCACTGAGATTTAAGAAAAATTGCGATATAGAAAGCTGTAATAGACGCCTATATCTACATAGTCTTGTTTTGTGCCCATCTCAGAATTATATTATCAAAGTTTAAATCCCAAACAGATTGTAACACTTGGTCATGTGAAGCATTTGCAACACTTAAACATTTATGAAAATGTTTGCTGGAAAACGGAATTATATTGCAGATTTGTTTTCAGCTTAACGAAGTAAAACTATCGGAATCATTCTGTTTTCTTAAAATTATGCGGAAGGTTAAAGCATAAATGGATTTTATACTTATAATGTTTAAATGTGTTTGTCTCATGAAAAAGTTAAAGATGATTTGTAGTGTAGCATTCTCACTAACGCACCTGATTTTCCCAGAAGTTGTAATTACAAATAAGAATAGTTTCGAGTTTTGTTGTAGCAACGGTATTCTTTCAGCTTCTAAAACGTTCAGCAACATATATCAGGTCATTTATCTATATTCAGCCCTTTATCTTCCTAATGAATCTTTACTTTAAGTCCCAGATAATTGTTAAAATAACAGCTACAAATGAAATGCAGTTTCTCATCTCATGTGTTCAATGAGAGAAATATGCAGTACGTTAGCCGACATATTGAAAGTCAATAGCGCAATGATTGAAAAAACAACCGAGCTATAGGAGTATCCATCCTCCGCAAATGGCATAATTCTGATATTCGCAATGTTTGTGTAGGTTAGGGAATTCGAGAATATGCGGGTTCATGTAGGTTAATCATATGGTATCGATCTGTCTGCAATGAAAGCGTGTATAATTTCACTACTGGAAACATGAGGAGCACCATGCGTGAACGTGATAAACGAATCACAGCCGACTAGGAGAGTAAAGCCTTTGATTCATCCACGTGCACAGGCTCAACATAGATTCACACCGCTCCCTCACAGTATCACTTATTCCATTGCTTTTTATTTATTCTGCTTGAGATGCTGATACTTTATCGTGAATTTATTCTGTTCCTTTTCCTGCATATGAGTATAACAACACCTTCTGGCCTTGTTTTTAGACCTTTCTATTTAGTTTCAACAATTTGAGTGTGGGTTTAATCTGATCATGTGATTAGTAAGGTATATACGTTTAATTTGAAAGAATGACAATTGTGAGTTTTTTTTTATTTTATTGAATATGCATATGTAAACGTTTTTAAATACGAAACCATATGAAATATGTCTAAACTAGTCATAGAAAAATTCAGACCTGATTAAAATGCGCAATTTTTGCCTCAATAAATGTATTTTGTAGCATTAGCCATTTTTAAAATGCTCCATGTAGCAAAAATAGCTTCTCCCCAAATGTGAGTCAATTCGGTTCACAAGACCAGAACGAAAACTAGAATGGAAACCACAAGAGAACACCTACATCTTGGTTCACAATGCAGAACGAAACCGAAATGGTCATCGATAACAAAGTTCATTCTGCTAAGTGGAATTTCATCTGTAATTAAATTATGAGTTGGGTATCAGTCAGTTCCTAATTTATCTAAGGTAATGTAGTAAACCATTGCAAATGCATTCTTAAGTCACCAAATTTTATTACTTCATTAATAGCATATATCAGAGTTATTTTTTATACTATCCACAAATGTTTGCTCATATTTTACCTGTGTTTTAAGGGAATAGCTATTTTTAATTGCACATTGAAAAACCTAAGAAGGATGCTTTCTGTAGGAGAAACAACCCTTACCTATGAGTCTATATAGAGGACTTGCGACTGGAGAGGCTCTAATGACCTTTCTGTCACGGTCAATTTGAATAATTTCTACAATGAAGAGTGGTATATGCATAGTATGGTTGTAAAATATCATATCCGAGAACACGAACGACCAATATGTTCCTGTTCCTGGGCCTGTGAAAAGCAAGTGGTCAGTTGTGAATTCTCGGGTTTTTATATGTATTTTTACTTCGCCGTTCTCGTTCTGTTTACTGTTTTCCGTCGTTGGAACAAGCCTTGAGTGATATTCGAGGAATCTTGCAATTCTGAATTACTTCCTCCTTTTCATTTTTAGTGAAAGAGTTATTACTAGGAATAAGTATTTGAATGTTACTTTTGTACGCTTTATCTAAACACTTTACTTAATTTCATATCAAACCTAGAAGCAATCTTGCATTGATCTTCTTTATCAAATTCCGAATTTTAAAATTTCAGAAAGTATCAATTTATCTAGGGAGGAACGTATTAACACAGTCATAACATGTTAATATAGTGATTTTGTTTTGAACAGAGTTTTGTCAATAAAATGAGCCAAACTCTCATTACAAATGAATTTGAATTCCCGAAAATTCCGTTTTTCACCTGTTTATATGCAGTTATTTTCCTTTTTGAACCACATTGCGAGTTGTCAATCCACACAAATTAAGGCGATTTACATTCTAATTCATCAATATGCTTTTCACACAAAAATGTAGGCCATTAACGATACAATGCAAATATTCTTGCCTCTCGTTAAGTCATTTTATTTTAAATCTTATCAAATTTGTTCATTTTCCCACAGTGATTAAAAAAGACAAAAAGATAAAATTAGGAACTCCTTAATCCTGTTTTTAGTTTAAAGTTTGCTTCTTGCTTATTATAAATTTCAACAACGATAAAAATATGTGCTAAACAAAATTCAACTTATAATTCATGTTTTTCAATCAACAATGTACTGGTATTTTAAATTACATCGAATCGCACCATAAATAATTTCAGTGTAAATGAAAACTTTAAGTTTAATCTGAAACTATCATAAGCTGGTTTGTTCGCACAAAAATATATCCGAATAAAATATCAAGAATTTGCTATATTTTTCTGCGATACAAAATAATAAAAATTTATAATTCTAATTACAAACAGGATTAAGATTATTATCTTTAAAAATTAATAAATCAATATTCGCATAAAATGTACAGTAACTGAGCATGCTCACACGTAACTACGATCACCTTGGGTAACCTTCGTAATGGCATATTATACGAGGGCTGTTCAATAAAGAATTGTCATAAATTTTTTACGCTCATAATTTTTCGCACTAAAATTCAATCTTATTATATTCTGTTAGCTTAATGTGAAATAAACACGCCGTAGTAGTTTCATTGTCAGTACTCCTGGTTCCCGCCTGTGAGAACCAGGAAAGTTCAGATCTGTTCAGTATCGCCTTCCGCTGCAATGGAGGTAACATGCAATTAAAGTTGATGTTACAGGAAGATGCGGAGTTTCTTTCACGTAATCACTGCTGATGAAACTTGGCTAAATCATTTTGATCCTGAGAGCAAACAGCAAAGCTCAGTGTGAAAATCTCCTTATCTACCAACCCCAAGAATGTCATCCTCTAGATGACCTAAGAGAACCAGAGACATAGGACATCAATAAGACAATGGAGTGAGCAATACAACTCATATAGAATTAGCCTCGGAACAGATCACTGGCCTAAATCTTGGAACATGTAGTTAAAGTTGATGTTACAGGAAGATGCGGAGTTTCTTTCACGTAATCACTGCTGATGAAACTTGGCTAAATCATTTTGATCCTGAGAGCAAACAGCAAAGCTCAGTGTGAAAATCTCCTTATCCGCCAACCCCAAGAATGCCATCCTCTAAATGACCTAAGGGAACCAGAGACATAGGACATCAATAAGTGAGCAATCCAACTCATATAGAATTAGCCTCGGAACAGATCACTGGCCTGAATCTTGGAAAGAATGGATTAGATTGGATTGTTCAGAAGGATTCGGCCAGACATCAACCTTACTGGTCTTTTGAGTGTATATCCCATGTGGGGCACCCCAGGGAGAGAAGATGAGATGAAAGTAGGGAGAGGATGGATGACCCCAAGGAGTCACTACAATACAAAGGGCGGGGTCCCTTCACTTTCCTAGATAGAAGCTCTCCGACTGTCCAGGACAATCCCCATTCCATTCCGAAGCAATCACGACGCCGGTTCTGAGGCCGGAGGTCCCCCTTCCCCTCCCAGATTAAGGAAGATACCAGGCAGGTTTGCACAACCGGCATCCCGCCAGTAGCGTTCCCAACTCGGCCCACTAGGCCGGTTTGGAGACCGGAGTCCGTCCCTCCGGAGGAAAAAGCGTTCACTCGGATCCAATCATCCCTCCATGCACTGAAGAGAAATTCGTCAACACTTCTGCCCTGAAAGGAACCACCAGATGAAATATGATGTGAAATGATAATGAAGGTGAAATAGAGGGACAGGAAATTGGGGTTAACGTACTCAGCATTTACCTACTGAGCAACGAAAACCCTCAAAAAGCCCATGGACCACGGGAATCAAGACAAATATTAAAAATGAAAAAAGATGAATATTAACAATATTCATAAAACAAAAATTAAATTTGAACGTGTTTAAATTAGTAACAAATTCTACATTCATAAATTCATCTAATAATTTCTCCATTGTTACAATATTTTTAAAAGTTCAGATAGCATATGCAGTTTTCTTTAAATAGATGCATACGTCTGGAACGAAAGCGCAAATCGTAATTAATTTACATATAATTTTGCTGGTAATGCAAATTAGGCGCAGTTTGGGATAGCTAATTTTCTTTAAATGCCTCATGAGGCGCAGTGCAAAATGCTTAACGTAAAAATCCCCTTTATTATTTAACCAATCTTTCAATTTTGGGTTATTCTGTTCATGCACACACATGAAAACGCATAAACGCTCTCTCTCTCTCTCTCTCATACTTCATTCTAGAGATGTTTTCTCTTACTTTAGGGAGACTAAAAATATGTAGTTTGAGGAAAATCAAGGCATCAAATTTGCTAGCGGATCGCAAATACTTTCTCTACTTAAAATATAAGTGTGTTTTAGAAAAGGTAAACTGGTGATTATTTAAATATATTAAAGGGTTTACTTCAGCTTTCTAAGTTAGTCTGTTTCTTAAAATATGGATAACTTTCAGAGGTGTGTTAGGTTATATCCGGTGCTAATGAACATCTGAGTTTAACAGATATTAGAAATGTGCGCAGTCAATCTGTTCTGCAGAGAGACAGGCGGTTGGAAGTGACGTTGCCCCAACTGGTGGCTATTGAGGTGGAACATGTCTGGATGTACAAACTCTTCACGCTTCGAAGAGATGACAAGAGCTATTTCAGAAGTGTGAGCTTCCATTTGCAACAATGGATTCGATTTTCCGCAATATCTGCCGCACGTTTCACTGCTCTATTTCTCCATTTTCCTACACGAAACCTGAGTACTACAGCTTTTAAACTTCGGTAGAATGTCTGAACATGTGTCACTTGAGGATGATATTTAAATTATATAATTTTAGTTAGTTATACCTCAAATATTGCTTTACATTTTAAACCAAGAGCCAATTAAGTTCCTTCATGATTTATTACCCTTTGTAAACCGTATTTGTCGTACGTTTAGGAAGTATTTTTTCCATCCATAAATACCATCTCTACACTTGTAAAGACCTCTGGTTAGGTTTGTACGATTATCTTCACTGAGCTGCTTACAATGTAATCCCATCGCCTTCACCAATGCTTTAAGCACGGTCGCTCTAGGGAGATGAGTTCTAAGAGTGAATGAGTAACTTACATAGGTAACAACAGTAAAATGTGGATAAAATATACATATATTATAATTAATTAAAAATAATTAAATTAAGTGTTGCAAACCGAAATGTGAGAATGATTGTAATACGTACATGAAATAATGAATTAACTGACAATTCTTTTCCCTTGCAAAACTTTGATTAATATAATTCCAAAATAGTTTAACCATAAAACTGAAGAAAAGCATTAATTAAAGTGTTAAAGGAAATAGTTTGTGACACAAAAAACAAACCTTGCATTCTAAATAGTAAATATTACAAAATAGCAAATAGTAAAATAGTAAAACCTGAATTTATACTTTAAATGCAGCATGACCTTAGCTAGTCTCATACACTGATTTCATGATGATCGCTCTCTTAACTTTGATTGTGTTAGTTCTGCTAGAACGCAGTCCAAAGTTTTATAAACTAATTCATCTGTAATATAGTTATTACTCTCTCACCTTTTATCTTGCTCTACTGTCTTTTTAATTAAGCATCATTTAGTTAGCCAAATTAATTTAGAATTTGCAAACATTGGTGTGCCGAAATATACTGAAAACAGCAGCCACTTAAATGCTCACTTTCTTCTCGGACAGCAAGCCAGGTGAAAAGATGATTAGATGATTAGATATCGAGTGTGCATCTCTCCCATCACAAGGATATTGAAACAGTGGATATAACACAAATATAATCAAAGACAAACACTAACATAATTCGCTTTACTGAACAAAAGACTGTTTTCAGTAAATTAAATGCCAGGTCAGGAGATGGCGCGAGTAAACAAAATTGTGTCAAAGAAACGTAGCTACTTAACTTGATTATCAAGCTGTATTGGTCTTTGCTTCTTAAATCGACGGATTTCCATTTTAAGGCGGGTTTCCAAGAGGAGCTGAACTGAAATCCAGCATCACTATTAAGCGTGCTCCTGAGGTTTTGAATTAAACAATGCAGTGAATGGTGCACATTTTGAGCATATTTTTAAGCGCATTCATCATGTGTTACAACACAGCACCACTAATTTTGTCTCTCTATTGCATGACAGGATGATAAGCTCTCGTTAAAAGATTCCTTCTCCGATAAGATGGTCTCCTGACCCGGACTGGCGGAGCCGTTTCCGGTGTGGGATGCCAGTTTTACTGGTCTGCCGGGGAGTTTCCAACTGGTTAAGTGTAGGGATCCTGCCCTCTGCACTGTCATGCTTCCTTGGGACGGCCGCCTTATGTGTCCTCTCGCCTCATCCTACCTCGCGGGTGTGCCCCACTAAGAGGCACACGTACAAAAGACCAAGTTTGAAACTCCGTGCCAAATCCTTTCCGCAGCGTAGTGCAGTCCTCTTCCTTTTGGATGACTTGCAGGATTGATGGAGCTTAAAAAATGTATAAAATCTTCGTACGCAAAGATATACAACTCGGTAAACCGTTTTCCAAATGTTCCTCATTTTGAGGAATACTTACACATTTCTCAAATAAGAACTCGTTTTTCGATTTCACTTTCTCCATCAGGTACCTGCTGCAAGTAGATTTTTCACCCCAAAATTTGATACCGTGGGTTTTTGGAGTAGAAGGTTCTGGACAACATGAATGCAAATAAATAAATGAAAATGAATTCCTAAAAAGACTTGCGTGTGTGAGTGTAAAAGAGTGAGAGTGTGTGTATGAATATGTGATATTTCTCTGTCCCACAACACCATATCTCAAAAACGAAAAGTTGGTTGAATATCAAACTTGGTACCTATTTAACGTCAACATCCTCCACTGATGCGACACTAAGGTTTTCAAGACATCTCTCCCTACCCTTCAAATCTACACTTGTATCTACCTTCTAACAATTTACCCTTCAGATGGAGAATTTTAGATAACTTTTATTTCCTCCAAAATGACCCGGTAATCTTGATTAAAGATATCGCCAAGACAAATAAAGCATATATTTTGAAATTTCTTGGAGTAGTCCTCATTCCAATTTCCCCATTTTAAACTAATTTCGCATAACTGGTAAACCGTAATAAAGTAAACAAAATCTTACTACATAAAACTGTACATCTCGTTAAAGCACACGATTTATGTCAAACATATTATTTTGAAATTGATGTTTTCTAGGTATTCCTTATTTGTTAGAATGTTCCAATCCTTGCACTTTTCTTAGATGGAAGTTCATTCGTTTTCTGATTTTATGTATATCTCCTAGTCATATAAAGAGAGTGGAATTTCAAAACCATTTCATAATTTTTGCTTTGGCTTTCCTAATTCCTGATTTCTATTTTACCAAAATGTAAATGTAATCACTTCTATCGATTGTCTAGCTCAATTAATATGAAACAGATAAATGAAGAAATTATATCCTTTGTTATGTAATTAACAAACAAATTTGTATGAAAGTCTCTCTGTTTTTTAATTTACGTTCCCTAACGTTAATTCCTATCGGACAGTGAACGCAATGAGTGAAATGTTGCTTAAATGAGCCCAGGGTCCATAGAGGTTAAGACTTCCCCAACATTCGTATTTCAGGATACGGAAAAGCACCGAAATAAACCTTATCCAGTTAACTTAACCTGACCGAGAGTCGAACTTGGGACCTCTTGAACGTGAGGCAGAGATGCTACCGAGGAGGGCTTTTTATGGAAGTCATTGGTGACGGTACTTTTTTCGGAGAAGTGTGAAAATCATTTAGGTCATTTTTTGTTTACTAACAACTGAATCCAAAATTTTCTACTCGCTTATTAACTAATAGTTCCAAATAACATTTAAAGTAATAGAATATTTTCCTTCAGAATGTTGAGATTTAAGGTGCAACAGTAATTAATTATTGTATACTGATTCCACATTGAGTGTTAACCACACTAACAAATGTGTTCTAAACCTTGCATGCTCGAAATGCGGTGAAATTATAACTAGGAAGTTCTTGAATTTGAAAATGGAATAGTAAACATCAACATTTTCAGAACGTAATTTAATTAACTAAGAGTATATTTTACTTTATCACTATAATTACTATAAAGGACTTTATGGAAGCGCAAGGCCATTTCGTGGACTCTTTTCCATCACACGGAGGCTAATTTTGGGACTGTTGCAATGATGTAACAAGCTGGAGGCGTAGTTAAATGTAATGCCTCCCCCCTTATTCTGCAAGGGCTGGATGAGAGATAATATGACTGGCCGGGTGGAAAGGGCTGTAATCCGTGAGAAGGGAGAACCTGCGTCATGATGATAGCAGAGGCAAAATGAATGTTCCTAATAACGTGCAGGTTTCCTTCATTCCTCATTACAAGGCGACGGCAGTCTCCATAAACGAAAGCACGCTTTTGACACACCGGCAGGCGTCTCTAACAGATCTGACTACTTAGCCTTTGTTTTCAAAGAATCCTATAGATTAAATGCAACAGCCTGAACAAGTGACTAACGTTTGTACGCCTTTCAAATATAAATTGAACAGGTCAGCAAATGTACAGGGTGTTTCAGTAAAAGCAACTGCTCTCTGGAACTTCCAGCTGAACTTTGTAAGACAGGAAACTTGTGGTTTTGTGAAACTGCATAAGTGCTCATGCAGGCACGGCAGGGTCTCATTAGACTCATCTATTTTCGTTTACGCTTGTCCACATCAGAATTTGTCTTATAGCATTTACTTTTTCATATAAAAGATACATGCATACGATTTGAATCTTCCAATTAAAGGCAAAAAATTGGGGATTTTAAATGAGCCTTCAATACGTCAATGCTAGAGACAGGATTTAAACCTCAAAGTTTACGCTTTCTGTGATGTTGCACCTACCGCTTTATTTGCAATGCTAAGTTATTCGTAAGCACATTAAAACTTGTCATATTATGACTTTGTGGGTTCGTGAAATTAAACGTCCAATTGCACAAACTCAAAATGTTCTTTATTTCCACCGAGTCCATTCACTCACCCGGCACTCCTCACGGCTGCTCGCCAAGAACTCACTGACTCGTCCACTGCAGGCCTTATATAGGGAAGATCGCCGTTTCTGGAAGTTTCGCGGCTCGCTCAATTATCCCGATATTTCCAGACGTCTGGTGGGAGGGGGAAGAGACGGTACAGGGCTCGTGCCGCTCTTCTAATCATCCCCGCAGTTTGCGACACGAGACAAATAGGTAGGCGTGGGCTGAATGCTTCCCGTCTGGCCCTACTGCCGGCCGGTTCTATAAGGAATTCCGACGTTCGGGTGACAATATTCAAGTATCTTGGTACATCTTTAAAAGATGTCCACACTAGAGAAAATAATCCTTAATAACGACTTACAGTTTTCATTACTGAAATTCATATATGATCTCCGTTTACAGTTAATTTATATTTGAAAATGTCTGTTTCACAAAGACACAATATATGCCAACTAAATTATCCTTAATCTCTCAGAGAGCTTGTTCATTTGAATTTTCTGCAGGTTTGCTCTTCCAATTGCTATCCTTTTGTTTCTCTTGAACAAGCAATCTAAAGAAGACAGTTAACCGTTAATTCATTAACCTAATAGTGATAAACGAAAGCATGTGATTGTAAAACATTGTATTGTCTTTATCATTTAATCATGGATGAAATGGTGCTCGAACGAGCCAAGGGTCCACAGAACTTAGTGTTACCCAATGTTCATCTTTCAGAAATAAGGGAAAACTCCAGAAAATATTTAATATTATTATTTGAGCTTGATCCTCGCCTCGAAACTGCCTGACTGAGGTTCAGTGTACACAGAGTATAAGTATGAGTTGATGGAACATTTTGCTATAAATTTTCTATAAATTTTGTAAAATGTGTCACCAAGATACAAGAACAGAGAGATCGGCTGAATGATAATTGCTGCGAAAACAAAAGTAGCAAATAAAATATTTTGTTTGTGAGTCAGGAGCTACGCAACATAGAAATGTTTTACTGATAACCATACAGAATTTTATCGCGATTTGTGCTGCGTGATGGTGCATTGTAATATCCCCTTACTTAATATATAAAATAAATATTTCAAAGCTTTCATGGAAAAATATAGGTAAAAGATTACCCCATAAATCGATCCTAATGAAACAAATATTTAAAGTCTTGCTATGAAAATTGTCTCAAGCACGTAAGAAATGGCGACCAGAAATATATGTTTCATTGGATGAGACAAAAGATGTGCCATATGTCCGCAGCATATGTTATTGTAGGCATTTTATTACCTGAAGATTTCGGACAGAAAAAGTTCTTCAATCACTTCAGCATTGAAGTACTATTTGATAATGTTATACGTCTTTTACGAGCAGAAAGAATTACGTACAACAATTTTTTGTTACTTTGATTGACGCTGTAGCATATATGGTGAAGACAGGAAAATATTGTCGCGAAACCGTATCTACGATCGCGTGGCTTGTTTACACAAAAGAAACTGCTGGAGGGCAGTGTGAAATCCGAGAGCCCGCGGACAAGGATAACAGGCAGATAAGGGTCTGCCGAAACAAACAGCTGAGATGATGGAAATTTCTAGTTACTTCTGGACTGATAGAGATTGTTCGTGTTCTGCTTTATTTGCGAATCATCTAGAAAGTATCTGTGAAGTATTTAAACAGTCGACGATTGGCCAAAAGAGCGTTAGTTAGTTGTTAAACAGTTGTTGTGTAAAAAGAGTGGCGTGTGAAATAAGAGACTGCCAGCAGTGTTATTGTAACGAGAGCTAATGTAATCAGCTGCAAGTGTTTGTTATTGTCATCGACCTTGTAAGACTGTGTATATGTGATGTAATGTTGTTACGTGAGAATTGGACAGTGTATTGCTATGGAAATAAAAGATATTTTTAATTTCTGCAACTCGGCCTTTTAATTCTGCAAAACCACAAAGCTACAGTTGGTGTCAGGAAACGGGACGACAACATCACCGAGAAGATGGAGGAAATGAAGACCAAATTAACAACGAAGACGGAAGCTGCAAATAGCAACTCAAGCGCGACGTGGACCGCGAAGATAACCGACACCAAGAAGAGCAGCCGGAGGAACGAGTAAGGACAGGCGTGGCAAGGAGCACGTCGGCGCCGTCTACACCATCTCCTCGAGTGACACTGCGCACCGTCAGCCGACGGATGAATGACAGCCTCATCGCAGACGGTTGGGTACGAGGGAAGCCGTGCTGCGTGCTCGTAGACAACGGGGAAATCATGACCGTCATCAGACCCGACGTAGCCAGGGGTTCGCCGTCGATAAAACCGAGCCGACCATACCAACTAGTGACGGCATCGGGTGAAACCTTTACCGTGGAGAGGGAGGCCCTACTGCAGTTGACCTTGGGATGGAGTGCCGTGCGTCAGTGAGTGTTCGTCGTGGAGGTGGCTGAGGAGGTGATGCTGGAACTGGATGTCCTCAGGAGCCACAAGGCGACGGTCGACGACGGCAGGATAGTCCTGTAACTCAATAGAGAAGACGTTATACTCCGGAAACGCGAAGAACGCCTGGGAATCTGCAGGGTCATCTTGAAGGAAGACGGGCGTCCCCGCGAGAAAGGAGGTGGTGGTGATGGCGCGACTGGAAGGACAGCGAATGAAGAACATTGTTGCCGTGCCGAGAGGTGCTAGTGAGGCTACTTAACCTAGCGGGCATCGTGACGACAATCGACAAGACATAGGAGCCTGTGCCAACAGCACCTGGGGCCCCGGCTGGAAGGCTTACTGGAGAGGGCGGCCGATCCCCTGACCGCAGAACACCTCGAGAAGGTTCGACAACTGCTCAGACGACACCAGCGCGTCTTCAGCCAAGGCACAGAAGAACTACTGCGTCACCTGGCAAGAGATACTGGCGGTTGTAAACACTTTGGAGCACTTCCACAAGTACCTGTATGGTCAGCCATTCCACCTGAGGACTGACCATTCGGTCTAACATGGCTATTGAGCTTCAAGAACCTGGAAGGCCACACAGCACATTGGGTCCAGAGGCTGCAGGAATACGACTTCAACTCTGAACATCGTAGACGGAAGAGCCACGGAAACGCAGACGCCGTGTCCCGAAGACCCTGTCCACAGATTTGCGGCCAATGCACAAGAGTGGAAGAGAAGGAGCGTGCCGCAGCAGTCCGAGTAGCCACAGCAGTACCTGAGGATGATTGGGATAGCGCAGGCCTGAGGGAGCAGCTGGTGGACGCAGACTTGGGGCCACTCTTGGGAGAAGTGGAGGTGGGGACGGGGCCGTCTGGGAAGACATCGCACTGAGGAGCGCCACCTACAAGTCGTACTGGGCCCAATAGGACTCACTGAAGACAAGAGAGGGCGTGCTGTTCCGGGTATGGTAATTGCCTGTTGGGAAGACACAGACAGAACAGTTGGCACTTCCGCGAAGTAAGGTCCCGGAGGTCTTGGAGGAAGTGCACGTCGGGACTTCAGGAGGACTCCTGGGAGCAAACCGAACAATCGAAAAATTTCAACAGCCGTGGCAAGGACAGTACCGGGTGGTGAAGAGGACTAGCGATGTGGTCTACCGTATCCAGAAGGTGCCCCGAGGGATGATGTTAGTGGTACACCTGGATCGTCTGGCCCGCTATGATGGAGCTGTTCGGGACGACCAGCCTTGAGGAGGGAGCAGTGTCGCGAACCCGATCGCGATAGTGGGGCTTGTGTACACAAAAGCCTGGAGATAAGGATTATGCCGGAAGAAATAATGATAGCGCAAGATAAAAGACCGATAGCATGACGCTTCTGGAAGATGATAGAACATTCGATTCCTGTTTGGTCCAGAAACATCTCGAATTTACGTAATAGGTATTTAAAGACGTGACGGCTCACAAAGGGTGGTTGTGTAACAGTCAGTGTTGTTGTAACGAGAGCTAATGTAATCAGGTGCAAGTGATTGTTATTGTCCTCGACCTTGGAAGATTGATGTAATATTGTTATGCGAGAACTGGACAGTGTATTGCTACGGGTATAAAGGAGATTTTTAATTTCTGCAACTCGGCCTTTTAATTCTACGAACCCACAAAGTCACAATATCTTCAGTTATACTGTAAAGTAATTCATTTAACCTGTCTGGAACATGCATACACAGAGTGACTGAACATATTAGCGCTACCTCAGAGACATCGGCCGTTTTATATCAAATTTGTTGAAACAAAATTTAAAAGGTCCATTTAGAAAATAGAAATTTATGGACAACTGTTCCCATGTTACCGCTAACCGATATGACATATTTGAGTATTAGGCTTGAAGCAGTGTGTCACTATAATGTTACGTTATGCCGAAAAATGCAATGCAACCCAAATAGAAAATAGCAGGATACTGAACAGTTCTACATTCTTTTATATTTATTAGCAGCCATTTTTAAAATATGTCTAAAACTATTTCCTTTTTGGGGAAGTCAAGTATGGAAATGCCCAGCGCACTGAAATGATTAAATAAGCTCTTGGTTGGTTGGTTGGTTGGTTGGTTGGTTGGTTGGTTGGTTGGTTGGTTGGTTGGCTGGTATGTTGGTTGGTTGGCAACACTCCCCACATGGTAACCTCGGCCTTCGAGCCAGCCTCGCCCCACCAGGTGATAATCGGACTGATTTCTCAGGTGAAGGCACCCATGGGACGCGTCCATTGCTTCCCATGATAGGGTGATAGTGAAGATGACGGTGAGGCGAAAGGATCTACGGCTTATACTGTGGACTCCAAACCAAGCTGGGCATAGGAAACACTTCACATGTGCTAGACAGAGGCGAAGGCTTCGATAGGGTCGACTTAAAATTACTAACCAGAGAGCCGGGAATCGAACTCGGGACCCTTTCCACGGGAGCTGCGAACGAAGCCACTGCGCTACCCCCGGCTCTTTCAAACAATAACTGACGCAAAATCGGAATCTGTTTTTTTTTTTTAGGAGTAGAACTTCTGTTGAAAGATATACCTTACAAAAGCATGGGATTTGGACTTATATGCCAGGCAAGAAACATTTTAATGGATTCCAACAAACAGTGAAAATCTAAGAAAATAATGTGATCTGATTTCATACTCTACCGGTCCGTACTTTGACACCGAGCGAGGTCTCCCTAATACAAACATATTTCGAGTGACATGAGGAGAGCTTTTTCTTCTGATATAGTAGACAAGTGAGTTGGCTGTTCTATGTTCATTTCCTTTTTAACGCTGTGCATATTATTATCCGAAAATTTTTGATCAACTTTTATGTTTTTATTTGTAAACGTACACGATGGTCATATTTTTTATCCAGATTTATTGAACCCTATTTTACGCAGTGCTATATTAGGGTTAGAGTTAATACGTAAAAATATACATTTTTAACAAAAGTATTTTAAATACTAGAAGGAAGAAATGATGTTTGAATCTAATGCATATTAACTTAAACTATTTCAGGCGTTTAAACACTGAGTTTATAAACATCATGAAGTACTTATACTGTTGTGGCTTCATTAGCAAAGATGTGAGCGGAGCAGAAAATTCAGTTCCTAGACAGTCTCGCTTGAATATTAATTCTTGTCTTTCTCTCCAGAAAATGGGACAACAGAAAAGGAGATGAACCACAGTTTGAAATTCTTCACCACAAATGCACTCGGGTTTGGATGTTACGTGAAAGCGTGATAAGTATTCACCATATTTACCATGTCCACTTAAAAATTGTGTCAAAAATTTGATACAAGAGTTTCACATTTTCCTCTGTCGTATACACTAGGGGAAAATAATGTTTTTGTTAAACTTCTATTTGGAGTTGCTACCCATTGTTGGTTCCATTCTTCAATAATATGCTGATGTATTATTCCCCTTACTTTAGAAATAGGACATAAAGGGTATGTCACAGGAAGATTGGATTCTGCAGCCATGAGCTCTCTCGTTACCTAAAATTCCACTGTGCCCTCTAAGCCATCCCATGCAAATATGTCCTGGATAGTTTTGAAACAAGGTTCTCATTTCATGTGCTAATGAATTTAAATTGCATTTATCATTAATAGCGCGTAGAGCTGATTGTGAATCACTGTTCCCATTAACAGTACACCATTTTATAGCTTCTTTAATTGCTAAGAGCTCCGACTGGAACACAGAACATTCAGATGACAATTCAAACATGGAGTGAGTTAGTTCCGTTTGGTTTTCATAAACAACAAGAGCACATCCTACTGCAGATATATTATCTTCAAATTGGAAACTCGAACCGTCTGTATATATTTAATAATCATGAATATGACACATTTCCTTTGAACAGGTTACAAAACTTGATGGGCGTCCTGCTGTAGTAGGATGCTCCGGGATTTGTAGTTTTAAGTGAGGCAGATAAGACGCACATGAACGTTCATGTCTTAAATTCGTAATAGTTGCTCTTGATACACCGGTGATAGCCAAAGGTTCGATGCTAGCTATAATTTGAGCTGCATCAGTGGAGATTGTACGATAACCTCGAATTATGCGAAGGAGGAATCCCTTTGAATTTGTGCAAGTTTTTTAACTGCCCATTTTTTATTAAGAACATCCTGGAATGGATATACACCATACAAAATTAGGGGCACTATAGCACCTTGATATATAATTTTAAGAATACTAGAATTCAGACCCCAGGTGCGTTTTGTTGTTGTTGCGAGGGCACCAAGGAGCTTGCTGGCTCCTTCAGCAATATAATAAAAGTATGATCGAAATGTTAATTTACAATCATGTATAACGCCAAGGTATTTTACCGTGGATACCACCTTCAAGTCGACGTTATTCGTGGTGAGAGTAATGGGCTCCATTTTTCTTCTTCTGGTGACAATCATCGCCAAGGTTTTGTAGGGATTAATCATAAGTTTATTTTTAATTCCCCATGAGTGTATTATTTTAAGTGCTTCATTGGTTCTTTCTTCAAGGATTTTAGCATCATTTGATTTAACAAGTAGCAAAGCATCATCTGCATAAGCAAAATTACTACAATCTGACGATAGTTGTTGCTGTAACAGATCATCATACAGTATAACCCAAAAACCTGGATTACACGCAGATCCTTGGGGGCAGCCGCGTGTAACTTCCTTTGTGAATGTTTCTCCACTTACAGTAAACAAGGATTTGCGATCTCTAAAATAATTCACGATTAAATTATAAATATTTTTGGGCATTGTTTAGTTTTGAATTGATCTAAAATCTTGGGTCACCAAGCATGAGGCTGATTGGTCTGTAAGCAGCAGCAGTCATTTTATTATTCACATGAGTTTTGGGTATAATTTTCACAACTGAAATTTTCCACTGATTTGGGAACACACTAATTCTAGACATTTATTGTAAATGTTACGTATGAGAGTTGGATGTTCTTAATGCACATGTTTGATCATATTGACACTGAAAGCACATGTCCTGGAGCTTTACGGTCATTTTATTTTAATATTATTCGTCCCACCTCAGCATAAGTAAAAGGAAAGTCATCCGATGTATCAGGTTCAGTTTCCGCCTCATTTCGGATCCTTCTTTGTTGGTCATCATCTTCAGTATCATCTGGAAACAATTTGCTCACTAATGCATTTGCTGTTTCTATTGCATTAGCAGTGTACCAATTTTCAGTCTGCAACGTTGTTAAAGTATCATTTAAGCCTTTTGAATTCCCTGTATATTTATACACAATGCCTCATGGATTGACTTGTTCTGTACAGAATGTTTTCCAGCTAGTGAATTTTGCATTTAAGATCATTTTTTTTATATTCAGCTCTTAGCATAAAGTAAGTCTTTTCATATTTTATCCGCAATAGCTCGCATTTAGCACGTTTGAATCTTCGTTGACTCGTCAACACTCGTTTCCTCATTATTGTAAACTCAGAGTTCCACCATTTATTTTTACAGCGTTTTGTTGTTATTTTTGGGAGATGCGGATCACAGATGAACAAAATACACTTGGTTAACTTATCGACGAAGTTATTCACGAGTGTAGGGTTGTTCACTTTTTCAAGTCATCTAATAGAGGATCAATATTTTTCTTCACTGCAAGATGAATATGTGACCAAAGCACATTATTAGTTCTATATAAACGTGTTAAAGAGTTATTGTTGAAATTAGTGTTGACAGTATGATTAAAATTAAGTTTTATCGTAATAAGGCTATGGTCTGAGAGGGTATTATCATCTATATTCCATGAAGTAACATATGGTAGCATAAGCGAATTATACATACTGATATCAACAAAGCTTGTAGAATTTCCTCTTCGAAAAGTTGGAGTATATCCTTCATTTAGTAAAGTCTGTCTAGTCAACGCGAGTGCAGTTCGGCCCCCTCTTTTGACGAACTCTTATAATCGTTTCACAACACAGACCCTCCTTCTCCCAGTCCGTTCTGTAAGGTTGCCACCTTTCTCGATACGTCATGGGTATCGTACGAAGATTCGTCTAAATAATCTTATGTCCATTACTGCGAAACTTCTTTAGTTTTAAGAAATACATTTGTACTGGATTCCATGATAACCCTGTATTTGAAAACGAGCTGCTGGAGAAGGCCGCGCATAAGGAAAATCACAAATTTCTTGCAAATGTGCAACCAGCTCACCTAAGGTGGGCGCTCTCCCTTTTGCATAGTATTTATAAATTTCTCAGCGAATTAAATCGCATGTGAAATTATCGAAATGTTAATCGGCGTCTTTGGTATTCCTTTCGTCACAATTTTTCTTACGTATTTCTGTGAATACCCAGAATTTATCAGGTTCATTGAATGACCCCTTACCAACATTACTTTTCAGCATATATTTATATTTGTTTAAAACAAGGCTTGAATTTTCTTAAAAAGAGTTCCCGTTTTAAGTTTGTTGTTTGAGGCTTCTCCAGTAACATAACTCGGCCCAGCAACACTTTCCAATCCATTCACACTATTGTCTTCACTTTGATTATTTTCACTTGACTGATTGTTATCTACTACTTCATTTGCATTTACAACTGCATTTCACTCCCACGGTCTCCACATCGTGACACACAACGAATTTCTGCACGTAATCAAGCAGATCAGCTGGAAGTTGGAACTTTGGCAACTGAGACTCCACGTGGAGTAAACATGCGACTGTCTTTTCCAGAAAATCGGGGGTGCTATTGGTCCTCAACGACAGCGTTGCATTTCTGAAGTGTGGGGATAGATTTATGACGGTCATTAGTGGGCGGTAGGATCCGTTTCCTTGCGACGCAACTGCACTCGTGTTGACTAGACAGACTTTATATACAGATTGTTTACACCAAAAAAGTCATTCACTGCTCTTCCACGGTAATCAGCAAAGGGGCTATCCAAGCAGTGTGCTTCGAATTAAAGTCTCCCGCAGTGATTAGTGGATTCCCTTGACGTTCATATTTACTAATCATACTATGAAATAATTGCCGAGTTGTATTAGTTTATGCATTAAAATATGCATATAATGTGAAAAAATGTGATGAACTACTTTTGGAACAGTTTATTACCTCAACGTATGCATGTTTACGCCTCAAAACCCTCCCGTTATCCTCTCCTTCTAGCGCCAACATCTCTGTGTTAGCAGCTGTGTGCGTTTCGGAAACTAAGGCAGAACATTACTGATTGATTGAGAAGATAACCTGT
>CM060953.1:106441684-106476684 GCA_030765055.1 Mantis religiosa
AAAGAGCATACTCATCCTAGTCTGGTTCAAAAACATTAATGTTTAATCATACACTAGCGGCAGTATATGGCACATCTATGGATATGTCCTCTCCGACATATTGATTTTCCGTCCCTATGTGTTCCTCCCCCTATAGCTCATTTCGGCCCCACATGCACCCTTTTATTGCTTCAGGGTCTCTTCTGACATGAGAATCCGTACCTCTTCAAACGTTTCTTCACATGTTGCATGAGTAATATTACATGCTTATAGTAATAGGAATAGAGAATGCACAAAAATACGAATAATAACACATGACTGGCCACTATTCTGAATATTTAATGTTTTCACTACATATATACATATATACACACATTATTTCAACATGATAACAATGAATCAATAAAATTCGCAAATGTATTCCTTTAAGAAATTTAATGTCCCAATTTAAATCGAAAAAATAAAATTACGACCGCTTCTGTTGGCCCTATATACCGGCTTAAATGTTGTAATTACAAAACGTATTTCCATCTTGATGTAAACATGTACGAGAGAAGAGAGAGTGCGAAAGCAATTGTGAGATAGGTGAGCGTAGGCTGCTGATTGATCAAGGAAGGTAATGGATGTTATATTTTATTGACGTATCTTCCCTGACCCAAACCACAGGCCAGCGATCATTTGTGAAATTTTCTCTCTTCCCTCTCAGATGTTTGCATCAGGATTAAATAGTCCGGCATACGTTATCGTTGCGTAAATATTAACTTAATTTAGAGTTACCTCTTGAATTATACACAACTACAGCCGATAGCATATACACTATCGCCGTACCGAGTACCTTTCGGTTGTTTGCATATAAGTATGAAACATGGTAAAATAACCAACTTTTTCTAACATATAGAGCATTGTCGATGGAACTCTTGGAAACGCAAACCAGGTTTCAATGGTTAAAATAAATCGATAATTTAATCGCATTTGTTGCTTTTCTCTCTTTTCTAAAAAAAAGAAAAAAAATGGATGAAAAAGAAAAGTCATTTGCTAATCGAAATGTAGGTTGTTTGTTATAGTCTCCATAACTAACAAAAGTTTTGAAAATATCGTTTGGTGGCTTTATTTGTACCTACATTTCGCATACTTATTGTATTAGACTAATACATATTGTGACATTGTGGGTTCGTAGAATTAAAAGGCCGAGTTGAGGAAATTAAAAATATCCTTTATTTCACTGTTCAATTCTCACGTAACAACATTTAATATACACAGTCTTCCAAGGTCGATGACAACAACAAACCCTGACAGCTGATTAAATTTGCTCTCGTTACAACAACACAGCTCACTCTGTTTACTACTGTCCTGCTGGCGTGTCACAATCCCTTATATATCACATTCAGACTGTTCTGTCAATCACTAGATGTTTCTGGTAAACAAGGCATCTAATGACGTAATTCAGACATTCTATCGCCTTCGAGAAACGTAACTTAACCTATGCCGGCGAGGCATTTGCCTCAGTTATCTTGCTTGCCGGCGCTATCTGATTACACTAAACGCGCTATCGTTAACTACTTAGCAAGGCTCATTATTAACATGAAGCTTTATCCGCCGACTGTTTTCTTATTTGTGCCGAAACTTTTATGCCTGTTGCCGTGACAATATTCTTAGATTTACAGAAAATAAGTAATACAGTATATATTTTTTTATACAAACTTGCCTGATCATAAAATAAGAGGGAAAGAAGAGTTTACAATATGCTACACAGATTCTTCAACAAACTTAGGCCTCTAAAATTCCACTTCGATGCCAAGCCGACGGAGGAGACAGTAATCCGACAGCAAACGCCTGCTAAAAGCGAAGTTTAGCTGCACTCTGCTAAAAGCAACATCTTGACAGAGATGACGATTGTGATCACTAGAGTTTATGTGTGGATTAATAAGTTGTAAGGATGGTTGAGAAAACTTGACACATGTTACTGTTAATTTTGGTTGATCCTCAATGTTTATATCTCAAATTCACATTGATTTAAGTCATTCTTACATCAGAAAATGTGTTACAACTAGAAGCGTTGATAAAAGAAAGAATGTGTCAGAGGTCACAACCCCATGTGGCATCGCTAATATGACAAGCGAGACTGTATACCAAAATCATTATATTACGGGCGTTTACATAATAACATGTACAGTAGAAACCCGAAATAACGCGATTTATGCAGCACATTCATTAACCCCGCATTTTTTTTTTTTTTTCTAATTTAAGTCATCCAACGGTAAGTCATATCGGACGAGGAATTTATGAAATGGCTCAAGTGAGTCCGGGGTCCATGAAGCTTAAAGTTACCCGACATTCATCTATCAAGATAAGAGGAAACCGCGGAAAAACTTTATCCAGGTCACTCACCCTAAACGAGATTCTAACTCGGGACCTCTGAACTTGAGGCAGACACGATGCCTTCTACTCTACCGAGGCCGCATTATAGACTTACCATGGTACAAAGAGAGCAACACTAGAAGGGACAAAAGCAACTCGGCACAGTGGAAGGAGAGATACAATAATAAATTAAGAGCAGATTAAATTCTCGTATATAAGGTAAATGTATTACAATACTTCTAAAATTACTCACCAGTTATGTTGAAAGACATTTTCTAGCCTATAACTGATCTTGATTTATATTTCACTGTAGATATTTTACAACTATTTAATTTTTCTTAAAAGAAATAGTAAGCTCTGTTTGTCGCAGTGATGCGTTACGTTTTCTCTCCATGGATTGTGGCAAGATGGAAAAGATGAATAATCTTTTATTCATTTTTCTTGTCTATCCACAGAATCATACTCTTTAAATGAGTCATCAGTTTACTAACATTCAGAATATTTTCTTCCGCATGCACGTCATATTCACCACTATCATCTTTGCCGCCATCTTGTTCTTCTTACCATTCTTGTTTCGGATAACACTAAGCGAATTGTTCCGTCACCTTCATATGCTACTCAGATAACATTTTCTTTGATAAAGCGGTTTAGTCCTTACAGACAAAGTCCACACAATTATCTGGCCGAATGAGTTGTGCAAATCTGTTGGTATTAATGCAATCATAATTGCAGATATTGTAAATAAATTTATTCAAGTTGTTCAATATATATATATACATATATATGTGTGTGTGTATATATAGGAATGTATTTTTCTCTAAGCATTTTCTGTTTCCTTTAGTGTTTCTTTTTTTTTTAAATTTAAAACCTAGTTCTCTCATTATTCTGTTTAATTATGACTTACTGCTGTGAATGTTAATGCTTTTTGTAAAATAAGGAATTTAGCTATTGCAGTGGCACCTTTTTCCTGAACATATAATGACTATTATATCATCAAATAAATTGAGAGGTAAATTTTTCTTAAGGTGCTACGTTCCTTTATCTCTTAGTATAATCATAAGTTAACTTACTGTTAAGATTTTGCTACGTTCCTTTATCTCTTAGTATAATCATAAGTTAACTTACTGTTAAGATTTCATATTTTTCAAAGCTGGAACTACTGGCATTTCATATTTTATTTGTAACCTTATATAGAGCATTTTATAAATAAATTCATTCTTCCTTTCACTCTAAATTTGAATAGTGTATCTCTGAACTATTTTTAAACACAAGATTCAGATGAATTTTCAATCAATTAATTTAAATATATTAGGAATTAATAGTAAAGATAGAGATCATGAATGAAAGTGACAATAAATAAGAATTATGACACAAGTGAAAATATACAATATACAGTATACAATATGCTTTCTACGCACCTTCATAACCAAGAAGCTTTGGAGAAATTCCTTTGCTCTGTGGAGAGAATCGTAATGCTGGGCTGATGCTTATTGTTACTGTAGCGTAAAGAAAGTGGGAATCTTATCTTTCTTACTTCTCATTTCTTTCAAAATAAAGACATTCTGGAGAGGAAAAAAAAAAACGAATCCCATCCGCTGAAAGTATAATACTCCTAAAATGTATGCTTTGTTGAAAAAGTCACACCATGGATGTTCATGACTCGGGGAGAGCAATTTGCCCTTTACTTGAATGTTACATACCTCATTCCATTGAAACCGTAACCTCCCTTTCAACCCCTCATCTCTGTCCTATTGAACGTCTATGCTGAAGAATAAAAAGTACGAAGCTCTCTTTGAAATTAAGTCCCCGAAGCGTCGGAAGAGCATGGGATGGGGTGCAGGCCAAGCAGCGCGCCATTAGCCAGAGCGTGAGGTGGTAGCTCATTCTGAGATTAGTAGACAAGGAGAAGAACCCAAGTAAGCTGTATCTACACTGAGCAGTGGTCACCAGATCATCTCTTTTTAAAGCACTCTAATGAAGTTCAAAAGCCTCATGTGCTTCTTCTCCCACGATATCACATCCACCTTATATCCCACTTATGCTCGAAAGCATTCATCTGTATGAAATGTTCCATGCACTCTGCCGAGTTTTAATACACCAGCCTCTTGCATTTGCTATCCTTGTTCAACTCCAACTTGGAAATTGGGAGAAGTTGTTTTCCAAAGCATGTCCTCGGTACATTTTTATTTTTTGAAGAGCATTGGAATATCTTTAGAAACTAAATCATGTACATATTAACCCGACATATACACAAGAAATTTAATAGCAATATGTACAGCTTCTGCTTGAAAAATATGATGAACTGCATACATATAATGGTTCTACTCACTACGCTGCAACACATTTATACAAAATCTTAGTGTAAGCATTTCGTTTACGTTAGATAACCTTTAAATTCGAACTTTGCTGTAGCATACGATTGGTCAAGTGATACCGAATCAGTATATGACGGCAATTTATTTCATTTTTCTCGTTCTCTCCTTCATTCATTCCTCGTTTCCTTTTTTTTTTTTCCATTCCTTCCGTTTTGGAACGGAATGTCAAAATTGCATTGCATTTGTATCAGATTTGCTCTTTGATATATTTCCATACTCTAATTTATTATTGAAGTAAAGCTGGCTACCATTTTTATTTGATGCATATTAATCCAAGCTAAAACAATACTCCCGTCCCCATAGGAATAATGAATTTGGAAGCTAGTACGCCATCCACTACAAAACAAGGCGATCGTGCGAGAGTTCTAAAATTCTCTTTGCATGACTGGAGAGAGGACAAGTTCAGCGGAAAGGACCCCAAATATCTACCTCCTAGTAGTGAAAAAACTTAAATATAAACTTAAATAAATTATTAATCCGGAATATCTCGGTAATGATTAATTACAACAAAAAAAAACGTATTCGACATAAATTGTGTGCTTATATAATATCTACATTATTCTGTAAGATAAAATTTATCCCCAACAGTTTATGGATTAGGCTACTTTTAAAAATTCCAGAAATATCAAAATTTTATAAGGAAAGGCCGTTTTGCCCCCATCCTTGGAATATGTTGAGCTTCAAAACCGACATTTGGTACATAAACCACCTTTCGTCTGCTAAAATGCAGACAAAAAGAAACCTATTTCTAGATTTCTTTATTCAAAAAGTCTCAATATTTCAGAAATACTCAGATCAAGATTTTGTGTGCAATGCAACGCTTCCTCTGCTTACTACCGGCACACAGTAGAAAATGTAAATCGAATAGCGACATAATGCTTCTGAATGACTGACATGGGAAATGAGGCGACATATCGCACCCCAACCTAAAGCGCATAATTTGCGATTACCACCCACAAGGAGGAGTAGATGAGGTGAAGGCATTGCGCTGGCCTACCGACAGAGAAACGTGGGGTCCCAACGACTCCCAGCCTGAGGATGTGGTCAATCCGCTGGGCTGCTCTCATGAGCGAGCATCTCTGCTATCTGTCTGATATCGACTGACACTGTAGAGCTCCTGGGACTACCTGTAGCAATAAAAGGAATCGAAATTATAAGAAATAAGAGAGAGGTAACTTATAGTTAAAGATAAGTCACCCTATTATTCATCCAGGCAACCAAGAGAAACAACAAAAGCCTGTGAGAAAGATAGCATCGTGCTCAGGACATCTCGCACGTGACCCGTATCTCCCATCACTCCCGATGACGCAATATTCTCAACATAAATAGAAGGATCTAATACGCACCACTGTATATCACATTCTACCTTTAATGTTCTACAAGCTATTCCCACAAACTACTATTTTATCTCCATTTGTTAGTCCAAATAATCTTTCACTAGGCGTTATACCTTTCATTGCAGAAAATAGTAGACCAGGGCTTGTTCGAAGGTGTTATAAGTGTGAATTTACTCTCCCTCTTGTCCGCACTACTCTCAAGAGTCGGGTATACATAGCCACTAAAGCGATTAATTATAGTAATAATCTCATGCAGTATTATCAGCACGCAGGTGGTATGTATGTGTAGCATGAGACAGTAGTGAAAGTTTAATCGAGATTGTGGGAACATGTTCCTTTTTAATTTCACGATGGTAAAGCACATGTCTGAAATGTTCTACTAACCTTGGGTACATTATGAGCTTTACCTTAAAGAGGTATTTCCATGCCGCGCATGCGGGAGCCAGACAGGACACCAAGAAGCAGTTCAGGGAAACACGGTTTGGTACTACTTATGAATGTGAATATTTAGCATGGTAACATTGGAGAAAGCCTGCTATGCAATAGCGCTTCTGATTAACATCTTCAATTCTAGTTTGAAGCCGGACTCTGAGGTAGTAATATTTAAAAAGAAACCAGCAAATAAATAAAATGCCATTTTAGATACACTGCGAGTGTAATTTTGAGAATACAGTATCGAATCTGTTAAAATGTCTTTAGAAGTATAAGCGAAACAATTAGCAACTATGAAGATAATATATGACAAAGGTATAAACACAGTTATAGAACTGCTTTAGTCAGTAAGGTTTGGCTAGAGTTTGTAATTCGGTGAGAGAAAGGTTTCTCCAGAATGTCAATATGAGCTACCTAGTACGTCCATCATACATATTCTCTAGTGTTACTAATCCTCTTCGTTCTTTTCTACTCAAGTCATGAGTTCAAAAGAATGGATTTGTTCATCCAAAATTTGACTTTGAAATTGCGTGCGCTTTCTATGACCATGATATAAGAAAAGAGAATAGGTCTTTCGAGTTTAGAAAAATGTAATTATTTGAAAATAAAAATCAGGCACAGGATTTATTTCGTAAACAGTATACTCACACAAATCATTATATTTCATATAAATAAGACACTTTTTGAAAGAGATTCTCTTTTCTTTAGCTTAGTATCTACAGTTTAACAACTACATAAGTCGTTTACATTGCACAAAACAGGCAAATCTCAGAGCATGAAAGATGTTAAGTTTATTTGTTATGCTTACATCACATGCATTACGTATATAATCAAAATACTTATGGTGATTATCTCATCCGCTTTAGCTCACGTTCCGCGCAGGAAACTTGGTAACGGTTAGTTATTTATAGATGCAAGAAAATTCAGCAGAAGGTAAAAAATTAATTGGATTTTACGACTATTTGTGGAACAGTGGCTTCATTATCCATTAATGTCAAAGTATATATATGGAACTTTAACGATAAATACGGCATACATAATATACTTGGGCTAGATGTGGCTTTCAAGAATGATGCAGAATAAGAGAAGTTCATTTCTTGACAGAACAAAACTGAACTTTGTAAAAGTAGTTTTGAGTAATATATAAAAGGTATGAAAAGTTTATACATTTATAAAAAATGATTGTGTAAATCTATTTCGTAATTTAAACAAGTAAAAGTATTATGAAATTTTGTGATTGGCCGTAATAATAATTGTATGACGTAATGTTGTGACGTGGAATCAAATCGGCCAATCACAAAATTAAGATAGGAGTAACGATAGTTACGAAAAATCAATAATCTTGGTAGTGATGTTTTGTAATGGTAAGTGTGACGAATAGCGGTGCAAGATCAAGAACATTTAAGTAATAGTTTGAATCTGTTTAAATATAACAAGGTAAACATTTATCGATATGTTGGAAGTGAATGGGAAAGGAAGTTCAAGTAAAATGTAATATGAATAATACAATTAAATAGTTACAAAATTTGACTCCTCCGAAACTTTATTCCGAACCACGCATTGAAACCGGGATTCTCATGACTCTTAGTTAACCAAGTACAATCATCAAGAAACAAATCAAAATACAACGAATTTGTTATTTCTGGCTTCTCGACGTGGATCTTCGAAAAGTCAAAGTGCATCCCATCTCAAACATAGAAATCCCGTACCAAATTGCGCCCGAACGTGTGGCTGATTAAGAAGGAGACAAATTTACGACGAATAGTCCCAAATTCCAGTCCCAACTTGGAGGGGAAGACGCGAAGAAAGACGGTAGTTAAAATTGTTAATAGCTTGATAGGTCTGGAGGAAATCGCTAGTCTAACAAGATGTCTTAAAATCGGTGCCTAGGTTCAAAATTTCACATAATTGGCACATTATGTTGAGAATGAGAATGTATGCTTAAATTATGAAAAATAAAGAAGTCTTCTTCAATCAGTGTGAAAATAAATCAAAGCTTCATCAACTATGATGAAAAAAAAAAATCCCAGTGACGAGTTCTTACAGAATGACAGTAATATAATTATGATGGTGATAATAATAATAATAATAATAATAATAATAATAATAATAATAATAATAATAATAATAATAATAATAATAATAATAATAATAATAATAATAATAATAATAATAATAATAATAATAATAATAATAATAATAATAATAATAATAATAATAATAATAATAATAATAATAATAATAATAATAATAATAATAATAATAATAATAATAATAATAATAATAATAATAATAATAATAATAATAATAATAATAATAATAATAATAATAATAATAATAATAATAATAATAATAATAATAATAATAATAATAATAATAATAATAATAATAAAAATAATAATAATAATAATAATAATAATAATAATAATAATAATAATAATAATAATAATAATAATAATAATAATATTAATAATAATAATAATAATAATAATAATAAATATTATAATAATAAATAATAATAATAATAATAATAATAATAATAATAATAATAATAATAATAATAATAATAATAATAATAATAATAATAATAATAATAATAATAATAATAATAATAATAATAATAATAATAATAATAATAATAATAATAATAATAATAATAATAATAATAATAATAATAATAATAATAATAATAATAATAATAATAATAATAATAATAATAATAATAATAATAATAATAATAATAATAATAATAATAATAATAATAATAATAATAATAATAACAATAACAATAACAATAACAATAACAATAACAATAACAATAACAATAACAATAACAATAACAATAACAATAACAATAACAATAACAATAACAATAACAATAACAATAACAATAACAATAACAATAACAATAACAATAACAATAACAATAACAATAACAATAACAATAACAATAACAATAACAATAACAATAACAATAACAATAATAATAACAATAATAATAACAATAATAATAACAATAATAATAATAATAATAATAATAATAATAATAATAATAATAATAATAATAATAATAATAATAATAATAATAATAATAATAATAATAATAATAATAATAATAATAATAATAATAATAATAATAATAATAATAATAATAATAATAATAATAATAATAATAATAATAATAATAATAATAATAATAATAATAATAATAATAATAATAATAATAATAATAATAATAATAATAATAATAATAATAATAATAATAATAATAATAATAATAATAATAATAATAATAATAATAATAATAATAATAATAATAATAATAATAATAATAATAATAATAATAATAAGAATAATAATAATAATAATATGAGGATTATTATTATTATTATTAATCATCGTTATTGCTCTCAATCAATTTAGAAAACTGGGCATTGACTTTAACACCAAAATTAAAAGTTTCGTTGAAAGCTGTTATGTAGAAAATGTGCAGCGGGAAGTAACATGACACTGCAGAAATAGTATATTATAAAAGTAATATACCATCATGTTCTACTGTTACCCGTTTATTAACTTTATTTTTTTTAATAAAACTTTATAACTTAACACCGGTATGTGAATTAGGTAATGCATTGTATGATTGTAACATCATAGAGCACAAGTATGGTCTTTCTCAATGCAAAACTGTTAATGTGCTGCTATTAATTCTGGCATTATTCTCCCCGATTCCATACGTCACATGCGGTTATGTGGACAAATTTGAGTGCTCTCTAGTGTAGCGGGTTATGTATGCTTACTCGCGAATCATTGGATTTCTCTCATCTACTCTCTAAAGGACAGAGATACTGTTTGCTCCGATGTTTGAATAAAGGCTGCTATATGCTCGTCTAATGCCATTAAAGCCACTGAAAAGTGATCGAGATGCAAACATTTAAAGCCATTACTGAATAGATTTACATGATATGAATTTAATCGGATATTTTATAAACATAATAAAGAACAGCTTTATTTCCAAGCTGGCGATACATACACAGAGCACACATATGTTGTGAGGCTTATGATGTGAAGTAGTAGTAGTAGTAGTTGTTGTTGTTGTAGTAGTAGTGGTGGTGGTGATGATGATTCTGATGACAACGACGACGAATCGTGCAGAAAGGGACAAGGCCAAACCCTGGTTTTGAAATTTCATTGTGATTCTATCTTTCTAAAACCTTGCCCTACGAATGACTAACTGTAGAACAATCAGCTCCCAATAATAATCTTGTTTTTAAAACTGAATTGGTGATTTGAAAGTACGAACATGTCCTGTTGGCAATAAAAGGGAAATAAACGTGTAGTTCCTATCCACTGCAAGAATCACTCAATAAATAGTGTGTATAGTGGAACAAATTCAGCTTTGCAAAAGGGTTCAAAATTAGTGTGTTCGTTTGGGTACTCCTTCATGGTAAATATAAAAGTCTGCGTTATCTGACTTGATACCATGTGTACAAAATATACAAAGGGGGCAAGAGCGGAAAAGCCCACGTTTATGACAGGTTACAGGCGTTAGTCTTTGCAATGCGCCGGCGACTTTCCAGCGCCTAACTGAATCGGTGATGACAGTTCTGATTTAGAAGCCTGCTTCACATGATCTTGGTGGCTGCATATCCGAGGAAGAACTTTTCTGAAGAACCTGAGCAAGAGGCCGCCAAACTTATGCTGAACGCAAAGAACTGTCTGCGTTCATTGCCACTTACTTTCTTTGAGGTGGCCACACGCCAAAGGAAATCTCCGGCTTTGAGGGACTGGTCTCCCTCAAAGCATAAGAGCAGCTTGCGGAGTTTTCTGGGTCTGTGCAGTTACTACTAGCAGTACCCGGAACTTCTCCGACATTACAAACAGCACACTCACCTTGCAGAAGAACATCAGTCTTATATGTATACGGAGGACTACGAGGTCACATTCCAAACGCCCAGCTCTGATCTCTGCACTGCGTTAGTTGTATGTTTCACACAACTGAACGGCAATTTTATTGTGTTGATGCCAGTGACAGCAACTTCGGGATCTATTATCCTGAGGACTGGCGGTTGTGTGTACTACACTACTAAAAAGTATAACTTTACTTTGAAATATCGGAAGGGAACAAGGCACTCCAAAGTATATGCCTTTTAGAGAAGACCCTGACCGAAGGATTGCAACTACTGTATTAGGATGAACGAGAAGGAGTAGGGCAGATCTGCTAATGTAGTTTAGGAGGTTCGCACCGAGGAAAAGAACCAACTGCACCTGCACCTTCATTATTTTGGGATGAACCTAATCTATGGTTTCCCAGGAGTTACTTGGAAATTTAAAATGACTCCATTATGGGGTGGAAGTGGATGCGCCACTTACGTGTGTCAGCCCTTAAGGGAAGATTCCAAGCAATCTCAGTAAGGTCGCCAGTAATCTAGTACACCAGTTCCTAGTACACAGAGTAGTGCTCAACCTCGCTTGGGCGCAGTGCAAGCGAAGCCTACTCAATATCCACGAGTGTCATGAAGCACTCCTCCCGACGAGACGAACTCAATCCGAACAGCTCCCCACCCTTCGGGAGAAACTCAAATGTTCGCCCGGCTTTGGAAGTACCACAAGTGCTAGATGTCAGTTGCGCTCGCACAACAGCAGGAGGTACCTCATTTCTTAAACGGGATAGTGCCGGTCTGATAATAAAGCGCCAGCTAAGGTAGAATTGGTGCCGCTTATAGAAAAATGGAAGCAAGAACTAGGCCATCTGGGAGGATATCGTACCCAGAAATAGCGAGTATAATCTCTATTGGGCCCAAATTTGGTTCACTGAATATCAACAACAAATGAGTTGTAAATGAACTGAAAATGAACTGATGGGAAGGTTCAGAGAGAGAGAGAGAGAGAGAGAGAGAGAGAGAGAGAGAGAGAGAGAGAGAGAGAGAGAGAGAGAGAGAGAGAGAGAGAGAGAGAGAGAGAGAGAGAGAGAGAGAGAGAGATCAGTTGGTGCTTCCATGGGATAAGGTTGTGGGGTGCTAGAAAAGTGCGTGTGCACTTCTCGTGATGGGATCTTAAACCAAGCTCCGACATAGGAATTACTGGTTGAGGTTGAAGTTCAAGCTGAGCGAAATTGAAACTGAATTGTTATTTATGAACGCTCTTTAACAACTGGGGTTGTCAGTGTATCATAATATTGAGCATGAGTCCTTTTGTCCGGCTTTGAGGTTCCTTTGTGTGCCGTTAAAATACGGAAGGGACAACCGACTTTACTTCCCTTCTGAAGTCAGCCATGTTAACAAAGAAACTATCACTATTCTCATACCTGCTTTCGCTTGTAAGTTTTATATCATTATATCTGCTGTATGTGCGGACTGTGTGCCAAACATCGGCTGCGGAATATAGTACCCTAAAATGCGTAGGAACATTTACATAGGCATAATAACAGAGCATTCGACTGGAGGGATTGTTACTGACGAGTAGCGGCCTACACATGGCATATGTAAGGAGCTATGTCAACCGCAACCGCCACAGAGCTGACGAGGGCTGTCAGCCGCTATTTGCAAGTGTTCCCATGCGGCACTTACCAAGCTTCAGTTTTGGGCATTGCGGTTCTCTTCAGTAGCAGACTTTTAGTGCACGTGGATTATTTACAGCAGGCATTATACCGTTATATTTTCAGGTACGTAAAGGTGTGATTACAGTGATAGTTCCTTTTAAGAGTTTGGAACTTAAAATATTCTTCGTCCTCGGCCGGTTTGATCCACAACCTTTGGAACCAGTGGTTGGCATGGATGCTGAGGGATTATGCTGTCCATGTGATTGTGTACGGAAAGTCACGGGCCTCAGTCTAGGAGAAGGCGCTGAATGCAGCGGTATAAAATGGAAGCACGTTTCAAGGTATCGCTATCGACATTGCTGGACCGTTCCAGTGTCCAAAAGATCAGAAAATATCTGCTGATTTTGATGGATTACTTCGCCAAATGGCCAGAGGTGAACGTTTTAGCTAACCTAGTGGCCAGATCAGAATCTGCCTCATGGTTGAATGTTCTGACGCTTTAGAGTGCTGGTGAAACTATACAGTGATCTGAGTACGAACTTCGAATGAAACCTTATGAGCATAGTGCTGGAACCAATGCACCATCATTAACATAGCTTGGTCGAACAGTACATACAGACCTTTCACAGAACATCTGAAGATCATGACAATCCATGAGAGAGATGGGATATCAGGTTTGCAACAAGATTTCTATGTTGAAGATGGGATGCACGTTGACTGTTTTGAAGTCCCAAATCGATATATATCGATACCAACATATCCATAAATCCTTAGTTCCTTAATAAATTGCTTCCGTTTCTTTCTTTCTTTCTTTCTTTCTTTCTTTCTTTTTGTAATTTACGTCCTCCAACGTCACGTCGGACGATGAATGGAATGGGTGAAATGATGTTCAAATGAGTCCAGAGTTCATAGAGCTTAGAGTTACCCGACATTCGCCTTTCAGGATAAGGGAAAACACTGGAAAAACCTTATCCAGGTAACTCACCCTGACCGAGATTCGAACTCCGGACCTCTTGAGCGTGAGGCAGACATGCCACCACCACGCTACCGAGGCGGGCATTGTTTACGTTAATAATTTACTCACTCCTGCACTTCCACTCATCACTATCAGGATTACAGAATATCTCTTTCTGAGTATTATTCATTTTCCGTTACAGAACTTTATATTCACCGCGACATATTTTTGTCCTCACGAAACAAGATTACCGAACATATATCTCTGAAGATTATTGATTTTCTTCTTCTATCCAAAGCTTGATCGTTTCACATCAAGCAAGATTATTGATTTTCTTTTCCCTAACAACCGTTTATCGTTTTTTTATATTGTCGTTACATGGCTCACTAATACTCAGATCAGAAAACAAAACTAATTTCAAACAAAAACTCCCGTTACAAATGCCCTTCTTCGAAATATATGGAAAATAGCTTTAATTTAAGTACTTCAACAATGTGTTTCCATATATTTTGAAGAATGCCCCACATTTAACAATTTTGTTTGCAACAATAATAATAACATAAATATAACATACATAAAAGATAAGAATAAATAAACATTGAGTGATATATAACAATAAATGAACATTTAACAACAACTTGACATTACTATAACACATGTTTTTAAATATGTATCCTTGTTTTCATGTGGGGGTGTGCCCCACCCCAAATTTGAATAAAATATCATAATTAACAATTTTGCATTACTCACAATCAACAAAACATGATATAATACAAAGCATTTTTAACTAACAATTTGTAAACGAGTATACAATTAAACATTTTTAACCTTAATTTAACAAAAGAACTCTCTATTTTGTGATTCATGTTGGGTGATTCGCCCACATAATTATTTTTTCAAATTGTCCCGTAAAAATGGAAACGCTTATTACAATTTCATGGTTAATTCTTGTGACTTTTGAACAGTTAGTGTGATAAATTTTACTCACATTCATTTCATTTTTGTATTTAATTACATTTAGTTTCCTTTCCATTATTTATTTGTAATATTATCTCTCTAGTTACTTCCCCTACATTATATTCCTGATAATTCTGAGAATATTTAACGTATTATCACATTCATCTTTATGCTGACCTACACACTGTACTAATATTTCTTCATCTCCATTACACCTTTTCTTAGTATATTCTAACTCTTGTATCATACTATTTGTGTCTTTTTCAACTATTTGTGTTACATTTTGTATTAAATTACTTTACACTTATCCCTTTCCTGTTTTAATTCTTCATTCCACTCTTTCAATTCCTGTTTCAACTCTACCCTAAAATCACTTAAACGTTGTGTTATCCTCCCTTCAAAATTACATAAAGATTGATTCATCTCCTGCCTTGAAGTAACCCCAAAATTCTCCATTCTAGCCTCCAAGTTTCCCGTACCATGTCTCAAATCATTTGAATCTTTATCTACTCTCTGTTTTAAATCACCCATATCATGTCTTAAGTTACCCATATCTTTTGCTAACTGCTTCAATGTCATCACTGACTCATTTTCATGATGTTCTTCCACCTCCTTCCTAAGTTCTTCTCTCATCTTTACTCTTGTCAGCTTTATTAATTTCCATCTTGCTAACTAGTTTTCTACTCCTCAACAACATAAGTTATATAACTACTTCTGCACAGCAAATGTCTACTTTTTGATATTATAGTCTTTTAAATGTTCTTTCTTGAAACCATTTTCTTCTCTCTTCTTTCTTATTAACTATTACCTGTCCTCCACACACGTTTAGTTCTCTCGCGATGTAGGTTATCTTCTATTCTTGCTCCGATTCAAGCCTACAGTTGTCTCGCCATATGTAACGGAATTTTATTCCGCTTTCACACTTTATTCTAGTACACAGTTGGGAGCCATATGATGCAAGATTTTTATATCCATAGTTAATTTCTCTCCATCTTAAACAGCCCCACGTTGGGCGCCATATGCAGCAATATTTCTATGTTGGAGATGGGATGCACGTTGACTGTTTCGAACACCCAAATCGGGAAGCCAGATATAACAGGGTTACTTCGTTGTATTTTGAGTTGTTTCTTGATGATTGTGTTGTATTAAATAAGAGTCATGAGATCTCTCATTTTCAGGTGTGGTTTCGAGTGAAATGAATAAAATTTTGTATAAGTTCAATTTCATAATATATATTTTAACTGCATAAACTGGATTACATTTTACTCGAACTTTCTTTCCTAGTCAATGATTGCAGGTTACCTCCAACTTATCGATAAATCCTTACTTCCTTAATAAATAGTTTCCGTTAATTTCATGAAATTCCTCACTCCTGCATGTCCACTCATCACTATCACGATTACAGAATATCTCTTTCTGAAGATTATTCATTTTCCGTTACAGAACTTTAATATTCACCGCGCCATATTTTTATCCTCACGAAACAAGATTACCGAACATATATCTCTGAAGATTGTTGATTTTCTTCTTCTATCCAAACCTTTTCATCTTTTCACATCAAGCAAGATTATTGATTTTCGTTTCCCTAACAACCGTTCATCATTTTTTATATTGCCATTACATGGCCCACTAATACTCAGATCATAAAAGAAAACTCATTTCAAACAAAAACTCCCGTTACAGGTTGCTGCTTTTCTTGTTGGCCAACCGGTTGCGTACCCATGACAGTTCATTGGACTTAAGCTGAAGGACATTATTTAAAAAGCGTGAACAATACCAGCAAGTTTGATCTTCGGCAAGTAGTTGCTCCTCCCATATGACCTGACGCTAGGGAAGCGCCCTGGAACTAAGTGGAAAACCTCAGAAACCCTCTTTGCGATACGCATAAAATGGCCAACACATCCAGATAGTGAGCGACCAATGAAGACTGATATCACCGGCAAGCCGATAGTAATCCAACATAGTGATCTGATGAATCGTGCCAGCTGAACTAAAATGCGTTACCTCAGGCATCAGCAATCAAAAAGGACCGTATCGTGTGGTAAGGGTAATCCACTGCATTTAGACGCTGATCGGAAGATAAGCAAGAGTGCATGCCCTGTGCACTCTCAAGTATGGAATTCCCAAAGGCTCTTTGCAGTAACGTCACCTCTGTCACCTTCGAGCCTCTAGTAGCATTGTCACATCATCTCAACATGACGATTGTCTAGACCTTAAATTTTCACCCGCTCCTGCTCACTGTATGACAGCATTGCAGCTCTCATAGAACAACACCTGATGTATGATCATGAGATCATAATCTTTGACCTCAATTCTAAACTATACGTAATTTCCATCCGGTGTACATGGGACCTATGATAGGTGGGACACACAGTGGAGGTGCGTAAATACATTTCCTCCATCCGAGAAAACAGTAGAATGTCAACTAGCCAATGAGTTGAGTGAATCGTGTCGCGGTGCGATGTTGACGTCTGCAGTGGACAGTGATGGTACCTAGTGCCGAGTTTAATGTATTGCAAGTTGTGATAAAACAACACTTGAAAAGATAGAGTCAGACTGAAAAATTCAATGCCATAGCCGGGATTTGAACCACGGTCCAGCCGCTCTAATCCTTGAGCTACTATGGCCAACGTGCCGACATGACACGAGTCATTTGGAGAATTTAATGTCATGTCGGCACGTTGGCCATAGTAGCTCAAGGGTTAGAGCGGCTGCAGAAGATCCGTGGTTCAACTCCCTGCTATGGCATTGAATTTCTCAGCCTGACTCTATCTTTCTATACTTTAGCCTACACACGGTCATTATGAAAGAACAATTAATTTCCATTAATTGACCTAATAGTGGCTATCTATAAAGCCCGGACCTTAATGTACTTACATGTTGTAAGTCGCCATTAAGGTAGTTGTCTCATGTGTTTATGAGGACTCTTAAGTGGTTTACCGGAAAAAACACGAGTCAGTTGGAGAACTTAATGTCATATCGGCACGTTGGCCGTAGTAGCTCAAGGGTTAGAACTGCGGCTGGACGGCGACCTGAATATTTGTGGTTCAAATCCTGACTGTGGCATTGAATTTTTCAGTCAGATACTTTCCATACTTTAGCCTACACACGGCCAGTGTGAAAGAACAATTAATTTCCAAAGCAATACTTGTCTGGTGCTTATACGATTCGACGGATCAATTGAGCTTATACTGAGTTTGTGTAACTTTGACAAGTGTAACGTTCGTGCTTCTCTAATCTCTTAAGAGATAAAAAGCATGTTAAGCTGTAAATGAAGTTTTCATTGGTTAAAACCCTTCCTCTACTTAATTTACGTAAACTAAAATGGTTTAATTACACCTACGTATTAATTCCACTGTTTTCCATAAACACCATTATAAATGAGATTTAATCCTATCCAGTAATGCAATATACTGATTAAAGTAATTTGTCTCAGCTCTAACGTATACCGTTTTTTCCTTTACATTTTTCACATTTGTTGGGTACGTTTACACTAGTTCAGCAACACATAATTGAAAATCGACAGAAACGCAGGTATCAGTTGGCGAGTTTTAAAACCTCGCGCCGGATGTAGGTATTTTAACTGGTTAATATGCTACTAGTATGCAACACTCAAAGTGCAAAAGAATCTTTATGGGTTACTCTCACTTTTATATCTTAATAAAGTGGTATTTTAATGGAAATCATTTAAGATGTTTTTAGTAGTTACAAGCTTCCGCGAATAAAGAAGAAAAGAAATGCTCTTTATAAATTCTGCCCTTTATTTAAAGGTTTTGTTTGCCAGTACAATAAGATTGGTGTTTATCCTACTTCTCTTTTTCAAGTAAGATTTTTACATGAGCACATATTTAGGTCAAAAATTGGAATCGTTTATCTCAAAATTCTTTTTGGGGAAAAAGAAATGTCATAGGGGTAGAGAATAAAACTTGTTTTATCAACAATTAATAGGTATTAGAGAAAGCAAGAGAAAGTTTAGTGTAATTGAAATCCAAAGGTTAAGTTCAAGTTAAGCTTGTTTGGAAGTTCGACATTTTGCGTAGGATTTTCCTAAGAAATTTTTCTTGGCACGGGAAGACAGGTGCTCTCCGGCTGTCGATATTCATAGTCCCATAAATTCAAGCCCATAGATTTCTCATGCAAATTATACCCGAAATTCTTCGCCACAGAAGATATTGGAAATGATGTTCTGGCACTGCCATACATCTGCGGCACAAGAACATTTAGTCATGTGATCGTTTTTCCTCTAAGAATACTTCCTCGCCTCAAGCTCTGCAAAAGATGCTTCACTCTTTGTTAGCTAGCAGAAAATACCCCTAAAAGTACTTGAGAAAGAAGCAAAGCGAAAGCTTTGTGAAGCTTTGTGAAAAGCTTTGTGAAAGCTTTGTGAAAATGAATGGCAGGAAACAGAGAAGGGATATAAAAATCACTACGTTACTTTTTCTATGTTAAAGGCCATATTCCACTGTCAGGAATTGTCACAACCTTTCTAATTGGACATTCTAGAATCCGGTCATACTTTTATCGCTTCTATATAACCAACAGTACGACCAGCGAACGTGGAGCCCAAGAATAAACTGTGAATCACCTACTATTTGAGTGTTCGAGACTGAAAGAAGAAAGGAAGAACTCCGCCAGAATCAAATGTGGAAACCTGGAAAGTGGACTCAAAACAAAGGAAACTTAAAATACCATAAAAAAGAATTTGTGGACTTTCTAAAAAATATTCCAATTGATATCTTATAAAAATAGTAATATGTTCATTTAATTCTAAATACCCAAAGTATACCAATAATGTTAAAAAGCGCTGTAACTTAATAATGATATATCTATCCAAAAAGCAGGGCATGTGGTACTGAAATTACGTAACGGAGCATGTTGTAATTAATTAATAAATAGAAAGTCTCTAAGAGAGTTGTGATTTATTTTTGAAGGCACAGCAAGTATTCATAGGTTTCACTAGCATTATTCAAACTGTTTCTCTTGCTTTGCAAACAGCAGAAATTTGTTTTCTCTCATTTTTGCAACAGTATGTGGCACATAAGAAATTTTCTGTGTTTCGGCATTATAAGAGCTTTAAGGTGCTATAACAATGAAACAGGTGGTTTTACAGTATATCAATCTCCGAACAAACACCTTGCATCAACTGATTAGCCTGCACGCGGAAATGCAATCACTAAGAGGTGGAACCACTGCAAATTGCAGGGCAAACACCACGGATATAAGGGGAATTTGATAAATGATATAGTCATTTTAGTATTTCTCGTTTGAAATTTAGTTTAATTGTGAAATTTTGTTAATTGCTTAACAAGTTAGAAAATTAAAGAAAAAAGTCGGAACCAAATAATTAGACATATGAGAGATACCTACACTTTATGAAGAAATCAGTAACAAATGAAGGTTTAATTTTAATTTTGATATGAACATTTCGCCTGACTAGTACGACTGCTTTAACGCCTAAAGTTTCTCTGTAGTTTCGACGTTATCCCTTGTACTTTAGTGACATGACGGTGTCCGACTTACTGGTATAAGAAATCGTTCCGACAAGAAAGCCCTTATCGAAACGATCAAATCGAGAATGCGCTATCGGTCTACTCAGCTGAGCACACAGTAAAGTAGCCCAATAGCTTTCTTATTTGTGAATGTATCTCAGTGACCCGTTTTGCAATGCAGAAAAAAGAACAACAGTACAGCTTTAAAGCACTGGCTATATTGAATGTGACAGTGCCGGAAATTGGAAAGGAATCTTCAAACAATTAAACGGGAGTCACTCACTCTGTAACCCAGCAGATGCATTTAGACATGCTAGAATAGTAAATTAAAGTACTCTATGAATGTCTCTTCCCTCTTGTGAATATAATTTAAAAATCGTGTATTGGTAAACCTAGTATAACGCTTACATCCTCTATTGCTTAACTGGTAAATAGAGTAAACATTGCTTTACAATCATAAAAATTCGATATGACGATTCTTTATGTCAGTCTATCACATATCTTATTTTAAATAATTTCTTTGCACCACAATTCATTTACAAGATATCGGTTACATTCCATGTGATTTTCTCAACACTTTGTTATTTTGTTAAAGTTCTGTCGCTGTTATGTTATTTCTCGGGATGACAGGCACGTAATTTCAAGGCCATCATATAACAACCATGTTTCAAACATTTGATTATCCCTATTCTCTTCCTGTGTATAATGAAATGTGTAATTAATTACTCAATGTGTATACTAATTACTTACTACAAATAATATGAACAGATATATTAATAAAATTTTCAGGAATATTTTCTAAATTCCTTATATACAGAAAATAAACTTTTTGTTTAAAAAGAAGAGCCTGTTTTGGATACAGGGAGCTCCAAATCATAAAGGGGGAAATAAAGGGGGTGAACAGTAGAACTCAAACCAACTACAGCCGATATCTAAAAAAATGACTGATTTCATAGACATTTATTTATGTGCATAAAAAGGATTTACCCGTTAATGAGTATATTTCAGTCTATATCTTAAGTTTTATCACTGACGCAAATGTCTATGAAATTCCTTGCGAATAAGCAGGGATTCAGAGGTAATTCAAAGAAAAGCCAATAATATACTATATATAATTATTTCTTATGTAGATATAATGCCGAAATACATGTGCATTTTTAATCAAAATCATTAAGACCATGTTTCAGTTAATAAAAATTTTATGGCGTAAATTAGGAAGGTATTGAACTTGCATACAGAATTTTTTTTCCGAGATTATGCTTCAAATAGCCATACAGCTACTTATAGATATATCAAATACTCATGGCATTTTCCCAAAATTGGGCTCCTAACTCACAGAATTTTCAAACAAGTATTTTCGCTAAAATATCAATAGCAAATATTTTGTATTTAATGGAGCATTTCTATCTAAGTGGTAGGTATGGGAAGCAAGGATACGTATTTCTTCATGTTGCATCAGAACGTTATTTCTTAGAAACCTTAATGTGGTATTTTGCGTGAAATGTATCTTACCTACCAAGCAGGTGCTAGAGAGCGTAAACCGTATTAACCATTACAGTACTTCGGAAAAGACCAGAGGTTGCAGCAGTTTATAATCTCCTCTGTTTTATAGTTTGGGTGTAAATTACGTGTTTTAAACATCCGTGCACTCGGATCTTGAAGGCTTGATTTATTTCACATTTCTTGGTGCAATTGTGAATTTAGCCATGTATCTGGTGACAATGCCTCTGAAGTAAACTGTTTTTATAACTTCCTTGTTTTATTACAAATATACTTAATGTAACGTCCAGTTTTGTAGACTTTGCACTTGTTACACTATTAGTACTATTATTTTTTTAACTAAACTTGAAAGAACCTCTACGATGTAGAAAATCTAGCAATAATGATACATACTGATATCTTCCATTGAATATCGTGCCTTACAGTCGACAAGGAATGAAGAACTTCTTTGGATTTACATCTGAAATACAATGAAGGTGGCTACTATTTGAAAATTACATTGGACTATCCTAGAACAAAATATCACATTTTTACTTCAGGAATACGTAAGAAATTGAACAATTCATAGCATCGATGGATAAATTGCCGTCATCTGTATGTTAACAGTTAGTAAAGTTCTCCACTACTTAATGCATTATGTTGTGAGGCAATGCTATATGGGTTAAAAGGAAAGGAAGCACTCGACAGTGTTGGAAAGGCACAATTGAGGTAGAGGAATTGAGGTAGTTGAAAACCTTGTAAAATTCTGAGTCTGCCTTTCCAACTTTGAAGAACAATAAGTTGTCCTTGGTTAAGCTACGAAACTCCCAGAACGAGAGTACTTACAACATTGGAAGTCATCATAAGGCTATAATATCTTAAATTAATTTGAAATACTTTATACTTCCCTTTGGAAATAAACATAATTTTAAGAACTTAACCTCCTGTTGACATGCTACTAAGCTAACTCAGAACAACCAACCTGATGCTAGAACTCCGGTACAATTCCCCGGTAAAACATTGAAATTTTCAGTCCGATTCTATATTTACAAAATTTATTATAATGGTTACTGTGAAAGAAATATCAATGTGGATGATAGCAAATGTTATGCTGGATATCACACTAATAAATTAAACAATGGCAAACAAATACCACAGACAAAGAAATACAACAGAGACACATACAGAAAAGTAAATACCTAATAAAGTGCATCAAATGACATGACTAAAACTTCCATAAGAAACAATATTATAGTGTCATTGAAAAGTATTTTTGTTTTAAATTCAAATTAAATATTTAATAATTGTTGAAAGTATAATTAAATATTATGTTGAAAATTTGAAGGCAAATTCATTTATGTTGATACTTTTTGCAAAAATATTTTACAAAATAAAATCCGCAAATAAATTGTGAATATGCAGTACAAATTATGTTAAAGTATTGTGTGAATGGAAGTATTTGGAGCAGGAATTCACTGAAAGCTATACTAAAATTAGAGAAGATTTTGCATAAAATTGAAATATGGTAAATATGCAAAAATGGTGAAAATGTACTAATCAAATAGAAACGGTATGACACAAGAAGATTGAGAGATGCAATTATATAAATTATTTAAATTTTGAAATCTGATGAAGGTAAATTAATGTTATGTAGGTAAACTAAATAATACCGTAAATGTGCACAAAGCTTCAACAGAAGATACAGGAAAGAATGATATGAATGTTTAAATACTGTAATATGTAAATAAAATAGCTGGAGAAGTAAATGTAAATAAGTGACGAAGGGTAGCAGCGAAAACTTATCCGTTGTCAAAGAACCAACTAGAAGGATGCCATAGTAATGGGTTTGTGAAGCAGAAGCGAGAATACTACAGAAAAGAAGATTCCTGGAGGAGAAATAAGAAAGAAAAGCGGTAAATAAATATTTGGAGACCGATAGATCTCTTATTCCATGGAATCTACAAATGATTAACGCGGTAAAACGCGGCGACGGGATGAATCAACCAGAAAGCTCTGCGAGACGCATTGAGTAGTAGTTTGAGTGCGTGCGTAAGAGAAGTATCTGAAGTCAAAGTTCCCAATATACATATTTTAATTTAGCACCCACAAACAAAGGAACAACTACAAAAGAAAGTAATTAAGGTGTCCATGCTCAATCTAAATCAAACCATTATTGCACTGCAAAATAAAATCCGGATGCCAGCCTCTGTAGAGCGGGTGGTAGCATGTCTGCCTCACGTTCAAGAGGTCCCAAATTCATTCTCTCTCAAGGTGAGTTCTCCCTTACGCTGAAACATAAATGTCGCATAACTCTAAGCTTCTTTTCCTTAATTAAAAAGAAACATCAGAAGTAGCTAATCAATAGGACTGGTTCTTCAGACTTTGCGAGGAAAATTTTCATTTCTAAGAGAAGAGAATGAAACCAGTAAATAATAATAATAATGCAATCAATGAAGAGTAAGAAATATTGCAAAAGAAAGCAATTCAGAAGAAACAAAGTATTATAAACCTCGAGCAAAAGAAAAAAAACTATGTGTATGTATTTGTGTATGTTTTTGGCCCTATAGTTTTCTTCGTTACTGCACGGATTTCGACCAAACTCTGCGAAGATAGCTTTTGACACGCGCAAATTATTTTCTAGTTTAAAATTGGAATGTCTATTCCAATTCATAGAATACCTGATTTATAGTCATATAAATCCTAAAAAAAACTCTTAAAATTATGTTCCAACGATAATCGCGGTAATCGAACATTGATAACATAAGAACGATTACTCGGCAATGGAAAAAAGCATGTAGCGGCAAATGAATGCATCACCAAAAGTTACAAAATTGTTAAACACTGTAAACACCGGTCCCGATTTTCCAAGTTTTAGAGTTTCCACATTATTATTGAGGATTATTATTTTACTTTGATGTTTCTTTGTTTATTTTTAAAGGAAGTAGTTTTAATATCCGTAGAAAAACTTTGTATAAATTATATAATAGTTAATAAATATAACAATTTGGAATATTGGAACATTAGCTTGGGAAATTAGGTGCCAGAGTATGGTATTGCAGACTTTTATTTATTTATATATTTGTTTGTTTGCTCGCTCGTTCGATCTTCCGTCGGTTCATCCATTTATTTATTTATTTATTTATTTATTTATTTATTTATTTATTTATTTATTTATTTATTTATTTATTTATTTATTTATTTATTTATTTATTTATTTATTTATTTATTTATTTATTTATTTATTTATTTATTTATTTATTTATTTATTTATTTATTTATTTATTTATTTATTTATTTATTTATTTATTTATTTATTTATTTATTTATTTATTTATTTATTTATTTATTTATTTATTTATTTATTTATTTATTTATTTATTTATTTATTTATTTATTTATTTATTTATTTATTTATTTATTTATTTATTTATTTATTTATTTATTTATTTATTTATTTATTTATTTATTTATTTATTTATTTATTTATTTATTTATTTATTTATTTATTTATTTATTTATTTATTTATTTATTTATTTATTTATTTATTTATTTATTTATTTATTTATTTATTTATTTATTTATTTATTTATTTATTTATTTATTTATTTATTTATTTATTTATTTATTTATTTATTTATTTATTTATTTATTTATTTATTTATTTATTTATTTATTTATTTATTTATTTATTTATTTATTTATTTATTTATTTATTTATTTATTTATTTATTTATTTATTTATTTATTTATTTATTTATTTATTTATTTATTTATTTATTTATTTATTTATTTATTTATTTATTTATTTATTTATTTATTTATTTATTTATTTATTTATTTATTTATTTATTTATTTATTTATTTATTTATTTATTTATTTATTTATTTATTTATTTATTTATTTATTTATTTATTTATTTATTTATTTATTTATTTATTTATTTATTTATTTATTTATTTATTTATTTATTTATTTATTTATTTATTTATTTATTTATTTATTTATTCTTGAGGGATGAAATAGTGAAATTTGAAAACTTTTTTATTTTGAAAAAGAAAGAGTATACTTGTTAATCGTTAAAATATATTGTGGTACAGGAATTATCGTATCTTAGAGTATAGGCAAGAGAGAAGTACTGGAAAGAATGGTAAATTATATTTTCTAGATGAAGCGTGGGTGTATGAGGGCCACGCAATTTCTTAAGTCTGGATCAATTTCCCATAAAAACTAAAATTCAGGCAAGATTGACAAAGAGACTATAAAAAAGTACAAGTTGAAAACTTAAGCACCCAATTGTGCTCTACATTGGTAATGATAAATGTTTGGACAGAGAAGAATCCACAAAGTAGTAAGAGGAGTCGCTGGATTTCACGTAAGAGGAGTCGCTGGATTTCACAAAGAAATCACTTGAGAAGCACTTATAAAGTATTTCAAGGATGAAAGAGTAGATCCGGACTGAAATAGTCAATGCCATAACTGGGATTTAAACCACGGATCTTCTAGTCTCCGTCCAGCCGCTCTGAACCATTGAGCTACTAAGGTCACGTGCCAGCATAACATTAAATTCACCAACTGACTCGTATTTTTTCCGGTAAACCACTAGGAGTTCTCATAAACACATGAGACAACTATCTTAATGACGACTTATTATGCTGTAAGTATTTTAAGGCCCGGACTTTATAGCTCGGACCAATGTTAGGTACAATTAATGGAAATTTATTGTTCTTTTACACTAGCCGTGTGTAGGACGCACTCTGTCTGCTGGACGGAGACCAGAAGATCGGTGGTTAAATTCCCGGCTATGGCACTGAAGTTTTCAGTCTGTCTCTGCTCATTCATAGTGTGTGCTACACACGGCTAGTGTGAAAGAACAATTAATTTCTGTTTCAAGAATATTTTACATATTACTTTTTCCAACAATGTCATTCTGCTGGTTAATGCACCATAAGTGTCATAGTGTTAAACTTGATGTGTTAAGAATGACATTCTACGGCTAAAAATGACATTCTGTGGACGGATACGAAAAGTAAAGCACACACGTATGTTGAAGGATGAACTGGTCTACGAGATAAGTAAAGCAAAGTATGAAAAATAAATGAGACATGTTCTTTTGTGGATAATCACAAAATGCCGGACCACGCATTGTTAAGGCTTCCCTTCACCACTGCATGCTAAATCTAAAGGAAATGGTGTGGAATGAAATTAAAGAATATGTTGCCAGAAACAATAAAATGTATATTTGAATCTCGCTTAAAGGTGCAATTCAGCTGGTATTAACAGAAAAGGGGTGTTGTACACTAAAGGTATGTCGCCGAAGTGGAAGCAACAACATTTTGGAAACAAGAAGGAATGTGTGACGTTATGTGGGATAGAATTGCTATACATCCAAACGAGAAAGGTAACAGCGAAAGGGAGAAAGAAGAAGAGGGGAGTGAATTTGCCCATTGCCATATTCTGACTGGATATGTAAAATATCTATTTCTTAGTTTGCATGTCAGTAAAAATGTTCAAAGGTGATTTAATTCTCGATCACAGCGGCCACTCACTATTATTTTCGTGGACACCTTGTCTTATTTTTTATATCTAAATGAGTGCAGCATCACATTAATATCTGAACTGATTTTCTGTTGATCATACCCGTGGAGGTGCGGATTTTAAGTCCAGGGTATAAGACTGGTGCCCACTCAGCATGGCGAGGAAATTGAGAAGCGAACCCTGGTTTAGAACGCCAACTTTCCGGCTGGGATTGCCGAGATACTGACCATATCTCCTTTCCGTATCCGTTGGATAAGCACCCACCTGCTGCTTGCGTACGTCGGTGTGAGGCCGGCAGTCATTTAGGGAGGCTCAGGCCCAATTTGGACTACTACTTCATGAGTTACCTATTCTGATTCTCTGCTGATTTTATCTCATACATGTTAAGCATTCATCATCTCTGTTATAAACAAAAATGTATCTACGATGTTATCCTATCAGTGAAAGCATCGTAAGATAAAGCTACGTAAATATAAAAAACTGTTTAACATAGAGTGCTCGTTCTCCACAAACTTGATTGCAGGCAAATGCTGTCCATGTGGTCCATATTGTAGTGTGCAATTTCGTCCAATCGTTGGATGTGGTGGAATATTACAGCATCATTGTCTTGTTTGCATCGCCATCTAAAATTAAGACACGGAGCCGGTATAAGTAATGAAAGTATTGTGCTCTGGAAATACAGGTTTAGATGTGTCCTGGGTCCCAAAAACAGCTTCTTTAGAAACAGGTTTGTAAGTGATGTGTGTGTGTGTGTGTGTGTGTGTGTGTGTGTGTGTGTGTGTGTGTGTGTGTGTGTGTGTGTGTGTGTGTGTGTGTGTGTGTAATCTGTGAATAGAATATCTTAAAAACAAAAAGTCAGCTAAATATCAAATTTGGCATTTAAGTACAACTTCTAAACATACGACACAATAATTTTCAAGAAATTCCGCCGAAAATGGCTATATTTTTTTTATTAAAATTCAATACATTTGTGACAAATAAAACGTATAAATTTAATTTCCTGGAAATATGCTCAGATTTTTTTTTCAATGTAAATAAATTTTGCACTGCTGGTAACTCATAGACTGATTCTCAATGAACTAGGGATGTAGAGCTCAGTAGATGTAGAACTCAGACTAGTCAGTATCAAATATATGATAATGAAATATTTATTGTTATCTGAAAAGGGTCCCAGAGCGAGAGCTCATGGCCGCGCCGTGGCTCAGTGGTTAGACCGCTTGGCTCTCACCAAGGCGGCCCGGGTTCGATCCCAGCCGACCACGAAGTGAGATTTGTGATGGATAACACGGCACTGGGGCGGGTTTTCTCTGGGACCACCGGTTTTCCCCGCCATCTCATTCCACCGGTGCTCCATCTTCATCTCATGTATCATCAGTGTCACCGCCTGCGGTGCCGTATGTAGTGAAAGCGGGCGTTAAACACTACACACACCAGCCAAAGCTCATAGTAGGAAATAGTACAGATAATGCATAGTATGATGGTAAACAAAGAGTCCTTAGTATTTATAATACATTCTTACAGTGGGAATTAATTACGGTACAAAAATAACTATGTATAAACTGTTTGTATAACAAAGGTACAAACTTTCAGTAAAACTGAAGAGGTAGTAAGAACAGGGAACACTGCAAAACACTACATATGCCGTAAGACATTAACACATTAAGTTTGAAGTAAGCGTCCCCTGGGTGCCTCCACCTGAGAAATGGTGTCCGGATATCACTTTGGTGGGGCGAGGTTACCCCGAAAACCAGGGTAGCCATATGGGAAGAGTTGGTAACCAACCAACCATTTTTAAGCAAGCCAGCTAATCAATTGAGTTATAAATGAGTAAAAGTTTGTCAGCTATCAAAATAAGCTTTTCAACAAGTTTTCTTTTAAAACTCTTTATGTTCCTGCAGCTTTTCAATTCTAGTGGCAGTTGATAACGTGTTAGGTTGAGCTGTTCAGGTTATATGGAGAAGTGTTATTTGTGCGTGTGTGTTTGTGTGTGTGTGTGTGTGTGTGCGCGCGCGCGCGCGCCCGCTTACCTCTAAACATCCATCTATTTCGTTCTAACTACGACTCTTCTTAACTTCCGAGCTGTGTTAGTTATCGCCAGCTCGTTAGACCATCAGCCATGCTGCCTAGTAACTAGTCACCTACGAGTTCTGCTGCTGAGCGGTAGGAAGCGCTATTTTCGCCCGTAGAGGGAGCAAGACGACCGACATATGACTAACGCCGAACCGGGAGGGACTGGCTCCGACGTCTCGTCTGGGAAGGTCGATGACAAGAAAAGTTACTTCGGACAAGGATCTCGGATGCCGAACATTTCAACCGGCACTTAGTCGCTTCGTAGGTAGGAACATTGGGACAACATTATTTGGCTTCGCCACATGATGTATGTTTTGGATTGTCATCTTCTAAATTTTATTCCAAAATTTACCCTGTGTTTCTCGACTCATTTAGTGCAAATTTCGTGGAGTTAGTGCGCTTAATACATCACAAGAAGCCATAAAGACTTTTCAGAGTATTTAAATAAATAATTTGTACTCAGTGGCAAGGACACTTAATTGACATATGCTAAAGTTAATTATTGTTAACGATTCTAAGGCGAACTAATTATGTACATTGTTATATTTGGAATTTTGAGAGTATAAAGAAATAGTTGGAAACAACTAACCTTGGAATGTTTTGTGTCTGTTTCCTTAGTTATCCTGTATGGGCCTTTTTTAATTTATGACTTCCCTGTCATTAATAATTGTCAACCACTTTGGTTTATTCAGCCATATCAATAGTATGCTTCCACGTGTTAAGTCACTTCCCAGGAAGGATAACTTGTTACATAAATGAAAACTCATGAGATACCTTACTTTTGGGGAATGATAGTGCGGGTATGTGTTGGAGATAGCATTGAGATACGTGCCGGGACCAACGACACCAGTGGCAGGCCAGACGGTCGTGTGTTAAGGCGACATTGACAGTTCAGAACAGGAAGAACAACCACCCCGAAGCATCAGAGGATTATTTAGTCGGCCGGGATTTTTCCCTGTCCGGGTGTGATTTTCCGCACTATCTCCGTCTCTGACAGTTCTCGAGAGGGGGAAACGCGTTGTTGCCCGTTCTTTAGCGCGAATTTCAAGCAGAGGAACATGTGTATTTTAAATATTTCACGCATTTGCAGATCGTATCTTCGTAATTGTACGTGGACTATGTGTATATACATGATCCCAGAATAGTTGCATATGGAGACAATATACCACTTACTGGAAAAGAAATAACAAAAAGCTACGTTTACTAAAATTGGCTAATAAGCAACTTACATTCAGTCCAGTGGGAAGACGCCGCAATCCTCGTAAATATCCATATCTTCACCATCTTCACTCATCATCGCGGCTTCATCACTGGAGCCCCTGCTAACGTCATCTTGACTGAACGAAATTATCAGCTCTTCCACACGTGTTTCCACTATGCCGTCGTCTTCCTTTGCTTGTCTTAAAAGTTTCCAAGTATGATCCACGGCAGTTTTCCACTTATCCTGGGTCACTTGTTTAACACCATTCTGCACTAATAGTTCAACATCAGAACTGCGGAATGTTGTGTTTTGTTCTGCAACATAACCTTTCACTTGTGCCCAAATCAGTTCAATGGCATTGAAATGACAGTGATAGGGAGGGAGCCTGATTACAGTGTGAGCGTGAGCAGCAGCAATAGTGTCTATTCCATGAGTGCAGAAACGTGGCTTGTAAAGTTTTACAATTTGCAGGAGTTCTGCTTTCGTCAATTTCTGCGGACGCTCCAGGTATGTTGTTGTTCTCCAACCACTGCAAAATAACGCCTTTCCTGTCGCACATTGTCGGTGCTTTGTTTAATTGAACTAAGTGGTATGGCGCATTGTCCATAACAATAATTGTACTGGCACTGATGATCGGCAAAAGAGATTCTTGAAACCTCTTCTTGAACGTATTTCCATTCATTTCTTCGTGATAATCACGGGTGCTCTTTGTTCTGATTAAGAGCATTGCTGCTGGAATAAAACCACGTACACCACCAGCATGGAGCAAAATCAGTCTGCTTCCTTTACCAACTGGCACTTTCTTTGTGCCTGCAATAGTGTCATCTCTCCATGCCTTTTTCTTAGTGTATCCTGCATATACCCACGTTTCATCAAGCCATACCACCTTTTCGGGATTGCTTTAGAGAATTTCCCGCAAAAATCTGCCTCTCCATGCAACTGTCACTTCTTTCCATTCCAGCTTTCCTCCCAGAAAAAATTTTTAAACTGAAAACCTAGTTCTTTTAGTACTTTACTTAGGCTGGTTTTTCCGCCATCGAATAAGCCAGGTTCCTTTAAAGAACACAGCAACTTCGCACGAGTGGGAAATTCTATTCTCATGTAATATTGATATACATGCCGCCTTATAGCATCCTTTTGAAAAGCATTAAATGAAGCTTTAGGGCGGCCTCATTGCCTTTGCTTTCCCGCTGTACGCAGAACTGCAGACGGCGAACTTAAATCAGCTGGGCACTTTTCCGTGGTCACATTCTTCACGGTGGTTTTTTCCCACCTTCAAGGAGTCACAAACTCTGTCTAGCACCTTGGTAACAGGTAGTAGAGGTCCACCATTGTCCCGCTCCTTCTCGAAGAACTCACGTAGCCTGAATATAAATTCACGGCTTTGGCTCTTATAAGTGCCGATTTTTTTCATGAATTCTGACGAACCAGTAGCCATATTACTATAATAGCGATAATAATAAAACTTACAGACGCAACATATCGGAATTCATGCACACACAAAAAATTAAACAAACCACCAGCGCGGGATCCAAAAGCAACTAAAAGGCACGTGGTCCACACAAAATTGTAGCGGCAACACTGTGCTGGATTTGCAAGCCACGCTTAGCACCGACAACGCTGTTTGGCGCTAGCAGACAGTTTTAACTTCCTAACCACGACACCGAACGTACAGACTCCCAGTACCACCAACAGAAGCAGTTAGTGTGCGTGAAAGGTGTGAACGAAATATTCGAATAGAGTGATGTAAAGAATATCTTGCATGATAATGAAATTACATTATAAAGATAATTCATTATAAAGATAATTCTGACGATATGTTTTCAATTACTCATTATTATATGTTGGTACTATTAACCTTCGCCCTCCACCTCCTGCAGCCATTAAACGTCAGAGCCGGAGATAGAGCGACCGGACTGTATGTGCTTTGCGGCTTAACCTGCGAGAGGAGTAGGTGGAATATTTATTCTGCTGGGCATATATTGTGGATAACTTTGGTGTGTGGTTTCTGCAGGGATGTTGGTATGGAGGGCCCTTGAAACGGAAGGCACCTTGTATAGCGATTCCCCGTTTGGGGAGAAACGCCTTGGTATGTTTCACATAGTATTGATTACGGGTTGCATATAGCTTGAACCATCAGGGGCAGAGTGATGCATAGAGTATCGTGGGTGGTTTTACCCTTGAATGGAATTGGGGTACTCGGTTTAACCGATGGGTTCCATGACAGCTCGTGGGAGCTTGAAGGATGCCAAGCGTCTTGGCTCCTTTAGGTCGTATCTGCCCAGAGTGCTCACCAATAGATTGGGTTTGGTTTGCATTTGTAGTACATTGATCGTGGCCTCTCTCTCTGATGACATCAACAATGTACGGAATGTCCGAATGTTCATGTAGGATATGGGTGGGGAATCCCCATCCGTTATCATAGATGATTCTGAGTGCCCTGTTCTACAACGTCTGGAATCTGACAAACGAGTAATTCGCTACTGTTTCCCAGATCTCGCAGCCTAGAGAACAATGGGCGGAATGATTGACCGATACAGCTGGAGTTTTAGACGGAGGGGCATAGTAGTGGAGTGGAATACAGGGTAGAGGATCCGGAGCACGGCGGCCCATGCTGGACCTTGCCCTTGAAGTGTGGAACGTAAGCTAATTTTCGGCCCAGTGTCACTCCAAGATATTTCGCCGTTCGCATCCATGGTATTCAACGGCGCAGTAAAACGAGGTTCTAATGTAACTGATTGCCTCAGCGTTAATTGGTTAATTAATCCTCTTCTCCCGGTCAATTGCTATTTGCCATTTTGCGCTCCATTCGTCAGTGGCCCGGAGCTGTGTTGGTATTTGTCGAAAGATATACCTGGGGTTCCTGTGTATTGGAAGATCATGAGATCGTCCGAATACTGACAGGTGATTGTGGTGTTTATGGATATCGGCCGTGTAAGGTGCAAAAGGTGCCGAAAAGGGCACTCTGACTTATCGTACTCCAGTGCAAAAGGGCCGTTCGGTAGATACTGCCCAACTATTGTTACTCGGAAGCATCGGTTTCCCAGGAAACCGGCCAACAAGAAAATGTATCGTGGAAACGTAGAGTCAGACTGAAAAATTCAATGCCATAGCCGGAATTGGAACCATGGATCTTCTGGTTTCCGTCCAGCCGCACTACCATTGTGCTACTATGGCCAACGTGCCAGCATGACATTAAGTTCTCCAACTGACTCGTATTTTCCCGGTAAACCACTTAGGAGTTCTCATAAACACATGAGATATGGCTTGGCATTGAATTTTTCAGTCTGACTCTACGTTTCCACAATTTAGACTACACACGGCCAGTGTGAAAGAATAATTAATTTCCATTAATTAACCTAATAGTGGTTAACTATAAAGCCCGGGCCTTAAAGTACTTACATGTAGTAAGTCGCCATTAAGGTAGTTGTCTCATGTGTTTATGAGAACTGCTAAGTAGTTTACCGGGAAAATACGAGTCAGTTGGAGAATTTAATGTGATGCTGGCACGTTGGCCATAGTAGCACAATGGTAGTGCGGCTGGACGGAAACCAGAAGATCCGTGGTTCAAATCCCGGCTATGGCATTGAATTTTTCAGCCTGACTCCACGTTTCCACAATTTAGCATACACACGGCCAGTGTGAAAGAATAATTAATTTCCATTAGTTAAGAAAATGTATGCAGGAGGTATATCATGCTCTAGGAAATTGTAAATAAGCCCCCATGCCGGATTGTAGGAAAGGCTTTCTCCACGACAAGCAACACTGCGAACGTTTTAGACCTCTCCATGCCTTTTTGGCAAGCCACAGTAGCTGCTTTGTAGTGGAGTGGCCAGTACGAAAAACGAACTTATGTTCCTGGATTAGGCCCTTTTCATCTAGGTGGGGAAGAAGAAGGAAGAGCAGTAGTTGAAGGGAAGACCCGAATTTTCTTGGCTTTAAAGTGCATACCACACGGGTCTCATTCTCACCACCCTGAAGTTGAAATCCGCGCTTCTTTTATACAGTTTAAGTATACTTAGGGAGGTCTGGAAAATACGGCGTCGTCCCTACCATATTTGTTATGCCAATGCCAGAATGAGCAGGAAGTTCCAGAACATTCATGATGCATGAGGATCGGAATTCCATGGGGTGTTGTGCAATTCTGCACGTAGACATGTGTAAACTTACCTCATGGTAAAAATCAGGAGTATTGCCATCCATCCATCCATCCATCCATCCATCCATCCATCCATCCATCCATCCATCCATCCATCCATCCATCCATCCATCCATCCATTCATTCATTCATCC
>CM060953.1:106479184-106526684 GCA_030765055.1 Mantis religiosa
CTGTCTTGAAATTTATAACGCCCACCCAGGAATTCTTAGCACACCCAGACTTGCAGCACACCCAGACATCCAGATCTAAAAAATAAGTTTCTATGGAGAGACACAAAACCCAAATGAAAGCCTCAACAGTGTGATATGGAAAAGGTGTCCCAAAACATCATTTGTGTCTTCCATAGTTGTAAAAATTGCTACATTTGATGCTGCAATATTGTTTAATAATTGGAATATTGTCAGAAAGAAAGCTATGCATCAGTTAGGGTATCAACCTGGTGTGTTTATGGAAACAATTTTGCAGAGTATCGACAACATTCGCATCACTAGTGCAGAAAGAGCTATGAAATTAATGCAGAAAGAAGCAAGACAGAAGAGAAATTTAAAAGGAAAGGCTGAAGAAGACCTCAATGAGGATACAGACTATGGATATAGAAAGTTCTGACTTAAAATTAAAAGCCAAACTGAATAATACTTATTGTATTTTTAATTGCCTTTCCCCTAAACTTGCATTTTCTACAACTTCAACCCATTTTTCTCTCACACTACTTCATCTACAGTGATGACATATAGCACACAGCATTCTTATGCCTCAATGAACATTTTGTTGGTTATATAATTTAATATTAAGCTCCAGATGAAATGTGATGATACAAAATATATGAAATTATATTAATTTTTAAAGGATGCATATGATTAACATTTTTTTTTAAATTCTGTAGAGCTTCAATAAGAAATCTAATTCCAACAAATTCATTGCTAGTGTGTTTTAAAATAACATACCAAATTTCAGAAAGATAGCATATGTGAATTTTGAAAAAATAGGCTTAAGTTTGTAAATGTCTCTGCATATAGAAAAATATGTAGCATTAGTTATAAACAATAGAAAATCATTAAAACAATTGGGTATATTAACTGTATTATCTTAAATGAGTATACTAAGTTTCACTTCTCTAACTTGAAAACTTTGGATTTTATGGCTATTTATGTAAGACCCTGAATATTTGCATACGTCCCCCCTTAAATCCTTTAAATTACCTATATAAATATTTTACAAGTTTTGAAATTTCATATGCTTGTTATTCTATGTTGTGAAGCATTTACGTATTAGACGGTGACATAATGCAAGTAATAATTAGATCACAAGGTATTTCATACAGAATCGTACTAATACTACCTAAAGCTACAGCGATTCGAACTTCATGCATAGATCATAATTTTCAACAATGACAATATAAATATATTTATATGCAGCTAACAGCCGAATGCATTAATTTGGCTCTTATTCAGCATACTATTACTTGACACAGCAAGTGAGGATCAAAGTTTAAATCTGCTGGGGAGACAAGGAGCCCTAAGCTAAATGACGAAGTGAATATTGTAATTTGCCCAATTCTATATGGTGCATTCTTGTATGACGCACTAGAGAAGAAAGGAGTCGGTATACCGTCAAACAAATAGCAGCATGTGTAAAACTCATTCTCCATGTATGAGACTGCATTCTCAATACACGAGGAAGAGAGCACGAGAGTAGAATCTCCGTGTATTTGTAAACGTTGTCGCATTAAAGAGCCCTGAAAATTTTAACGACCGCTGCTACTTTCATTATAATTTTCTTTATAGTTATACTAATTATAACTGGTGGATTTGGTAATTGATTAGCTAATACTAATACTAGGAGCTCCTGATGATTGAGTGGTGACCAGGTGTAAACTGAAAAGTCAGGGGCGATGGATAACGTTACATTGTGGACACATACCATTCAGGTACAACATGTTTTAGCTATCTTTTGGTTTAGGAAACTCAATATGCCATTGGAATTTACAACCTTTTGTAACGTCTTCGCAATCAATGTGATCTATCCGCGAATAATATGTATCCAAATTAAAAAGAAACCAACAAATTTATGCTTACGGAAACAGAGTAAAATGACGTATGGCTTTTATTCTTTTACGAATAGAGTAGCTACTTCTCGAATCCTTAATATTTGTTAGAGCTAATAAAGTGCAACAGACTTACAAGTGATTTGGGGTCATCTCTATCTCATGGTATTCAGCTTATTCTCCGGTAGGGACTCCTTTTCAGTTATCCATATTTGAAATTGCAACCCAAATTAGGGAACCTTATTTTCAGTTTCTGTAAATGGGAGTTAATATTTAAGGAAACCCGTTCACAATAAATAATATTAACTGTGTTATAGACACTTCTAAAGGTGATTTGCCAACTTAAAAAATAATTTTCTGACGGTCTGGCTGGTTCAAGCTGCTTTGCTGATCCCAAGCTTCGTGTTCAAACTTGGCACACACAGATGGCTTCAAAGAATATAAAAGTGAAAGCACCATGTCAGTAGATTGACATGCACGTAAGAAACCTCACGCCAGACAAAATTCCAGCACACTGGTGACACTAATATATCGTAAAATTTGTCCAATTCTATCTGGGCAACGTAAAAAAAAACCTATACTGCAAAGCAATGTTGTATCCTATAATTGCTAAACATTTTACAGCAATAACTTGCTGTACATACCTGTCATAAACTTTTGTAGTTTGTAGGCGAAGCTAGTGCATGAATACGTCCTTATAAGTGTTCAACATCGTCCAATATCTGTGAAACAAAAAGCAATATTGCAGATAAAGATTAACAGACAAGGTGATTACTGATTATTAGGTCTCAGCCGTAAAACTAAGAAAAACTTAAACATACATTGGCATTTCTGATGAAATTGCAAGATTACAAATTTGTTAACCGAGAGCGCTATGGTTTTGTGTACCGTAATCTCTTGCTGGTGTTTCTAATATCCTAATATTCCACAATCTGTAACGTCCAAAATGAAACCTATCTTACAAGGTACAGGCCTTGAGAAATATTCATAGCAGTCTTTATATTGCAAAATTTCAAAGTACGATACAATAATTATATGAACAGTGTCTTTATAAGATATATAAAAAATAAGATAATTGTAATTTAAATCACTGATTACTAATATGTAAATGGAATATTTAATTATCTATCAAATAGCTTAAAATATTTATCTAATCCAAAACAGGACAGCAATTTCACATTTTTTTTAAATTTACGTTCTCCAACGTTAAGTCATATCGGACGATGAATGAAATGGGTGACATGATGCTCAAATGAGTCCGAGATCCATGGAGCTTAGAGTTACCCGACATTCGTCTTTCAGGGTAAGGGAAAACCGCGGTAAAAGCCTTATCCAGGTAACCCGCCCTGACCCAGATTCGAACTCGGGACCACTTGGACGTGAGGCAGACACGCTACCATCTATGCTACCGAGGCGGGCAACTTTCGGCTTACGTGTATGAAAATAGTGGTAATCCTTATAGCTTGAATATGGAAATATATATATATATATATACCGAAACACTACTTTAAACGACTTAAGGGTCATTTAATAAACACAGAAATTTAAATTGTTGTGAATGAGTACTTTTTTGGGCTCCATAATAAGAGCAATACGTGCAGGTTATATCTTACCGTAGCGAAAGAGAAATAGCATTTTTCTGCAAAAAAATTGAACAATATTTTGTTCACACTTTACACACCGGTACATTTGATACTATTTTAGGATTGGTCGTCTTGGAAGTTAAGTCCTTAAGATTTCATTCATGAGGATAAATGCTCCAGTTATTATCATGAAAACAACCCGGAATTACAAGTAGTGCTGAGAGAGATAATGCTGACTGTGTGACTTTTTATTTCTGCCCTTATTTTATACTGCAATATTTTTGGCAGATTCATGAAAAAGTGGATGTAGGAATTACTTCTATAAAGCAGAGAAAGTGGTAAAAGCATGGTGGGAGAACCGTGCCTCTCGTGTTACGGGCAGTGGTGAATTATGGGGTTCCGGTTCAGCCCATCTTGTGTTGAGCTCATCGCTCTTCTAACCACGACGGACATCCCCTTCCCTCCCTCTATCAGAACGGTGATCCATTTAGCACCCCTCAGGCTTTTCAAAACCCACTGCGTTTGTTAGGATATTCTAGTCTCGTTAAAATTATTTTAAAAATTGGTGATGGATATTTTTGATTGTGTGTCCATATAGGATAATGAGAGTCAGAGATTATTCATGGCAGTTTTAGGCTTCGAAAGCAGAATCTCAAACGTAAGATGCAAGTCGCTTTGTTGTTTTGCACTATTATACGCTGTAAACGTTATATCCGCTTGGTGCTTTAGCTCTTCTGCATCCATATCTGTTGTAAAGGTTATATTGGTTGTGAGTTGTAGTTGTCAATCCATACCTATGGCAAATCTTAAGTGGGTTTGATGCTTCAGTTCTATAACAACAATCAGCGCTGAAAAAACTTTGCCAGAAGAGTATGTTAGCTCAGTTGTAATACTTTGTGTTGTAAGAAGTATGCTACTTTGGTGTTTTAGCTCAGTAATCACATAGCATTTTTTGGGGTACATCTGTTGGTTTGATATCGTAGCTTGGTTGCCTGAGGCTGTGAAGTAAAATTTATGACGGTTTGTCGTTTTGGATTTGTAGTCCAGTAGTTGTTGCAAAAAGTAATATCATTTTGGTGTTTTAGCTATTTAGCATCCTTCTATTTTATAAGTTTATTATTATTATTATTATTATTATTATTATTATTATTATTATTATTATTATTATTATTATTATTATTATTATTATTATTATTATTATTATTATTATTATTATTATTATTATTATTATTATTATTATTATTATTATTATTATTATTATTATTATTATTATTATTATTATTATTATTATTATTATTATTATTATTATTATTATTATTATTATTATTATTATTATTATTATTATTATTATTATTATTATTATTATTATTATTATTATTATTATTATTATTATTATTATTATTATTATTATTATTATTATTATTATTATTATTATTATTATTATTATTATTATTATTATTATTATTATTATTATTATTATTATTATTATTATTATTATTATTATTATTATTATTATTATTATTATTATTATTATTATTATTATTATTATTATTATTATTATTATTATTATTATTATTATTATTATTATTATTATTATTATTATTATTATTATTATTATTATTATTATTATTATTATTATTATTATTATTATTATTATTATTATTATTATTATTATTATTATTATTATTATTATTATTATTATTATTATTATTATTATTATTATTATTATTATTATTATTATTATTATTATTATTATTATTATTATTATTATTATTATTATTATTATTATTATTATTATTATTATTATTATTATTATTATTATTATTATTATTATTATTATTATTATTATTATTATTATTATTATTATTATTATTATTATTATTATTATTATTATTATTATTATTATTATTATTATTATTATTATTATTATTATTATTATTATTATTATTATTATTATTATTATTATTATTATTATTATTATTATTATTAATATTATTATTATTATTATTATTATTATTATTATTATTATTATTATTATTATTATTATTATTATTATTATTATTATTATTATTATTATTATTATTATTATTATTATTATTATTATTATTATTATTATTATTATTATTATTATTATTATTATTATTATTATTATCATCATTAAAGATTTAACAGTATCCAGCAATACTACATGAATTGAATATTTACATTTTACAATTTTACACTAAATATGCAAAGTTTAGTTTAGTTTAGTTATTTACACTGCACTTTAATTCGCTTGCCAATAGGAAGAACATTTTTGGAACTGTTCCTATTTCTAGGTGTCAGTGAAGGACAGTAGGCACTATGTATACGAGTATTGCGACCAATCTTACTTAAACATAGTCATGTTGGCATCATGGATAGTGACACATGTACTAGTTTAAAAGAACCCTCAAAAAACCATTTAAGTTGAACAGCAACTATTGTAGATCACTGTCATAGATGCATTATTCCTAACATTACATTATGGATAGTAGAAGAAGAGGAGAAATGAGGGGATAATCTGGATATTCTTTCTGAACAAAACCAAGAATCAGGATGTAATGCGAAATGCTGCAAGTCATGTCACAATGGAAAAGATGCCCGCCTTTGTAGCGTAGTTGTAGCATGTCTGCCTCACGTTCAAGAGGTCCCGAGTTCGAATCTCGGTCAGTGGGAGTTACCTGGATAAGGTTTTTTGCAGGGTTTTCCCTTATCCTGTAAGACTAATGTCGGGTAACTCTAAGCTCCATGAACCCCGGATTCATTTGAGCGTCATTTCATCCATTCCATTCATCGTCCGATATGACTTAACGTTGGAGGACGTAAAAAAAACCGGAAAAGATTACCTTACTAGTGGTATTGCCGATACGCGTCTAGACACACAGAAGCAATTTTAAAACCGAGTATTTGTACTTTAATATTTGAATCCGCTACCTGCATTCGACCCGCTACCTGCATTCGACCCCAAAATTCAAGTCTCACACATGTGTGTGTGTGTGTGTGCATGTGTGTGCGCGCGCGCGTACGCAGACTAACATAAATCAAAGCGGAAAACCGATTAAATTTTCAAAAAAAAATTCTCAAAAATGCCCTACAGTGAGTCAATTAAAATTCTTTTAACATACATACATACATACATACATACATACATACATACATACATACATACATACATACATACATACATACATACATACATACATACATACATACATACATACATACATACATACATACATACATACATACATACATACATACATACATACATACATACATACATACATACATACATACATACATACATACATACATACATACATACATACATACATACATACATACATACATACATACATACATACATACATACATACATACATACATACATACATACATACATACATACATACATACATACATACATACATACATACATACATACATACATACATACATACATACATACATACATACATACATACATACATACATACATACATACATACATACATACATACATACATACATACATACATACATACATACATACATACATACATACATACATACATACATACATACATACATACATACATACATACATACATACATACATACATACATACATACATACATACATACATACATACATACATACATACATACATACATACATACATACATACATACATACATACATACATACATACATACATACATACATACATACATACATACATACATACATACATACATACATACATACATACATACATACATACATACATACATACATACATACATACATACATACATACATACATACATACATACATACATACATACATACATACATACATACATACATACATACATACATACATACATACATACATACATACATACATACATACATACATACATACATACATACATACATACATACATACATACATACATACATACATACATACATACATACATACATACATACATACATACATACATACATACATACATACATACATACATACATACATACATACATACATACATACATACATACATACATACATACATACATACATACATACATACATACATACATACATACATACATACATACATACATACATACATACATACATACATACATACATACATACATACATACATACATACATACATACATACATACATACATACATACATACATACATACATACATACATACATACATACATACATACATACATACATACATACATACATACATACATACATACATACATACATACATACATACATACATACATACATACATACATACATACATACATACATACATACATACATACATACATACATACATACATACATACATACATACATACATACATACATACATACATACATACATACATACATACATACATACATACATACATACATACATACATACATACATACATACATACATACATACATTGAGAGGAGGCCGTGATATTCGTGGAGGAAGAATGCGAGTGAGTGTGCTCTTGATTATTCGGTGTTAGTGGCGTGACTTTCAAGTACTTGTTTGTGTTCGGCATTTCATAATGTTTTTTGTGAGGCTGTTTCTTTGTGGGCGTGTTAGTTGAACCGGGCATTGCTGAGTTACAGAGTTTTAAGGGAATTGACGGACCCAGACATTGTTCATGGATTGAGAAGCATAGAAACTAGTATTCAGGAGGCCGTGAACCGCACGACTAAATCGAGAAATACAAAGTTATATCTTAATTGGAATGTTTCGTTTGAGTTAACAAGGAATAATAAACAAGAGATTTCAAAATGGTGGACGAAGTTAGTGAGGGAATTGAGAGAGCCTTTAGAATGCTCTTAAATGTTACGGAGGCTAGTAAAAACTTGCGTCAAGATTTGAAGCAGGATATTGTGAAGTCGGTAAGTAGTTTACGTAAATATTTTACAAAAATGAAAGACATCGTGAATCAGAAGGAAAATGAAACCGAAAGTTTACAAACGGCAGTGCAGAACTATCAGGAACAGTTGAGTGTTGGCAAGAGAGCGAGAATAGCATCACAAGTGACACCTGGGGTGATATCTTCCGAACGGGTTGTGGAGCAATTTGGGGTAGAAAGGAGTTATGCTTCGGTGTTGACTGGCGCTGCACGTACAGGGGACTCTAAGTGCTTTAAACTGCTTGTTCGGAGCAAGAATAATCAAAGTGTGGAATATATAAAGACACTGGTGAAAACTAAGTAGAGATGAAGGTTGGTGTTCAGTCTGTAAAGGCATTGAGGAACGGACAAGTTCTAATACAATCGAACAATAAAGCTGAAGTAGATACTATTTGCAACAATATTAATAATAAGTGTGGAGAGGAGCTTGAGGCTACCGTCTCGAAGAAAAGAAATCCAAGAATAATTATTTTCAATATACCAGATGAGATAACAACGGAGAATGCTGTGGAGGTTTTAACAGCACAAAATACAGAGCTGGAGAATTTCAGCACAGAGATTCAGCCTAAATTTTCCTTTCATGATAGGAAAAAGAATTTGAATTTGGTTGTTGAAGTCACTTCAACTGTACGGAGGGAAATACTTGGCAAAAGATTAAAAATAGGATGGAATATGTGTAACTGGGATGATTATGTCAAGGCTGGGCGTTGCTTCAATTGCTGTAAATATAATCATCGTGCGCAGGACTGTAAAGGACAGCAAACATGTCCAAATTGCGCAGAGAAGCATGCTCTAAAGGAATGTACTGCTAACAGAGCTGCATATAAATGCATTAATTGTGTAACGTATAATAAATATAACAGAGACAACAAAGTGTCAGAAAATCATTCTGCACTGGATACGAATTGCTCCTGTTATCAAGCAACACTTAGGCGGCTAAAAGACAATACCGACTATTAAAATGGATAGATACAGATTAACATGTTTTCAGGTTAACTTGAGACATTCAAGAATTGCGACTGCTAATTTGGTACAGCTTGTGAATGAAAAAGCTATAGATATAGTATTTATTCAGGAGCCCTACTTGATTAACAATAAACCAGCAGGTGTACCATTACATTTTAGAATATATACAGTTGGTACTACGGGTAAACGAGCAGCAATATTTATAAACAACAAAAATATTGACGTAACTACCATTGGTCAGCTTTCCGACAGTGATTGTGTCGTTATACAGGTTGTATATAATAAGAAAACATTTTTTGCAGCTTGTATGTACTTTGATGGGCACTTGAATATAGAAGATGACATTAACAAGATTGAAAATATTCTCCAGCATATTAAAGAAAAGGGTCTGATAATACTAGCAGATAGTAACGCCAGAAACAAACTTTGGCATGATATAATAACTAATCAGCGTGGTAGAATATTTGAAGAATTCATTACAGCAACAAATTTACATATCATGAATGAAAACAACGGCTTGCCAACTTTTGAATCCCAAACTGGAAGGAGTTGGGTCGATTTGACTATCGTTAATGACAAACTCCTTAGAGATGTAAGGGAATGGACCGTTGGAGAGCAAGAAAGCTGCTCTGATCATAAGATAATATCGTTCACAATAGGAAATGCAATCAAAACCCAAACTCGTACATTAAAGGGAATTAAATATATAACTAGACCAGAAAATTATAAGACATTTGAGGAAACGTTGACACGAAAGCTGACCAAAAATTTTAATTGTCTGGGCAATGGACAGAGTGTGGATGAACAGCTCGCCCATAAAGTAAAAGAAAATAATGTTGAATATACAATTGAAATGTTCTACAATAGTATGGAAGCTGCATGCAGGGAAGCGTTTAGAGTAAGCAGGGGTAAGAAGCAGGCAATTAAAGGCAAATCAGTTCCCTGGTGGACCATTGAACTAACCATATTGAGGAAAAAGGTAAATGCATTAAGACGACGATATCAACGAACTATTAATAATGAGCAGTTAAGAGAAGAAAGAAGGAATCAGTACTTGGAAGGTAATCGGCAATACCAAAGGAAAATAAATGACGAAAAGTTTAAATCCTGGAGGGAATTTTGTAATGTAACTGATGGGACTAATCCTTGGACTGTAGTCTATAAGATCGCAGCCAATAAAATAAGATATCAGAATTCACTTACTACATTGCAAAGAGAAGATGGAACCTACACTGAAGATATACCAAGCACATTAAAGTATATGCTGGAGAACTTCATTCCGGAGGATAGGGTACAAGATGATACTGAACGACAAAAAGACCTAAGGAGGCTTGCAGAGGAAGTAATTAGTACCCCAGATGACAAGGAATTTACACCTAATGAAATTTGGGTTGTATTAAAAAATTTCAATCCAAAAAAGTCACCGGGAGAAGATGGAATATCTAGTGATATTCTGTTAAATGCTTTTAAAATGTTCCCATATTTCTTTACAGCAATATATAATCAATGTCTTATGGAAGGAATTTTTCCAGAAAGATGGAAGCGTTCATCTATAGTTCCTATAGTAAAGCCAGGCAAAGAAGATAGTGTAACGATAACAAAATATCGACCAATCAGCTTGTTGAACATATGCGGTAAAGTTTTAGAAAAGTTAATGATAAATAGGATTGAATATCATATTAACACGAGAAACCTTTACAGTACAAGACAATTTGGATTTAAAGCTCAGAAAAGCACGACAGATGCAGCAATGGCGCTGAAGGTATTCATTGAAGATGAGCTAAAATCTTTTGGTTATGTTGTTTTGGTGAGTTTGGACGTGAAAGGAGCTTTTGATGCATGTTGGTGGCCTAGTGTCTTAAATAACTTAAGAGAGATGAAGTGCCCAAGAAATTTGTACCAACTTACAAAGGATTATTTTAAAAATAGGAAAGCAACTCTCTCTACGAATGAATTCAGGACTGAAGTACAGGTCCAGCGAGGCTGTCCGCAAGGATCTTGTTGTGGGCCTGGACTTTGGAATATACTATATAACTCTTTGCTAAAATTGGAATTTACAACGCGGACAGAGGTAATAGCATTTGCTGATGATTTACTTGTCATGACAAAAGGAAAAAGTATATTAGATGCTGAAAATTTTTCAAATCAGGACATAAAGAAAATTGAGTTATGGGCTAAAGAAAATAAAATCCAGTTTAACGACTCAAAATCAAAAGTTTTGGTAATATCAAAGAAGAAAACTAATCATAATGAAGCAATCAGCATATATCTGAACAATAAAACTCTGGAACAAGTGGATGTTATTAAATATCTTGGTATTTACATTGATAGGAAGTTTAGCTTTGATCACCACATAGATCAAGTACATGACAAAGCACTACGACTTCTGCATAATCTTTCCAAGTGCGCAAAACTCACTTGGGGACTGGGAAATAAGGCGCTAGAAACTATTTATAAAGGCGCAATAGAACCTATTTTAACTTATGGTGCTCCTGTGTGGGGATTTGCCCTAGAAAAGCAGAAGAACATTAAAAAATTCGAGAGGATTCAGAGATTGTTCAATATAAAAATGACGAAGGCATATAGGACAATTTCTTATGATGCATCTTGTGTTATTGCCGGCATCCAGCCAATTGGTATAACAATACAAGGCAAAATAAAACTGTATAATGATATACACAGTGAACGTGACTATGATGCACCCCTACCACCAAGCGTCTGGAACCATCCAGCAGAACGACCTCATATAAAAGCAGTTGAGGATGATGGGGCATACGTCTTTCAAATTTTTACGGATGGGAGTAAATCAGATGAAAAAGTCGGGGCTGCTGTAGTTCTGTACAAGCACAATACTGTAATTCGACAACTGCAATTCAGGCTGGATGGAAGGTGTTCAAACAATCAGGCCGAACAACTGGCTATTTTGAAAGCACTTGAAGAGCTACAAAACATGGCAAATACGCTGAAGAAAGAGAAGACTGTAGCCATATTTACAGATAGTCAGGTGGCACTATCCACCTTACAAAACAACAATAAACACAATTATATTCCTGAGGAGACACTTAATAGACTAGGAACTTTAGAAAGAAATCAGTGGACAATACACTTTAGTTGGGTGAAAGCACATGCAGGAGTTACTGGTAACGTGCTAGCAGACATATTAGCAAAATCAGCTGCTGAAGACATCGAAATAAAGACTATTTACAACAAGGTACCAAAATCTTCTTTGAAAACTGAAATAGAGAGGGCAGGACATCTACAGTGGCAACAGAGATGGAGCAGTACAAGTAAAGGAGCCCTTACCAAATCATTCTTCCCTTTGATAAAGGATCGTCTTAAGACAAAACTACCATTAACAGCGACATTCACTGCAATGGTATCAGGACATGGAAAAACTAAAGCTTACTTGTATAGATTTCATATCATAGATGATCCCCAATGCACCTGCAATAGCCCACAGCAGACCGCAAACCACCTCATCTATGAATGTAGAGACACAAAACATCAGAGGGACAAGTTGATTGAAGAAGTACACAAGAATGGAGGAAATTGGCCAGTGTCAAACCAAAACCTTATAAATAAACATTTGAAAGCTTTTTGTATATATGTTAATTCAATTGACTTGTAAACAATTTTTATTTTAAAACAATACGTGAATTGAACATTTAAATTCTAATATTTAAAAAACTATTGTAAAATAATATCAAAATGTGATTACTATTTATAATGTATCTATGTAATTAAATGCATGTAATGTTACTCCGTAACGGGGCATGCTGTTAAAGTTCAATAAAAAAAAAAAAAAAATACATACATACATACATACATACATACATACATACATACATACATACATACATACATACATACATACATACATACATACATACATACATACATACATACATACATACATACATACATACATAAATACATACATACATACATACATACATACATACATACATACATACATACATACATACATACATACATACATACATACATACATACATACATACATACATACATACATACATACATACATACATACATACATACATACATACATACATACATACATACATACATACATACATACATACATACATACATACATACATACATACATACATACATACATACATACATACATACATACATACATACATACATACATACATACATACATACATACATACATACATACATACATACATACATACATACATACATACATACATACATACATACATACATACATACATACATACATACATACATACATACATACATACATACATACATACATACATACATACATACATACATACATACATACATACATACATACATTGAAGCGAATTGTATATTATGTTTTTGTAATTTATTGTGACTTACTTTTACATTCTGAGTGGTTTTTGTATATAAGATTGCGAAAATACAAACAAAACCGTATTACACAAAAGTGTAATGCTGTAAAAGCACACAGATTTTCCAATTTTTTTATACTGTTCACGGTTTCTGGAATATCCTTTGTTAACTTTTGAACTTGTCACACACACTGCCGAACCAATACAAGTCTGTATTCAATATACACGGTGTTCGTTTTTATCTGAAATTTCACCGCGCAAATTTTGACGCCATCAATAGCATCGTTGATGGAGCGAGCTAATATGCATACGATTCCCCTAGAGGTTTGCGATCGTATTTGATGTGCTGAGAGCAACTTTGAGGCCTCCCTCTACTGGCAGGTTTGAGAGGTGGGTCTGCCCCCGTAATATAAAAGTGCGTACGTAGATACGATAATGGTTTTTAAGAAAACTATATACTGCAATGCACTGCAAAGTTAATTATGCAGCCATGAATGTTTACCATGAAGAATATACCAAATGATCAGTCAATGAGCACTTATTTCACAATGAACATATGTTTTTCTGTTATAGTAGACATATTATTATTGTAAACCTGTCATAGAAATTAGAAATATTTCAATTTGATCTCAGTTCTTTTCTATCACCCACAGCTTCCTCACAATGTAACTTCGTTACAAACCAGTTAGTAGAACATGTTCTAGGAATGAAAAATAAATTCGTGTTACAATATGTACAAAGCTTTTATCCAAGTCTAAACAAGAAAGTATCTCTAGTACAGAGTCTTATGTGTCTATTTTCTTATATCCTTTCTCTCTTCCCTCTAAACACTGTCTCTATTGCGTGAAGGTATGCTTTAGTCCTTTCTGTCATAACATTATTTATTGCTTCTGGATTGGAACCAGTCACTTTATGGCGTATAGTGTCTCTCCTTTTGCGAGTAACTGATCCTGTATCTTGGAAATGTCTGATGATCCTATTGGTTTTAAAACACATAAGCATACCAACACTACTAGAAATTTTAAGTAAGCGTGAGGATGACAAAAATTTATATCGTATACTGATGAAATGTAAGACGTTTATGTAAGAAACAAAAGTATGTCAGTTTGACGGTACCTGGATACTAGTGAAAACAGTAAAATCCGAAGGACTTGTCTGAATGCTGGGTAGCGAGGCATAAACTCCTCTATGCAGCCGTTTAAATTATACACTCCTGGAAATGGAAATAAGAACACATTGACGCCGATGTGTCAAACCCACCATACTTGCTCCGGACACTGCGAGAGGGCTGTACAAGCAATGATCATACGCACGGCAGAGCGTACACACCAGGAACCGCGATGATGGCCGTCGAATGGAGCTAGCTGCGCAGCGTTTGGGCAACGCCGCCGTCAGTGTCAGCCAGTTTGCCGTGACATACAGAGCACCATCGCAGTCTTTAACACTGGTAGCATGCCACGACAGCGTGGACGTGAACCGTATGTGCAGTTGACGTACTTTGAGCGAGGGCGTATAGTGGGCATGCGGGAGGCCGGATGGACGTACCGCCGAATTGCCCAACACGTGGGGCGTGAGGTCTCCACAGTACATCGATGTTGTCGCCAGTGGTCGGCGGAAGGTGCACGTGCCCGTCGACCTGAAACCGGACCTCAGAGACGCACGGATGCACGCCAAGACCGTCGGATCCTACGCAGTGTCGTAGGGGACCGCACTGCCACTTCCCAGCAAATTAGGGACACTGTTGCTCCTGGGGTATCGACGAGGGCCATTCGCAACCGTCTCCATGAAGCTGGGCTACGGTCCCGCGCACAGTTAGGCCGTCTTCCGCTCACGCCCCAACATCGTGCAGCCCGCCTCCAGTGGTGGCGCGACAGGCGTAAATGGAGGGACGAATGGAGACGTGTCGTCTTCAGCGATGAGAGTCGCTTCTGCCTTGGTGCCAATGATGGTCGTATGCGTGTGTGGCGCCGTGCAGGTGAGCGCCACAATCAGGACTGCATACGACCGAGGCACACAGGGCCAACACCTGGCATCATGGTGTGGAGAGTGATCTCCTACACTGGCCGTACACCTCTGGTGATCGTCGAGGGGACACTGAATAGTGCACGGTACATGCAAACCGTCATCGAACCCATCGTTCTACCATTCCTAGACCAGCAAGGGAACTTGCTATTCCAACAGGACAATGCACGTCCGCATGTATCCCGTGCCACCCAACGTGCTCTAGAAGGTGTAAGTCAACTACCCTGGCCAGCAAGATCTCCGGATCTGTCCCCCATTGAGCATGTTTGGTACTGGATGAAACGTCGTCTCACGCGGTCTGCACGTCCAGCACGAACGCTGGTCGAACTGAGGCGCCAGCTGGAAATGGCATGGGAAGCCGTTCCACAGGACTACATCCAGCATCTCTACGATCGTCTCCATGGGGGAATAGCAGTCTGTATTGCTGCGAAAGGTGGATATACACGGTACTAGTGCCGACATTGTGCATGTTCTGTTGCCTGTGTCTATGTGCCTATGGTTCTGTCAGTGTGATCATGTGATGTATCTGACCCCAGGAATGTGTCAATAAAGTTTCCCCTTCCTGGGAAAATTAATTCACGGTGTTCTTATTTCAATTTCCAGGAGTGTATGTATAAGTCTCATTAATTTTAATGCTGGTACGAAAGTAGCATACAGCCATGAAGACATGGTGCTCTGTGTTCATATCCAGGGGAAGCTGGTTGTATTAGTTGCCAGTGAATCCACACACTGAGCGTTGTAATTTGCTTACTGTTCCGCAAAAATTACCGCTTCTTCTCCGTAGAGGGCACTCTGATTTCAAGAGAGACTCACTAGCCTATCAACTAGTGAACACTAGTGTATACCTACTTATATATTTTTCAAGCGTGAGACTATTTGTCTTTTCTTTTCTCGTGAACCATTAAGGTGTTTTTCTTATGCCTATAAAGAATGTTGTAAATTTCTAAAGGAGGTTATCTCGATTATAAAAAAGTAGATAGAACAACCTCTGTAAAGACAGTGGGAAGAGTAATGAACATAAAGTGTCACGTGTATGTAACATTCAGTACTTTTATTAACTGTAAATATGTCAAATAAAAGCTCTTTTGTTTTAACCACTTCAGTATATTCTGCATGTATTCTCATGAAGACGTATAGTTAAGCAATGTGTAATGTTTATACATTTAAGCAGCACTTTAACTAACAGTGTATTTATTTACGTAGTTTTATCTAATTTAAGTCATTTCCAGCAATAATTATCATGGCATGAATTAAAAACTATGAAAATAAGCGTACTCGTCAGCGAATGTGTAGGTAAAGCAGAGTGACTGGTACCTAATAGCTACACAGCTGTCACGTTGCTAGAAAATGAATAACAAACGTAGCTTCGTACAGTTCGAGAGGTAAATCCACATACATTTAGTCGCAGAATACTACGTGATACAGCCTTACAAAGCAAATGCGCCATTTGTGAAATAGAGCAGGAGTATTTGAAGCAGTGTTATGAACAATAAACACGCCGCAGTGATACACAGCTGATACGTTTCGGATACTTCAGTGTGAGAAAAAACACAAAAGAAAATTCAGGGAAATGCATCCGCACCTTCCCTATGTACTGCACACACAGAATAACATTACAAAATGTGACACGTCACTTCGACACGCTAAAATCAAAAGGCTGGGCTCGAAATATACTGCATGAGCAGTACATGACTCTTCAAACAAATCGGAATATCTGAAGGGAATTTCGCAGTTTTATATGTGGCTTATGAATAACAGTGTATTTTTCAACTCATGGTAGATAAAAATAATAATTAAATGGTTCAACGGTACTCATAAAGAATTATTCAGAAAGGAGTGTTCTAAATTTTTATTTTAAACAAATCGTTAATAGCATTTCAAACTCATTGATTAACAGTGATTAACTCTCAAAACAGACTTAGAACATCCACCATGAATATAAGGCAATTCTGGCCTTTATTGAATGATTATCTGCAATCTTTAACTATATATTGTGTAAATAATGAACTATATATAACATCAATTTAATCTATACCTATTTAATCCACATACCTACTAAACATGTGTTTTAAAAATGTCTTTGGAATGTTTCGGGGGAATCAAAGTTTTCGGAAGATATATTGTGCAAAGTATGGCTTGTGTTTATATAAGCACGACATTGTGTATCAGATCCCTTTTTTTTTTTTTTTTTTTTTTTTTAATTTATGTCCTCCAACGTTAAGTCCTATCGGACGATGAATGGAATGGATTAACTGATGCTCAAATGAGTCCGGGGTCCCTGAAGCGTAGTTACCCGACATTCGTCTTTACAGAATAAGGGAAAACCCCGGAAAAACCTTATCCAGGTAACTCACTCTGACCGAGATTCGAACTCGGAACCTCTTGAACGTGAGGCAGACATGCTACCACCACGCTACCAACGCGGGCGTATCAGAGCCCAATAGGAAGATTGATATACATAAGTACCCTACACTGTTCCACTCTTTGCTACACTTACCACACTTGTTCCACACGGAACTTAAGTAGTGTTTGGTTACACTCCGGCGATCACTAAATCTATTTGAAAGAAATATATTCAAAATGATGAACTTGGTGCCTGTAGTTCCCGTAAGTTTTGTTTGATGCCCACGTTCGCATATGGAGTTCTGAAACAAAAAAATATATTTATGAAAATAATTGTAGGTGACTTTCTGAACTACAGGTTCAGTTACCAAACATGATTAGTGCTCTGTTTAAAAACATTTCTTTGCAAGTTTCTTTCACTGCCAAAACGACCATCTATATTGTACGTCTACAATTTAGTTTTAAAAGCAATTATTTCCATTTTCACACTTCAGTGAATGAATATATGCTTTCCCAAAATGCGAATACCTATCTAACATTTTCTTCTGGAGTTAAATACTTGAACAATACAAAAATGACCATCTTTATTGTAAGTCTACAATTTAGTTTTGAAAGGTAGTAACTTCCATTTTCACACTTGAGAGAATGAATATATGCTTTCCTAAAATGCGAATGCACGCCTAGCATTTTCTTCTGGAGTTAAATATTTGAACAATACAAAAAATATTCTTTGCTAGTTAACATGGAAGAGTAATATATATCTGCACAATGTAAACACAGCTTTCCAGTTAACAATGATTATATTTCTAAGTGCACGACTCCAAATTGTTGTACAACATTTTCAAACCATTTATTCAAATTTAATCCTAAAACAGAAAATTCCGCCCATAACACGTATAATAATTGTAGCTATAATTTTGAATAAATTTTATTAACTCCAGAAATCCTAATGTAAATAAATATCTCAGCTCTTGAAAATCAATTATTATACCTTATAGTAACTTGCCGATGCTTGTTTTCTCTCTCTGCCTTCAGCGACTGACGAATTGCAGATATTCTTCGACCAGCTGGGCGTTCAGCTTGCAGTAAACACTTGACGGATAACGGGCCGTGCCCCATGACATAATCACAGGGCTTAGGTATAGTATATTAGAGGCTCGAGCACTTGGTTCCACGTGTCAGCGAAAGAATATCTCTGCTTGGTAACCCGAGGCACCGTCACTTGTCATGTTGAGAATGTACTCCTTGGAAACGAGGCAGAGATGGTACAATACTTTCCCCTTCAGATAAAAGCAAGAGGAGAACAAACTCATCCAGAATCAGGTTACCCTCACCTGGTAATAAAAAAAATCAGAACTGTAAGTGGCGAGCGAGGCAGGTGGCAAGGAGTATCAAAATGTGATTAAACATACCAAATCTGAATGAACTGCAGTATAGCGAGGAATATTGTACAATGTAAACTTACATATAATATCCGTATGTGACAAAGGTGACCTTTAGAAAGCATAACCATAGAGAGATGAGTGCAGAAAACAAAATAATGGAACCATAAACATGAAATAACATAAGAGGGTTGAAAACATACGAAGGAATATCAAGAAAACAGACAAAACAGAGCACACAAACGTATATAGAGTTAGTCCAGGCCAGGATGCAAAATAAACCTATGTGCCATAAATCTAGATCTAGATAACAACCAAGGTGGCTCCTGAGGGAATTCTTATAAAACAGCAATGCAGGACCGAATTTTCATACCTAAAATACCCGAAAAAGGTAGTGAATAGAATTACCTAAAGACACCAATAAAACTATCTAAAATGACTTTAGAAAGTTTACTTCACTTCAATCTTACATCCGTAACATTAGCACTAAAATAAAAAAAAAATAAAAAAAATAAACTCGTGATTTTATGATGTTGTAGGAACAAAAACGTGTAGATTCTTACCTGTTAATATTTTATAGTTCAAATTAAGTTCAAGAGTTTACGCCTCTTACCTTGTTTACTATTATTGCAGTAGATAATCAAAAGCGTGCACAGGTTTTCAAAGTTAGGAAGCGGCTATTGTCAAAAAGTAGATTTTTGTATTGTGAAAAGCGCCTTTCCACACCTGATACAACTCGAGCATATTTGAAATCTAGTAAATGACTGGCAGTTGTATTTTCTTTGTAGGAAATATAAAAGGTTTTACCAGTTAGCAGTTGGAAAATGTGACACGAAGTTTTGTATGCATAGTTTATCAAGAACACTTTCTATTTTCATAGATACTCATCTTCCACATTCTGTCCCTTCACTTTTCAACTTAGATGCAATTTTTTAAAATATATTTGGAGAACTTTACAGACCTTTCCCTGTACACGTGTGATTTGCTGTGCTAAGCAACTGAAATTTGTCCTTATAAACATCGGCGGTCTTTCAATTCCGCTGTTTGCGACCGGTTACCTGATCGTCGTCCTAAAGTCTTCCCTCAAGATGGCGGCTCTGGCTTCTGCTTCTGCGGCTGTCTCCGACGTTAGATGAATACTCTGGAGTTCACGAGTAATAGGATTGTGGGTGTGTCACCTTTCTCAGGAACTTAGGAAAGTTAAGAAGCCTTACTTGCTACAGCTGTTGATGATCCACGGCCACTGGACAGACAGGAATCTTGAATCACACGCCGGAGAATTTGAGTAACCAGTTTATTTTAGGTCACCAAGTAATTAGCAATCAAAATAATCTGAACTCGTTCGATGTTCTCGGCTTGCAGGTTGTTGGTTTGACTTTGTTTTACTCAACTATTGCGTGCACATTAAATATTCAGATTTGCCTTCTTCGCTAGAATTCCTTAGAGCCAACCATCGGAGTTACACACTTAGACTTACTTCAAAGCACCTTCATTCATTTATCACTCAAGATATTTACCAACCATTGTAGGCGCGTGCCACTTATTTCTTAACTGGGGGTAATACAGATTTTACCCAAGTATTTATACAAAAATTTGCATCCCCAGGGCTACAGCTCCACCAAGCACCTATTGGCTTGTTTTGCCGCTACATATCGCCTTGGTGAAGATTTTGCCTTTCGATAGGCTGTTGTTCAGGATTTGTTTTCTTCGTTTGCAAACTTTCACCAAGTTTGCTGCGGACTTAAACTCGGGCTGTTTTTGGTGGAAGTATATTAAATTGAATAATTTTTTTAACTCTACAAAGACATTTACCCCTTGGACAGTGCTAACCAGGGAATAATACAGCCATAAAATTCCCACATACTTAAAACTAGAAGGATCCTTTCCTGTCCAGAACTGCTAAGCCAAGAACAGGTCAAGAGATATCTAGACTTAAATAAGCAATTAAAAGCCTCTATATACGATAATTATTTTCTGAGTGAACGGAAGTGACTACGTCATGTTTAAAAACAGTGTTTTAGACACATTAATTGCAATAGCGTCGTCAGGATTTAATATCTCGAAAACACTTATCACCATCTGGAAATGACCAAATAATACCTACATTGCTGATCTATCCAGATGCCTCATCCGGTGATGACAGGTTGCGGTAGGAGTGGAGTAGCGGAGCCGTGAACTTCAAGAGCAGTTTAGCTGAGCGTGCCATGAGAAACATGTGCTCGAACCTCCACTGCCACCCTATTTATTAACTGTGCTAGGAAATAATGTGCACTGTTTTCGGCTGAAAGGCTCCTATTGGTTTTGCTGTATTCACAACATATGAAGTCGCGTCAGTCAAAATGTAAGCCATCACCATTTCTGTTATCCTCAGGCCATATTATAATTAATATATACTTCAAAGAGTCTAAAAATTGCATAGTGATTAACAGTTGTTAATATCTCACTTGTAAGCAGAAACACTTCACCCAGACAACTGATTCCCAATATACCAATTATTATATTAACCAAGTAAAGATTTCCTACATCGTTTGCTTCGCCGATAATTTCTCAAGGGCCACTTTGAATCGGTTCCTACACGATTTGAGGTTCCATTGTGAAAGAAGGGGTAACAAGTGTATACTAATAGAAAGAGACGATATTATCATATGGCGACATACGTAGGTATCTTAAACACATAAAAAGGTTTACAGACATGGGAAAGCCAGTTGTTTACACTGAGAAATCGAGGATAAATTTAGGTCATACAGTGACAAAGGCGTGTACGGATAGAACATTAAAAGGCTGCAATTGAGAAGACTTGGCACTGGACTACGCCACATCGGAGTGTAAGATTTTCTTTGGTCCATGTTGATAATGAACAATGGTTTATAAAAAATGCTGAACTAGTCTTATTTGTGCAAAAGAAACGCAGTCGACGCACATGATGAAATGATAGAGGAAGTATATGAGAAGTGGTTCGCTGAACGACTGCTCCTCAACAGCCCTGAGGAAGCTGTTATTGTAATCGATAATGCAAAATATCACAGCAGAAAAGGCGAGCTTTGACCTGTTAAGTCATGGAATAAAATAGCATCATTACTTGGCTTACTCGGAAAGGAAACCCGTGTGAGTTTGACATGTTTAAACGGGAGCTTTGAGCTTCTGTTTCTTGTGGCTCAACATAAAGAGATATATAAAATATGATACGATAAAGTATATGAGATATGATAAAATATGATAAATGCATTGTAGATGAATAGGCAAAAAGATAGCTGGGCGGTAAGTTCTTCTATTACCTCCCAACCATTGTAACTTAAATCCAATCGAAATGGTATGGTCACAGGTGAGCTACATAAAACTGAACAACGTTTGATTCAAACAACGAGAAATGAGGGGACTGATCTCAGGGGCATACAAGTATGTTACGATAGAGAACTGGACGAACTATGCGGATAAAAATGGAAGGATTGAATGTGATATGTGGAAAATCGACGAGATACAACACGACATTGAACCTTTCCTGACTAATTTGTCGTCTAGGCTAATGGACGACAAACTGGAAGAAATTGAACCTTTATCAGAAGACAGTGGAGAATCTTAAAGCTAACCGACGTATTTAAAGCATATTTAAAGCTTTTATCATTGCATACCTCCATTTTGTTTGTTGTAATATATATTTTTGTCTTAAAAATCGTGTTTTGAACTACTAGAGTAACAAATAACAGGAGGAGTAAAAATAAAATGCATGCACGCAAAAATTGAATCTTAAAGTAGAATGTAATAGCAGTGTAGATAGTTCCATATTAATGATGCATCATATACAATACAATATTAAACAGGCAAGACCGGTCGTTGCCGAGGTGGCGATTGTATTTCATTGTTCTGTTATAGAACGTCCGAAATGCAGTTCTTAAAAAAACTTTTTTTAGCATTATTTATTCATTCATTGTCCAAAATGCAAAGTTTGTAGAAACAAAAGTTTAATAAAATTCTGTGTAAAAGTCGAACGATTTATTCTCCTTCATGGATACATCTTATTACAGTAAAGTTCTGATTGATTTCTTCTTACTGAGGGTTGCACTGTCCGTATATGATTACCACATGTTACCGAACAATAAATTTTCTTTGGTTGACACCTTCGTTTTGCTCGTCTTACGAAACCGCTCTTCTCCGTGCGTAGGGAAAACATAATCTCCAAATTTTGATACAATGTATTTTAAACGCAAGACTAAACAGCTGTATTTAAGACATGGTTGAACAAAACCATGAAAAATGAACTTAATAACAAACTTCCCTCTGAGAACCTTTGTGATTATATAATTGTAAAACTTCATGATTACTTGTGACAGTAAACAATAATGAATAAACGCTTGGCTTGAACTTGCATATTGTCGAGTTTTACGTTGGAAACAAAAACTGGTTTCTGTGACATTTTGTATACTATTTTTAAGAAGTTGCCTTCCAACATGCACACTGTGAATCCGTTGTACAAATATCCACTTATTTTCTTAGAATAAAAATAAATTGGTAAATACTTTCACAATTTTATTTCTTCTAATTTCTTTAAAACGAGAAAGAAACTGATCAGAAAAAGGAACTATAAACCAAAAATGTCATGAATTACAAAAAAGCACCTAAAGATTCAAAAATTTGAAATTTGATGCAAAAATGTCCACTAAAATTAATATTCCTATAACCAGAGTTTCTTGTATAAGATTGTAATGCATAACAGCATGCCTACTCTATAAGAAAAATAATTATGACATATCATCAAAAGCCGTATCCTCGTCAGCAGCAATAGAGGGTAAATACATTCGTACATATTTGCACTAGCCAAGGTAAAGATATAAGTAGGTTATTGCAAGGACAGGGGCAATTAATATTATGCCAGTGAATAAAAACTGTGAATTTTTTCGTAAAACACAGTAACGAGGTACCTGGTCCTAGTATCTATATAAATTGAATGTAGATAAACTAACCGATATGCAGTTACTATATTTCACTGAAGTACCATAAGCTTAATACAAAGGGAAACAAAAACACAACATTAAGGAAGGAGGGGACATGAAAGACAAAGCTCGTGTCTGTAACACAAATAGGAAGTATGGGAAAGTAATATAACGAGAAAGCACCTATTGAAAGAGTTGACGTAAAAATCAGTGGAAATTTCAGTAGTAGCAAAATAAGCAACCACACTGATCAAGCGTGAGATGACCAACACTAAATCGCACGATAGCACAAGCAGCTTCCTGACGACGAGGCACCGAGTAAAGAATCTTAATTACTGATGTGAAATGGCCTTTAACTGACAGGAATGAGCAGTAGGTATTCAGCGTTCCGGCAGCGAAATCTGGGAAGGAGACAAAGTTAATTTTGCGCACCACTCGAAATGGTCCAACATACCGATGTGTCAGTTTCCGCAAGTGCGGCGAGTAGCGTCACTTGCAAAGTGTGTTTCCAACAAAGCGAGATCACCACATCAAAAGGCTGAAGCTTTCGCCGAAAATTGTATCGGTCAGTGCGTGGCAATAGTAATACCGGAGTAAGAGAAGTCGGAATCAAGTCAGTTCCCAACATACTCATTGGTGGGGATATCAATGAAAAAAAATTTTAAATTGTGATATACCTACTCCGCTAGTCAAGGGCAGCGACAAAATGGCGAGGTGCTACGTTCAAATAAAAGGTTTGAAAAACACCTACTAGACGTTTTATCAGAAACAAGATCCAGCGACGGAACTTACTAAAGGCGTTAATTACAACGCACAGATTCTGATTGTAACGGTCTCTTAGACTTAAGGGTTAGTTGTGATTTATAAAGAGAGTACCTATCAAAGGATAACTGGCAACATTGGAATTGAGCATTCCCCATTTGGTATTTCTTCGTGATTTGGATTTCAAAGGTATGTCGTAAGACAGCAAATGTGAGTATTTCGTCCAAAAATTTCACCATACGACAAGTTTAACAGGCGTCAAGGTGTGTATCAAATTCACATACATGAAAGTATCGTAAAAACTGGAATCCATACCTACGAAAACCAATTTTGTGGTCTTGTATGTGAAAACGGGTGTACAGAATGTTTATGTTTAAATTGATGCCTCTATGTAGTATCTCCTGACTAATCTTTTTGCCACAAAGGTCCTAACTCAGTATCGTACTCCTGGTGATACGAAACTGATGCGAAAACAGTCTGGTAAATCCGAGAAAGGCTACGAGGCCGCGAAGCTGACATATGGGCTTCAGTTTGGATACTGGGTAATGTTACGCCTGCAACGCAATTGTCACTATTGCAGATATGTTTAAGTGTATATTGGAATTCATTTAGTCTTACAATTAGCTTGTTGCACATTATTCAATATTTAAAATCACTAAGTTTCAGTCCTATGTTTGAAATATTCTGAATATAGTATCTTTCAAATGAAAATGTGTAACTCCATGTACACAGTTCATAGGTATCAAATGTTAAAAAAGAAAGAAATGAATGGACATGCTGAAGCTAAGGAATAAAACTGCCGTAAAATACGAAGTGATTATACATGAAAGTATGTTTAAATCATGTGCTTATTCTATGTTTTATAATAAAATTATCAGTAAATCAAGGTTTTGGGCACACAAAAATCAACAAAATCTGCATTAATAAACTGATTTCAGACTTATCTACTATGCTCAAAGTACAGGAAAATTTTCGCTTTAAGAAAATATTTTCACTTTAGATATATTTAACTTTCCTGCAAATCTCAAATGATTTGGAAGCTCATTGTACAAAATACTAACATATATAACAAATGTATGTTCTAATTGTTACTTCTTATGTTAATTGTCAATTTTGAAAAAAGAAACAATTATACTTCCCAAGCTTTTGGGCAGTCGGGATCTTAACTGTTCTACGTATACCTAATACTTAATGCGGTGATGAAGAAACCTCTTTTAGAAATCTTTATTATACAGAAACTCTTGGAAAGCTCTAGTTATGTTATTCCACGTAATAAACACACAAAATTCATGAGGTGCTTGCTCGCAAGCCACAGAACATCCACCACTTGCAAAAATTGTTCATTGTAATAACATAATACTTACTTTAAATAATTGCCTCTGCCCTTAAGAGTACGATCAACGTTTACTGGCTGCTGCCCACGAGGAGAACTATGTTATTTGTGTCGTGGTTGTGGCAACCTTTACAGGCTGGAGAAGAGTTTTTTGCTACGCCACTTTCACTAAACAGGAGTCGATTAATACCAACTTCAGCCAATTAAACCTTATAGGAACTTGTTTCGCTTTAGTGCTGTGAACTCATAGTTGCGATGTTAATTATTATAAAATAGACCATACACTCTCATTAATGCCGTCATAACTAGGGTAGGAATTACATATTCTCATAATTCCTTCAATATGCATATATTTGAACCGAAATAGCCAAAGCATACGCATAAATATGTACATATAAAGCTTCATTACTACAAAACAAACCAAAATGTAAGAAATCTGAAAACCAGTACTTTGCCAGAACTAGACGAATGTATTAGCACCTTTTTTCACTGTTGTTAAAGATTTGGAATATATTTTCTTTAAGTAAGAAAACAGCACACTTTAGGTACTCACATTTAGCTCTCTACAGTCTCAAATACTAGAATCTTTACAATCTTGTATTTTCAATTACTAGCTGCCTACTGTTATTTCTTAAGATGTCCTTACATCAGGACATGGAAGTGAAGCATCAATCCTACGCTTTAAAAGTCGCTTTCTATGTGGTGTTTTAAAAATACCTTATTTACAATACTTATCAGTTATTTATAATTTGTCCGAATAAGCGTGCAATCGTGCAATCACATGTAATTATAATTCAAGTACATGCAAGACCAACCAAGTGCATCACATTTGAAAATATAACATTAAATGCGTGCGAGATTTTATGCCCTAACTCGCAGCATCAGAGTAATACTTGCTTGTACTGAATACCATCTGACCATATAAAGTTCAATGGGTCGATAAAAATATAGATATGCAATACCTATTTGTTGCATCAAGCTGCTCCATCGTAAGAAAAACTTTGGTGTTGGTCTGATTTTATGGACATGCCTAATAATAAAGTATGCATTAAGCCATCCTTGATTTTAATACCGAAATACTTGAATACAGCACACACATTTTCTTCTGGGCATCCAAACATTATGCATTTTGAATAAGTACGTCACTACGTATTGATTTTGTAATGGAAAACTAGTAAAAATTAAATGTAAAACTACTGCACTTTGTAATACTACTAAAAACATCTCATTTGTTGCATTGAAACCTGTGCGATAATGGACATTCCATACTCTTGCAGGAACACAGCAAAAGGTCAATAGCAAGTTACATTTGCAAAAGAGCATTTTATTAACACATAAGAAATGTAATTGTTTTCTTGTATCATAGTAAGATTTTGTCATCTCTTACGGCCTTCCCTTTACCTGTGTAAAACTCGTAATATATCCTAAACAGATGTCATTTTAATAATAAACGTTAGAGTCACTTTTGAAGATATGAAGTACATTATCTTTCTATAGAGTGTCTTCAGAATGGAATATTTTCAAAATGTTAATCTTACTCCATGTAATATAGGACTTATACCGGCATGGTGCTTAAAGAAACACCTACCTACCTACCTACCTACCTACCTACCTACCTACCTACCTACCTACCTACCTACCTACCTACCTACCTACCTACCTACCTACCTACCTACCTACCTACCTACCTACCTACATACCTACCTACATACCTACCTACCTACCTGCCTACCTGCCTGCCTGCCTACCTACACATAATGTTTCACAATGTTCACTTATCTTTTTAGCGTTATTAACGTTAACTGAAAAAATACAGTACTTGGATGTTTTATATTTCAGAGGGCTACGCAGCCGTGACATGTCTTTGGATTCTTCCATGAGTGACTTAAGACGCCGTTCCAGCATTTCGGCGGCTTCTGGCAACAGTATTCAAACGCTACAGGATCGTCGTTCTGGAAGGTGAGTCAAACCATGATTTGATAGCCCTGTGTGTTGTTGGGATAATACTTATTGCTAGTATTTGAAACTTTAACTCCTTTTCTCTCCAGTACCTTTTATTAGGGTAACTTATACGAACGCTATATGTATATTCATGTACCCCAGTTACTCCGTGCCACATCGAACACCATCTTCTAATAGAAATTACATAATTGTTCTTCTAAATTAACTGTGTGTAGGACAAGGTTTCGAAAGATTGAGCTACACTGAAAAATTTAATAACGCTGGTATGTTGCTATGATTGCTCAATAGTTAAGATCAACCAGATGGAGATCGGCAGAATCGTAATTCAAATACCGTCAATGGCATTGAGTTCTTCAAAACCTTGTTATAGCTAATGTAGAAGAACAATTAATTTCATCAATTAACGCAATATTGGTCTAAACTGTGAAGCATCTGAGTTAAGTTCTTACAGCATAGCAAGTCACCTTGTTCGTCTGGGTGGCTTAGTTGGTCAGGTGCTGGCCTACTTATCCCAATGTTATAGGTTCAAACCCGATCCAAACCTGTGGTCTTTGAGTGCTTAAAAGCGAAACCCCGTGTCAAGCAGATATCCGGCACGTAATGGAAGGACGGAATTCAGCACACCTGAAGCACTGATATAATCCTTGTAACTGACAAAATAAAATGCAATGAATAGCAGGTGCGTATCTCATTGTACATTATATCTCCTAGAGGTTTACCGGGAAAAATACGAGTCAGATGTAGAATTTAGTATTATACCATCCTGTTCCAGCGTTAACAGCTATTGACGGAGAGCGGGCGATCCATGGTTCAAATTTCGGCTGCGGTATTAAAGTTTTCAACCTGGCTGTGCTTTTGGAAACCACATTGAAATCCTACCTCCCACATTTCTTTAATATATCTCTTGTGTTCATGTAGGCCTTGGACTTCCCAAATTTTCTTTCGTATCTATTATAACATATTTCGCGATGGTCTTATATCTCCCATCCATGGCATGTTTATTACGCCAAAAGTTCTCCGCAGCAGTCCTTTGCAGTATTACAAGTGGTACCGTCTACTTGAAACCCTCTGTCCCGTTCGTCTTCTTTCAACATGGACGGCAACTGATGTGTAATATCCCAATAGATGACATTTCTTTCCGTTTACTCAAATAAGGAGGACCGAGAATACTTTCATGCGATATTCCAAAACGTTTAGTTGCCCAAATGCTGTTGTGAGAGTTTATATAACCATTTAAGTGGAGTCAAACTTCATTTGTAAAGGAAATTCTAGCCGGAGTAGATACATTGTTGGGAGTGGAAGCATGAAATCCCTGGCAAAAGAACAATATTTCTCTAGATTGGGCGGCTGCAGCTCATTGACAGCTTGAATACGATGTTAAGTGCAGTTTGCCTAGCCTTAGAGCTTTACAGTGCTCCACTGATGCTTAAATTTTATGATATCAATTTGATTTTCGTGGCAATATACCAGTCGCAGCTCAATATCACGAACAAAATCTTGGCTGATCTCCTTGGGTATTCCATTTCATCATTTATTATCCACAGGGCCCGAAGTCAAATGCACCCCTGTGCAAAAATGCATAAGGTACTTTAACTTAGTGTCATATTATTGGAAGGTAGATATCTCCATCTCTCCAAAATCCGTTTTGGAACACAAAATGTACTTCCACTATAGCGACACGCTACGCGCGTATAAAGGCCGTGTCTCCATCTGAGATTCAAGTTCTCATAACAAAGCAATAGCGCACTAAACCAAAAATGTTATAATTCCGTTCTCCAAGATGAAATAACTTTCTAATACAGGGCTGTCAACTCATCCTCCGAAATAGCCTGGACCAAAATTTAAGTTCCAGTCCAGTGACTTTTTAAATGCTGTTTAGTAGCGGTAGTATAAACTGCCCAAAACCCATTGTCTGTTTCCTTCATTATCAATAATATCAACTCGCAAATTCAGAGAAGCAATCTTCGTTGCTCTTGCTAATGGCTCTATTGCTCTCATCCACTTTCAGGTCTTTATTTTCTAGATTATTTCTGAAAATCGATATTGACGTTAAATCAGGGTATTTTAGTGCCACTTATGTTAAATAGCTGGCCATTGTCTAACTAAACTTCAACGAATAGGTTTCATAAGGACCATACCAATAAGTCCCTTGATTCGTTTTGAACGTGTCAGTTTTAATCCTCCTTTTTTCATGATAATTAATGTCTTCTTGCTACAGTTTAGCACAGCATTGGGAGTCCCGGGGGTATTAGGTAGTTGTTTATGACACTCGCGTCAGTTAAGTTACAACCCAATCAAAAACATTCTGACGCTTTCTACGTTTGTAAATAATAACTTCTCGGATTTAGTATTCCTCTGTAAGCTTCTGTGTAGTGCACGGATCTTTGAATGGTTCTACTCCTTGTGTAACTTGCGCTCTGCCACAACACTCATCTGTTTTGAAACAGATAGGGTAGTTCATTCCTGTCAGGGACTTCCTTTTCGTTGGCGAACCGTGCCAACTTTTCATCCCGTAAGTTTTGTCATATATTTTTTCAAATGTTCTATATCCGTTATAATGTCGCATCAACTGTCCATTATCCTCCTCTGCTCCCTGTGATTTCTTTTTTGAATCTGTAAACAGCTCTTCTAAATATACTTAATGGGCCAATTGGCCATATGCCGGTAATTACTATCAGAGTCAGATAGCTGTGATCCAAAAGAATCCCATGCAACGTAACAATATTTTCATTGGTATGTACTTCTAAATGGTGTAATTCATTTTGGTAGTCTATACACCTGCTACGTATATTATGAGAGCTACTAAATTGCTGTTGTGTTAAGTGGCATTTATGTCTATTAAGATCCTAAAATTTGGATGTATAACTCCAGCTAAGTTCGTCATAATAATTTCCAACTGCCTCAGTATAACTATAGAATTACTTACTTTTAATAGTTGACTGATTTTATTTTATTTTACCTTTTTAGCCTAATTTGTGTAGCTTTTAGGTTTTAGTCTTGACTTCGGGCCCAAATGACCTTGCTGCCGACGGGCCCTAAAACACCACACACTCACTCACTCACTCATCTAGTACTGGATTTCTATTGTTCTACTTGTCCCCTCATTATTGCATTTAAAGCTTTAAATACATTTTAATGCACATTTCAGATATACAAGTGTAATTATATTTGATTGGGAATCATTTGAATTTATTTCAAAACACACCATAAAATTAACATTTACATCAGCCAAATAGTTCCTTCCACCTAGTGTTTTAACATTCCAAAATAGAGATAGAAATTATCAGCATAAGCTATTATGTTAACCGCCTGTTCCCTGTTGAATATCATCTAAACATGTGCAATACAAGTTCTTAAAAGGCGGGTCCGAAAACCGAGTCAATGGGAGGTTCCTTCAATACTCCATACTAATAAACAGGACGTTTTTAGCGCTTGGTGTTTAAAATCAAAGCACAATCACACATTTTCAAAGAGGCTGAAAATGATAACCAAAGCCTTAAAACATGGTCTACAATTATTTATTAAAAACCACTGAATTTGATTAGTTTCTGAACTAGAAAATAAATTCATTTCTTGAAATTTCAGAACTTGCCGCACTAGCAGCCTGGCGCTGCCTGGCACAAATGAGAGGACATTTTTGGACCTGCTGGTCAGGGAACCACCTCTCCTTCAACCAGTGAATGTGTCACATCTGACATCAAATAGTCCCTTGCCAAGAAGGCATTCTGCTCATTACTGTCCTCCAGAACATCAACCTTCCATGGTAAGTAAAACAAAAACGCCACCCTTATCATTTGGTAGGATTCAGCTACGCATGTTTTGAAGTTTATTCCTTGTTGGATTAAGGTAGTGAAGCGGTTCCATCACTAATTAATCAGCACTCTAAGCCCTGTAATCTATTTCTTTGTATGTATTTCAGTTAAACGCTTCGGCCTTCAAACCTTGCAAACCTAATAGCAGATACGTTAAAGCACATATAAACCCACAGTTATACCCAGTGATTATCTTGGAATTTTGCTTAGAATCTTAATTATACATTTCATAGGATGTATTTAAATGAACACATAGCTCCCCATTCAATAGCTGGTATGAATATCTTCTTCACCAAAAGTAACATGTCTCAATTTAAATATACACGCTCATAATTTATTCCTTTTAAATAATACTCGACTGTAATATACGAATGGTAACTTTGCAACAACAACAAAAAGTTGGCGGGGCACGTTACATTAGGATCATTAAAATCTGCAAATCTCGATTGATTCTAATTTCATTTTCTAAATTAAACGGCGAGCTTAAGTGGCTTGAAAAACATGTTTACCTAAAAGGTCTTCCTTCACTAATAAACTTGGAAAATGTATGAGTCGTGCCTGTGTAAGGAGGTATACGACCAAACCGATAGACGTTTTCTTTGTATTGCATATATATATATATATATATATATATATATATATATATATATATATATATATATATATATAAAGCTTTAGAGCACACTAAAGATATGAAGAGAGCCTAAATTCCTACAATTGCTATCTGGACCAGATTTGTAATTTAAGCATAACAATAATGGTTTATTAATATACCAAGTAACTGCTCATAAGTACTGGCATTTATCGTCCATTCATTATATTTGTCTTCCAGGTATCATCTCAGACTCCACCGCCTATCCCCCTTCGTGCTCCTGCAGTTCCTGAGCGTAGTAAGAAAGGTCCGCCGCCACCAATTTCTGGAAGTCCTTTCTCGCCGGCTTCTCATGTTATTTATCAGAATGTGCCCACAAAACCGATGCCGACATCTAATTCACAGCGGATTCACCAGTCACCTCTTCATCAGATACAACAAAAACCGTACCACCAGCAGGAGGAGAAGCCACAAAGTATTCACTTGCATCAGCATCAGTATCAGCAGGAGCAGCTGCAACAACAACAGCAACAACTATTGTATCAACAGCAACAACTGAAGCAACAGAAAGAACAGAGAGAGCAGCAACTTCAGCTTCTGCAGCAGCAAATTGATCAGCATCAACACATCCAACAGAAACAATTTCGCCTCTTGCCAGAGGAGCATATAAAACACCTACAGAAACAGCAACAGCAGCTGGAACAACAGAAACATTACCGGTTACATCAAGAAGAACATTATCAACAACTACAGAAGCAACAGCAACAAATAGATCCTCAGAAACAATTCCGGTATCCACCAGATGATCCTATATATCAGCTGCAAAAACATCAAGAACAACAGAAAAGGTTCCAGCAAACGGAGGAATTGCAAAAGCAGCAACATCAACAGCAACAACAACAGTACGAGCAACAGAAACAATTACGTCAACAAGAAGAGCATCTTCAGCAATTACAAAAGCAGCAACATTTAGAGCATCAGAGGCAATTGCGACAGCAACAAGAAGAGCAACTGCAGCTTTTACAGAAGCAACAACATCAACAGAAGCTCCGTCAACAGGAAGAACACCTTCAGCATTTACAAAAGCAACAACAGCAGCTGCAACAGCTTCAGCAACACCTTCAACAGCAACAACAGCAGCAGCAGCTCTTACAACAGCAGCAGCAACAGCAACAACTCCATCTTCAGCAAACGCAAAAGGGTTCTGGATATCATTCTCCCATTACCTCACAACAAAACCCCCTTTATTCGTCAAAAACACTTCAGTTATCTCCATTAAAAAGCTTAATTAACGCTTGTCACCCAAGTAATGCCATACAACAACTATCTCTGAAACAGAAAGCTATAAGATCAAAGCTTACTGCAGCAGCAAGTTCCTTGCAAATCAACACTGACAGCCAGCGACAGGAGCAACCGCAACGTCAAGACCAGCAAGAGAAAGACATGCAGCAAAAGTATTTGTCAAGATCACCACAACTAGGAACCCAAGAAATCTCACAACGTGATTGTATGAATAACAAGCAGCAATCAATAATGGGACATCACCAAGAATCCCAGATGTCATCGTCACTGAAGGACATGTCATCACTGAACAATCAAATAAAAGTCCAAATTAATCACATACATCCGTCATCAAACATTAATAGACAGTCTGAACCACAAACAATGCAATCTCTGCAAGAGCAGTCGCAGAAAAATACAAATAGGCTGCAACAAAACAATATTTTAATTTCTTCATCTCAAGGAAAAACCAGTGCTTCCATTTCACCGTCATTTAGCCTTCAATTACAGCATCAATCTCAGAAATCGTTAAATAATAGTTCCTCTCCAACTCATGGGAATAATCAGACGGCATTAACTGGACCTGTAAATTGTCAGCCACAAAACCAAATATTGCTGCAGCAACAACAAGGTAAAGTGGATGACTTGGACCAGTTAGACCAATCTCGAACACATCAAAAGCAGTTGCAACAACAGCAAGAACAACAACAAATGAAACAGCAGCAGCAACAACAAATGAAACAGCATCAGCAACAACAAATGAAACAGCAGCAACAACAGCAACAACTGAAACAACAGCAGCAACAGCAACAACAAATGAAACAACAGCAGCAACAATTGAAACAACAGCAGCAGCAACAACAACAAAAACAACAGCAACAACAACAGTCACAACAGCAAAAGCAGCAACAGCAGCAATTGACAAACACAACTTCGTCACCAAAGAATCAAACAAAAGCGATCACTGAAGCACAGACACAAAATCAAAGTGTTAACGGAAATAATAATAACAATACTAACGGTGGGAGCACAAACAGCAAAATCTCAGTTCGACAAGATTCAAATGTATCCAGTGACAGTTTCAGTCAGACTTCTTCCCCTAGTTACAACAGTAAGACAATGGAAACACCTTTATTGCCTTCCCATCACCATCCTAAAGGCACTCAGAAAGGTAGCGGTACTGGAAAGGGGGCTTCTGGAGGAAACTCTGGCGGTGGTCGTGATTCCATTTCCAGTGCTGGTATGGGAGCAACCGTTGGAATTCGAGATACCATCAATACTGCCAGTGCAGTGGCTGGAATAGCCAATGGCACTACTGCACCTCTCACTAAGAGCATCTCTACTCCAGCTTCATTACAGACCATTGTCAGATTTCACCATGGATCTAATATGTCCCTTCATCACAGGGTGAGTACTAACCTCATTTATTACATTTCAAATATATTTAATGTATTAGTGACAGTCCATTGACATTTGGAAGTGAGAGTATGAAGGCTAAAACTAATTATTTAAGGTTTCTCTGAATTTTAGTGTAAACCATTTAATGCATAGTGTAGCCGTACGGCAACAGCTGTATTCAGCTTGAGACACAAAATCTGTTTTTCGGTATTGTACTGTTACGTTTTTTTTAATATAATATTGTACTGGCCTTTATGAGTTACATAGAACATATTGACCTCATTTAACTGTACATATATTATTTTTACAATTACATTGTACCGCCTTTTTAGGATAAAAAGAGAAAATCCAAGCAACTGCATTCAAATGATACTCATACACATCCTTGCGTTAAAGACCTTCACACTGATTATTTTACGTAGAACACCCCCCCCCTATCCTTTGCAACAGACACATTTGATTGCAGTTGCCGAGATTCTAACTCACTCGAATATGAATGGATGTACAGTCCATTACGTATCGCTTTAATGACTGCAACTACTGGAATCGATTGCTTCGAGACACTGCAGAAAGCTATATGCCGGTTATAAATTACACCAAGAGTATCTTAAGTGGCAAAATAATTGATGAATAAAGTGATGAAACTTTATTACATATAAATCACAATTCCATAAAAGGTTGCATTTCCTACAAAGAAATAACAACCGTCATTTACTTTTAAGTGTTAGGTAAAGTTAAAGTGCTGATATTTTCACAGTACGAGTGCAAAATTTTAACAAAAGTTAAGAAATCCACAACCTCGTTGATCTTCACTTTAATAGCTCCATTGAGCAGTGTCATCGATGTACTTGTTTCTCGCCTACTGTGCAGGGATAACTTTTAAGGAGGGACTCATTAAAATCGATTTACAGAAACGTATGTTCCCGCTTGCCTTGTAGATCGGTTCCTTAGGTATGCAGAATAGACATCTTCTATGCATAGAGATGAAGGAGGAATTTCAATCCCTGTGCGTCACGTTTGGTTTGAAGGCGTGTCGACTGGAACATCCCTCTTTCAATCATACGGAGTGTAGTAATTGTCTCGTATGTTAATACGAAATATTCATGTACAGTGGAAGACCTTACCGACTCACTGATATAAACTGATTGTGTGGTTCCAGTTAATTATGAAACTAAAGTGCACTGGTTTTTAACAAGCTCGCACAATATGAAAAAGTTCGCTGTGGTAACTTCAAATGAGATTACGGAAAACATAATGTATGCATCGCTTATCTCATATATGACTAAGGATATATTTTGCCAAAAGAGTATATATTACATTTCACCACAATATGTAGTTTTAGACCATAGAATACAAATGAAAAATATTGGCAAAGAAAATCAGTGAATGATTTTTGAACATGAATATCATCTCCAAACACCGAGAATGTAGGAATACTTAAAAAAAGTATAACAGTATCTGACATAAATGAATTAGATAATGTATGTAAATGATGTATGTAATTGTGTTAAATAAAATGCGTATAATGAAAATTTAGTTGAAGCATTGAGAAATGCAACTTCATACTCGGGTGTAGATACATAACGAATGTTGTCAATGGGGCGGTAAGAAGAAAAAGAACGTGAAAACCTTAGCCGGAAGAAAGAATAAATTTAAGCTGGTTAGAGATAAGTAGGTAGTATTAGGGCATTCTGAAAGCGATATGCACGACTTGGTTGGATAAAGAGAAACCGATGTAATTAAGCATGGGGAAACAAAGCATAATGACGTTTCATTTGGGGCAAATGTGAGTGACAAGTGGAAGAGGTCACCAAAAGAAAATCGAGAAATTCTGTGCATGTATCAGCGTTCCTCTATTTCACATTAGGTATTTTATTACATTAATTTTAATAATTACACTGACATTTAACTACACCCTCTCCAGAATTAAAGTGGAGACGGACATGAACAGTCGGTCGTATCACTCCACAAATAAGCACATGTTGACGTCCTTGCGGTCAGCGTCTGACCTTATCGCTACATCACATTTTTTATTGCCGATCATGTCTAAATATTTTGTAAGTTACCTAATTATATTATCTAAGTTATATTCACTGACCCCGCTTATTACGTGAATGTATCAACTAAACGATAGGGAATATATGCAATGCAATAGCGAACTATTCCCACTCGCGCTTCACTATTTCACTCAATCTAATGTGCTACGGCGTAATGTTGATATCCGTTCATACTGTAACGAGACCGCTAGAACACCCTGTACCAGCTGCGAACGGAAGGCAGGGGGGAGGACCGCCTTAGCCACACCTTCTCCTCGTTTGTCTTGTAGTGGTGACAGGCTTGTGGTTAGGGGAAAACATGACTGGTCGTCTGTTTTCCTTCCCCCTGTTTCTCGATCTTTCGTTTACCAGAACAATCTTGTAAACACCAGAAACCGGCGATATTCCTATAAAGAGGGTTACAGACAGACAGTGTGAGTCAGTTGTTGAGTTGGTTTTGGTGTAGTCAGTCAGTTGTTGGTTTGAGTTGGTCAATCAGTTGGTTAGTGAGTGTGAGCGAGAAGACAGTCGCAGTTCTTGGTGTAAGAGTTAGTCAGTGACGTGTTAATGAACGAAAGGGTTGTGCAACGGAAGACTGTACGAACTGTGTATGAGTATCGGAGTTTATGTAATCGCGAGTACAAGGAAATTGTAACGGACGAACGGGTAAATTGTAATTGTGTGCAGCAAGTAATTTTGTGTAATTGGCAAGTGTTAAAACTGTAAGTCGGTGGAAATAAAGAACATTGTTGAGTGGTGTAATTGGACTTTTCATTTCACGAACCCACAAAGCCACACTGGCGTCAGAAGTGGGATATAACACAAAGTCACACTGGTGTCAGGAAGCGGGAAAAGAACATCACCGAACATTACAACGATGGAGGCAGCATTAGAAAAGATTTTAGCGGAACTGAAAGAAATGAAGACGGCTAAAGACAACATCACCAGGAAGATGGAAGAAATGCGGGCCGAATTAACAGAGACGCTGGAGACTAGAAATAACCTGGCCGCGGAACTGAAACTAATCAGGACGGCTAGGGAGAACATCGCCGCAGAGTTGAAACAAATGAAGACGGCAAACAACATCGCCGAGAAGATGGAACAAGTGAAGGCCGAGTTAACCACGGAAATGAGAGCAGCGAATGACGGTCCGGCTACCGAAATGAAGATGGCGAACGAGGCTCTCGCCGCCAAGTTTGAAGAACAGTTGGCCGGCGTGAGGGATGACGTGACGGAACTGGGCGAGCGGAAGGGTCAAGTAGACGACCGCCTTAATGATTTAGAGGAAAAGGCCGACAACATCGCAAAACCCCTCACCCGCCTGACGGAGGAAAACCGGCCTTACGTGTGGACGGAGGACGCCGAAGACGCTTTCCAGCACCCGAAGGGGACCCTGTGCAGTGCTTCAATTTTGGGTTTCCCACAACCGGGTGGCGCCTTCATTGTGGACACCGACGCCAGCGACCATTGCATTGGAGGTGTCCTATCGCAGATCCAGGACGGCCACGAGCGCACAAGAGTGGAAGAGGAGGAGCGTGCCGCAGCAGTCCGAGTAGTTGCGGCAGTGCCTGCTGAAGGCTGGGATAGCGCAGGCCTGAGGAGGGAGCAACTGGCGGACGCAGACTTGGGGCCACTCTTAAGGGAAGTGGACGCAGGGACGAGACCAACCTGGGAGGACATCGCACCGAGGAGCGCCACCTACAAGTCGCACTGGGCAAAATGGGACTCGTTGAAGACGAGAGAGGGCGTGCTGTTCCGGGTATGGGAGTCACCCGATGGGAAGGCGCAGAGAGGACAGTTGGTACTTCCCCGGAGTAAGGTCCCGGAAATCTTGGAGGAAGTGCACGCCGGTACTTCAGGAGGACACCTGGGAGCAAACCGAATGATTCACAAACTACGGCAGCGCTACTTCTGGCTCAGACTCCGGGCAGATCCTGGTGGTACACCTGGACCGCCTCGCACGCTACGATGGGGCTGTTCGAGGACGAACAGCTTTGAGGAGGGAGCAGTGTAACGAGACCGCTAGAACACCCTGTACCAGCTGCGAACGGAAGGCAGGGGGGAGGACCGCCTTAGCCACACCTTCTCCTCGTTTGTCTTGTAGTGGTGACAGGCTTGTGGTTAGGGGAAAACATGACTGGTCGTCTGTTTTCCTTCCCCCTGTTTCTCGATCTTTCGTTTACCAGAACAATCTTGTAAACACCAGAAACCGGCGATATTCCTATAAAGAGGGTTACAGACAGACAGTGTGAGTCAGTTGTTGAGTTGGTTTTGGTGTAGTCAGTCAGTTGTTGGTTTGAGTTGGTCAATCAGTTGGTTAGTGAGTGTGAGCGAGAAGACAGTCGCAGTTCTTGGTGTAAGAGTTAGTCAGTGACGTGTTAATGAACGAAAGGGTTGTGCAACGGAAGACTGTACGAACTGTGTATGGGTATCGGAGTTTATGTAATCGCGAGTACAAGGAAATTGTAACGGACGAACGGGTAAATTGTAATTGTGTGCAGCAAGTAATTTTGTGTAATTGGCAAGTGTTAAAACTGTAAGTCGGTGGAAATAAAGAACATTGTTGAGTGGTGTAATTGGACTTTTCATTTCACGAACCCACAAAGCCACACTGGCGTCAGAAGTGGGATATAACACAAAGCCACAATACTTTATGACTGGATAGAATATAAGGTGCACAAAGAATAAACCAAAACTACTGTAATTTACTCGCCGTGTGGAAGGTACTCTAAGTCTCTGACTAGTTCAGCTTATACCATGTAGCCCACCTGCACCGTCTTTGGCGTAAGCAGATATCCCCTCGGGCGTTAGAATAGTTGCAGAATGCCAAGGGCAAACTTCAACTAGGTAAATGCACGGCTATGGCGTAGCGAGCTTCTCTCTGATCCTCTTGATTTTCAGCAAAGCGCTGTGTTGAGAAGCGCTTCTCAGGACTAAACTAGCGAGTGTACGCCACGATAATGGGAAAAGATATTATAATGTATTTAGCTTTAGTTACAGTTTCCTTATTTTGGAGAGGATAAACTCACTTTACGGCTCAACAAATTCTTGTAAGGTATTCGTTGTGTCCACCCATAGCTACTTTTACATTTTGTTTACATCTAACGTTACGCACTCTAAGCACTGTAAATGCATTCAAAGAAACCATGTAAACATGAGAGGACCTTGTGTTTCCGTGCCATATGTTTGTTTTCTACGACTGTTCATCACCTTCACCTTCATCGTCGTAACGTTCTTTCTAGCCGCATTCGCATCACTATGTGCGAATTGATTGCAATCGACGCATTGGTAACTATCTTGATGAAGTTTGCGGGCTGCGATAGTATAACATCGTCGGACAACACAACAATATCTGTGTACTCGTTGTGTTCAAAGAACCACCAAGAGCAGCCATCTATCACTAGCGTTCAGAAAGCAATGAAATAGCGATTCTTCTGCTTCTTTTAAGTTCGAACTTTTAATGAAGGCTTGTGGTGAGGAGTGAGAGAGAGACGATTAGCTTTTGGGCTGAACAAGACAGTGCTACATAAGCGCATTTCTCTCTACACACCCTTCCGAAGTGCGAAATGTCGCTTTAAAGGGCACGAGAGATACCTGTGCAAAACCACAAAATCGCACGGAATAACACAAAACAGCGGAATACAGAAAGTTTGGTTGATATTGTTTGCGTACAAAAGGCCAAAGCTATGAGCTACAGATACAACAATTTGCTTTATATTCTTTTAACTTCTGCTTACGATATAGATCTGGCCCTTTAATGTTTAAATATTCTCTACAAAGAATTTGGGTAATAATAACAATAAATAATGATGATGATGAGATGACAACGACGGCGACGATGATGATGATGATGATAATGATGATGAACGGCCGTAAAAACAAATAAATGACACGGAAACACAATAGCAAGCGTAAACAGAATGTAAGAAGTAGCTATGGGTGAATACGGATAGTTTATACAAATAATCTGCAATCATTGGTCGAGCCAAAAAGAGAGTTTATTGTCTTGAAAATAAAGAATATATAACTAAAGTTGAAGACGTTATATTATCTTTTCGCTGTTTATGCTATTCCTTTCTCATATGGCGTACACTCTCTAGTTTAGTCCTGGGAAGTGCCTCTCAACACACCGCCTTGCTGAAAATCAAGAGGAGTAGAGAGAAGTTTGCTACACCACTGCCGTGCATTTACGAGTAGACCAAGTTTCCCCTTGGCGGTTGGCAACCCTTCTAACGCACGAGGGGATATCTGCTTACGTCAAAGACGGGGCATTTGAGCCACCTGGTGTATGAATCGATTACTATTAAACGAAACGGTGTAACTTTCATCAGAATAACGTTCGCATCTATACTAAATCAAGTGATAGGAATTGGTTTGTAAACTTCAATTGAGATGTTTGTTTAATTATAAAAATCAACGACACCTCAGTGTCCGAGAGAAACTTTAAGCTGCTAAGGCATTTACAGATGAACAAAATATATTTCCGGGGGAAGGGGAGTCACAGTAAGAGAGTTTTCTCAGATTACCGTTTCAGTGACCGTATAGAGATCCTGAAGTAGGTTACCACTACACGACAGCTTTATATGTTTAATACTCAATAAATACTCCAAGTGCAGGAGCACTGAAATACTGGAATCTGCATTTTGAGGGGAAGAAACACCACTTTTTAAACAGCAATGAGTTGTTTGCATCCGGAGATCTATATCAACCTCTCACTTCTAGGCATCCAAGAATATCCTATAACAAGCGACCTCTTTCCCATTTTCCTTTTATCGCTTTGCCTGCGGCGGCCAGTTCACGGACTCTTAGTTACGGAAGGAGGTTGGCACAACAATAGCTACTTAAGAAATCAAAGGAATAGAATCTTAAATTAATGACACTCAATCCTTCTGAAAAATAAATCCCATATCACTCGAAACGACACTGCAATTTCACTTTGTATTTGCAAAGAACATTACTTAAAATACTAGTTTTAATGATTAAATGCTGTAATTTTAAGAATATCAGAATGCATTTTCATTTAAATGTGCCACAATACAAAGCTCTTGAAAATTAAAATATGCTGCCAGACTTAATAAAACGCTTAAACAGTCACCTGCAGATGTTAACGTACAATCCAGAGTTAGGTAGGCTCTAATCTGTATCTGTATCTCTAGTTGGCATAATAAATCATTATCTGTTTAATAGTTACAATACAAAATAACCGGTACAAACTATGAGTGAGCAAACTATATTTGTTTATATTCATGAGAACTAAGCCAAACATTAAAAATAATTAAATTTTTTTCCCAATATACTTTACTCTCTCATCTATAGCATAATGTTAATTTAGGAATTTTTTAAGAAAATCAATTTCATATAAGTAATAAAGATGTAGGAGTAGTGTGTTAGTGAGTTAGGTTTAACCTAAGCCATTATAATGATGGTTATTTATCTTTCAATATTAACATTAATATCTTACTCTCATATTCTTACCTTCTCTGCCGCCTAGCCTGAGATTTATCAAGAGGAACTAATTACTCCCATGTAAAAAAAACCTGTTGTTTAGATATCCCTAAATAAAAAAGTGTTTAAGGTCACAATATCTGCGTATGTATATATGCCAGTGAATATCACAATGTGTGTGCATGTGTGTGCGTGTATATGTGTGTATGTGTGTGTGTGTGTGTGTGTGTGTGTGTGTGTGTGTGTGTGTGTGTGTGTGTGTGTGTGTGTGTGTGTGTGTGTGTGTGTGTGTGTGAAACTTCGTTTAAGCACCAAAGCTCATATTTAAGTGGGGTTTATTCAGAGGATACGGCACGAAAATGTTCAAAAACTGCAGTGCTTTCTAAACTCCATTTACACGGAAGAAGTTTGCTTTCTTTGATTTATCCTGAAGTGGCTGTAGCAATTTTTATTAAAATATTATGTAATTATAGCGTTTTCCTTTTTAGAAGTAGCCACTCATGCCCTCTTTATCTCAGAGCTTTCTGCCTAATTCTTGAAAAATAGTAACATAAACAAAATATAAAGACACCAGAAATGTATTTTATACACATGACTTGCTTCACTTGTAAATGAAGGGAATACTGTTTCCATTTAAATCCATTCAGACTGAACGTTTCGAGGCGCTTTAAATCCTGGGAGGCAATGCTTTCCTAAACTCTGTATAGGTATGTGCTCAGCTGTCAACTATAAACAGCAAAGCTAAAAACGCGAAAAGGGGTTCAACAATGAACTTGACGTTAACTTAAGTACATTTCAAGTTTGTGACAGTAGGATATTCAAATAAACCTTAAATCCCAAAAAGATCCTCAAAAAATTGTTGCTTTTAACGTTATAAAAACAGCCCTAAGATATAATAATGTTTGATATTAACTATATGTTTAACTAAAAGTTTAATTATTTACATAATAAATAAAATATGTCCTGTAGTGCGTAGGCTTTCACGGCCGTAGTCATTTGGTAGATAATGATTATCCGGGCTTGTAGTCTGAGGTCTAGTGGAAAATCTTCTTCCCGACGTTTCGTTCGAAGCTGTCGAACATCCTCAGTGGCGTGGCCGTAACTCTCATCGTTGTACTTTCGGCTGTGACTGATACGGGGCCTCTAGATTACACGGGATTTTTATATGCCTTCTGAGTTGGCAGAGCCTACAAGCCCGGATCATCATTATGCAACAAAATATGTAGGAATCTTACAATAGACAAGTGCTGATTCGCAGGAACACAATTCTTGACATGTCGCACTAACGCGGCAAATAAACCCTCTACGTGGTATAGCTCACCACGTGAGGGCACTTAATGAGCTACCCTCTAATATGAGACCCTTGCCCTTAATGGGACACCTCCGGATTATTCATTTATTCATTCATTCAAACATTCCATTCATTCAGTTGGTGAAGATCTTCTCGTACTGATTCTGGTAAATGTAAGAGATAGAACAAAATCTTCCTAGCTCAAACATGTTCAAATTAAATATTCCTTGACTTCTATCACTCCATTGATATGTTTCGTTACTGAATTGAAATTTAAACACACATAAAATAGGTTAAACGCCAAAGTTGGTACTTAAGTTCAAGGTCTTTAAGGATACAAGACAATGTTCAAGAAAATCCCTTATGAAACATGAAAATGATTCTTTGTTATTTATTTCAAATAAGGAACGAACAATTTTAAATAAAATGTTTTGGACATTTGGATTAGAAATAAAAAGCATATATTTGAATTGTTTGGGAATATTCTAAAAAATATTCTTTCTGAATGACCTGTATATAAACAGTGAACGTTCAGTTTTACAGAATATTACTGAGAGCAAATACAAATAACTTTATGTACACAATAGATGGAGTGTGACTTTGACATTCCAAGTAGTTTAAGTTCCATCAATAACAAGGAATATCTCTAAAATCGTTCAATGCAAAAAAGTATTTCACATAAATTATATATTTTAACGTGATCTACATTTTGATGACATGAGATTTTATTTCGTATAGTTTGCCAGTTGTGAAAAAATCGCCCAGAATGAAGAGGAATTGGAGCAAAGCCCAGAAAACTCAATTAATACATTTTGGTCATGAATATATCGTAAACATGTGATATTTTAATTAAAATCGTTAGAGCCATCTTTGAGAAAATCAAAACTTTTGAAAAATGTTACACTCTGACTTGGGTGAGGGAATTTTCTTTAAATGCTTTCGTGTCGCATCCTACTTTAAATTCCAAGTTTGGTATCAAGCCAACATTCGTTTTTCAGATATTATGCTGTTCACAGTCTCACACGGACTTTTTCGATTTTGGAGACCTCAAAGTGTAAATTTACACTGAAATTCTCGAGATCAAACTTTTTTGATGAAGTGCAATATCTTCTCTATTTATTATGCACATGGTATATGCCATACAAATTCGGGCAATGGTCACACCCTTATAGTGTGTCATGGAACTCGTGCTCCTATATTAACTGAATAGAAATATATAAAATCGCACTGACATCTTGATTCTCTTTTGTTCAACTTTGCTGATAATTTAATAAGAAGGAATGATTACTTACAAATTAATAATTTAAACACAAGCATATTTTTTTTTTCTTTGACTACAAAGTTAAAAAAGACATAGGGCTCAGAAACTATGTTATATTTAGATTTTTTAAACAAAAAAGTAAAATAATCGTATGCATCACATTTATATGACTTTTTACACATTAGTTATTTCTAAACTTATTCTACAATTTAACTAGCAAACTCGTTAGTTCGCTACATGTCAAACTTCTTTCCACCATCTCTATCTCGCCTTTAACTACAGTGGCCACATCGGAGTCTTTTATTTTCGGAACATAGGGTATTACAGCAAATGTATTAACTCTTATAAAGGTCTTTCTTTGGTTTTAGTACATTAGATCACATAGATATTCATACCTCCAGAAAATAAATTTGGCTAGGGAAAACATAACGTGCATTTAAATGATAGTGATGCATAAATATGGGAGCATAGATCTTCATTCCCAAAGCAAGGCATCCACTTTACTGGCTTTACACATAGTGCACGCTACTACTGGTTACAAAACTGCAGGAATTACCAGTGCTTAAAATCATCCCCGGCATGCGGCACCTTGGATGTGTCTGACACGTTTTGAAAGAGTAAAGAAGCAACTGTGGTTCTGGAGACAATGTATAGCATATACTGTGCCAATAGTACACGTTCAAAGCCCAGTCGTTGTTCCATAAGCTTGTTGTCTTGTCACAAAACCAACTGGCAGGCTAGACCTCATATTTTCTGCTCTAGAGAAGATATCAGCGTCTCCGTCGGCTAGGACGTAATGTTGCCTAAAGAGGGAGAAAAACGCTAATCCCTCCTTTTACAGCTTTCCCTCTTAAAAAACAAACAAACGTGCATACCAGGACAAACCAAATACAGATACTCAATTCTCTTAGCAGAATGCCATAAACCTAACAAAACTTCTCTCTCGACGTTCTCTTTAAAAATCAAAGCATACAGACACAAACTAACCACACTTACCCTCATAAAGTCAAAATAAATAATCCTAATAATTCCCATTCCACACCTTTGCTTACAAAAACCATGTAACGTACAAGGCTTTTCTTGGCGATTATGTGCATCCTGGAAAGATAGTGAATTTAAGTACCAAATTCAGTATTTAAAGGGTTTTTAAGATTTGAATTTTTCTCACTCATAAGGATAAAAATAGAGACCATTTTCTACAGTGCCTAACAGAAGTTTAAGATCACTAACTTATTTTACTTAAAAAGGCCGGTTCTTTTAATTTTATTACAAAATTAGAACTGTTTTTTTTTTTTTTTTTTTTGAATAAGCTGATCTCTTAGGCATCTATTTATGTAACGATCATTGTAGTTAAACATTTTCTTTGCGAATTAAAAATTTATTACTGGAATATGTTAATTTAAAAATCCACTATTGCATGTTGCAGATTAATCTGTACATGCTAAACCAATTTGTTAATATTTATGTTTTTTTTTTTTTTTTTTTTTTCCAAAAAGCCATATGAAATTGTGTCATAGTAAGAACACTCTTGAAGTAACCTAACATTTTACAACTTTTTCCATTTTGTTTAAAACTTAAAGAATGACCAGGAGTGATAAATATTCACGAAAGGCTATCTTCGCCTCTTATCCAGCTACTGTGGTCCATCAAACACCAATCGGTAGTTCCGCTTTTATTAAACAGACGCGATATGAGTTGTTTGTTTCTTGCTGTATCTGTAGAGAAACAAAGTTCCTTTTATTGTGTCTGGTGAAGCAGAAACTTCTGTGTAACAAATAAACTGACAGTCGGTGGAAAAAGTGTCAGAATCATTAAAGTGGCAGATTTTTGGTATACAGGTGCAATAAACCACATGAAGAAACGGCATCAGCATT
>CM060953.1:106531684-106551684 GCA_030765055.1 Mantis religiosa
CAAAAGTGTCAAGTATATAATGAAACGATATTTTATTGGATTTTGCAGATAATCTTTAAGTGATAGAAGATAAAAGATTAAAATAAAAGTTAAATACATCTATTCAGTGATGTAACAATAACTCATTCCTAGGAAATCTTAGAGTTTCAGGCACTTGAGATTTATTACCAGCAGCACTGTGTACGAAAGTTGCAGTGTTTACTGAGTTCCGATTGCTTATTGTTAGGCTATGTATGATTACAAGATCAATGGAGTTGCATGAGAATTCCTTTTGAATGGACTCAGAAAGTTCACCTTCGAGAATTCTCTGCCCTGTTTCGGGATCTATATAAGCCGAACAGTTCTAGAATGTAAATCAGTCAGTCGATGTTTAAAAGCTGCGAAGTGTTCAGTATAGACAACATCAAGTGCAGATCAGTTTGACTTGTGGTATGATTCGTCAGACCAATTGTGTTTGTCCTTTAAGAGTGTGTAACAGTGACATAAGTGTAATATTTGCGCTACGGACCAGTCATGTTTGTTCTAAGGGAGTGCCGTAGGCTTATATGTAATGCTAGCGCTTCGATAATTGCTGCTAAATACAAGGGGTGTTTAGCAGAAACTGGTGATCTCGTTTATTCACATTTCATAAGGTATTTTCAGATGCCATCTCAATGGGTTTTTCCTTTTATTTATAATTATTTGAAAAGGGTTTCCCGAAACATTTTAAACAAAATGAAACAAAAATAGTTTGTATATTGGTACTTAAATGGTCAGTGAATATCAGCATGCAAAAGAATCTTTCAAACCTATCCGAAATATAAAGCTATTGGTGCACTAACAATCTGAATTAATCCACCTTGGAGAAAAATATTTTGGAACCGGATACTTCGTAATAAATTTTTAAGAATCAGTGTTTACCCGTGTATTACACAAACGACATACAATACGAGTTTCATCATATCTGAAAAATATGTACATTAATATAGTGAAAAACACTGCTTTAGCATTATTCATTATTTAATCACTTCTTACAGTTGAGTGTTTCAAGAATATTATGATGGCAACGCAAGAAGAATGCAATCCAAATCCTATAAAGGCAAATTACTCCACAAATATGTGCTAGTGACGACATTGGAGCTCCTTATAAAGATACTCGTACATACCAAAACTACAAATAATTCAAAACCTTTCATGTGGTACCAACATTGGTTGGCATCTTGTTAGAGATAACATCGATAACAAGAGACAAGTTACCAAGAAATGTTTACAAACATGGAATAGTCTTCCTTTCACATGTAGTTTAAAGGGATCTTCCTAATATACTTGTAAATGCGTAACACTTTTTGGTTGACATTACGTGGAGCAATTATTGTGAAAACTTCAGTTACTTTTGTACTAGCCCGTTGCTCATTAAATTCTTTCATTCCATTTGAATGCTTTGAGGTGATATCATAGGATATAGTGGATAGTGCCTGCTGACGTGACTCTGGCTTAAAAAGGGGAAAAAGTGCAATTTTAAAGTATTTGTATACCACTAATACGGCCATACTGCTGCTCAAGATGCAGTGAAGCTGAAGGAGGTTATTACAAGTGCTCAGTTTGACCATTATTCCATGGGTTCGTACCACTTCGAATCAGGCACGAAATTACGTCAATCTCCACAAGGACTCTGGACTTTGGCGGGCACCAGGGTGGCGAAGGGATAGATGAACTCCGTACCGTTTAGTTGCTGGCTCACCTATCGTTAGCAGTACATGCCAATCAGTAATACCAATGGTACCAACACAAAAAGTCTGCTATATTGAAAAATAACAGATAAGCCAATTATCACTAAGTGTTTACGTGAGCAGTGTAAAAGTTAGCGGAATACTCTGTTTTTATAACACAATCATCATTTCCCCGTTTGACACTAAAGATTGAAGTAATCAGTTTCATAATGTTGCCTGCATCATGCAGCAGAAGATTAAACGAAAAGTTTGCTTCTGCTGAGAAAACTAAAACTCTTGAGTGTATGAGTAATCCGATGTGATATGTTCTTTAGAAAACACGAATGAAATAAGTTTTCTATCAACTAAGTAGGCTATTTTCTACATAACAGTTTGAAACACTGGAAAACTGAAATCCTCGTACATGAAAACATCAGCTCCAGATCTGCACATAAATGTATAGCAAAAAGAAAGGGACGGTTACCCGTAAAGGAATTTAATTCACATTTATACAGTAAAGTTAATGGTTTCGTGGATATAACTAAGAAAGATTTATTCTACTTTCCATGTACTTTGTTTGATAGCGATAAACATTACTAATGGCTGTGGTAAATTAAGTTCAGACGAGTCAAAACATTAAGGATCCAACAAAATTACCCTAATTTAATACGAATCTATAAATTTACGGTGTATCAGAGAAATCGCCATTACTGATGGTGAGCGTCATTTCAACCATTTCTTTCATTTACAGCGTATATCCCCTACCCGGTTGTTCGGGCATAATAATCAATTTTTTAGAAAAAGTACCGTCATGCTTCAGCTGCAACAACTGATAAATTTAAAGCTTTTATTATTACCTTAATTGGTGGTATTCAGTTGTATTTTCTAGATCAAACAGTGACCCAGTGATCAAGGTTCTTGGAAAAATAATTCATTTACCTAAACGTTGCTTTGATATATATTTCTTTCGCGTACTTTTTCTGTTTATTTATGTTACGGTGAGTAAGTTTTTCTGTTTTCTTTTAATGAATTAGAATATTGATTAACAAGAAATATTAATGTAAATAATTACGATACTTATTCTATAAAATTTTGAGAAAGAACGTTTAAACCAAATTTTAAAATAGTTGCTTTTAAAATCAGAAGCTTTTATTTTAATAGCAGTCTCTGTTATAAATATGTCACTTCCAGGAAACAAAGGAATTATTTGATATTACATGTATATGTATATGTGTATGTATGTACGTACGTATGTTACTGTGTCTGTGTGTATCTATGTATGTATGTTTTCAAGTAGCAGATCGAGTGCCTTAGAACAGTTGCAGTATCCAACGTGGTAAATCTAGTTAGGCAGATGACAGTGCTGTGAGCGAATTTTGTTCTGCAGTGAGCTATGTAATGCAGTTCCAAGACTTTAAATGACGTGTTTATAGTAGACAAGAACAGCGTAGATATCCGGAAAAGTCTTAGAATGTTTTCCGTTTATATTAAGGAGTCTATTTTTCGAGAGAATAAACTCACTGTTTTAGACTGTGAATACACATATATAGCAGGTGGCCCAGATAAGTCGTAGTTCGTTATTCTCGGGTGCCGAAGTTGGCCTAAGCATGTCAGTAAAGGGGACGTGATGCTAACAGAGTGGATACCTTGCTAAACGTAAGACCGGAGCTTGAAAATCAACACCTAACTAATGTAACTGGTTCCATGGCTTGTCGCTGGACCATTTACTCACTGCGGTGAGGTAAGGGTTCGCTTCCTGAGCTCGGGAAAGATTTCTGTGAGAAGAATGATTGTCCCTCACCAAGAGAATACACACAAGGGCCAAATCATTTTAATTATCTCCTTTGAGGCATATCAACATTTCACAGTTAATTTATAAACAACATATAAGGCAACAATCTATTATTCACAATTAGCAAATAAATGATATTATGTCTCTGATTTCAATAAAAATAACACATAGAGTATAATTAATATTACTTTAAACCTATCTTGTAGACTGACAAATATTTATTATTGGGTTATTCATAGAACAAATTTTCAAATGCATGCCTACCTTCTTGGATGCATAAATGTGTCTCTCAGTATAAGCATGGACACTTCCTAACATTTCTGCAGATACTGAAGCGCAAGCATGAGTCCTTTTAACACATTTGAATTTTCTGGTTCCGTGTAAAAATGTGTAGTGTTTAACGCCCGCTTTTACTACATACGGCACCGCAGGCGGTGGCACTGATGTTACATGAGATGAAGATGAAGCATCGGTGGAATGAGATGGCGGGGGAAACCGGAGGTCCCGGAGAAATCCTGCCCCAGCGCCGTGTTGTCCATCACAAATCTCACTTGGCGTTCGCCTGGGATCGAACCCGGGCCACCTTGGTGGGAGCCAAGCGGTCTAACCACTGAGCCACGGCGCGGCCCTCTGGTTCCGTGTGGTAGAGCCTTGATCTGTTATATCCCCATAAGAAAAAGTCCAAGGAGATACATCAGGTCATCTCGCTGGTCATCGTATGTAGCCACCATGTACACATTGTTGAGATATTCTCTAACTCCACTACAATAAAGGGGTGGTACACCATCGTGCTGAAATCAGTACCGCACAGACAACTGAAGAGGGTTGTCTTCTATAACATGCTCAAGACCCAGCTCATTCTGTAGGACTTGAAAATATAGCTGAGCAGTTTTTGTGGGAGTCAAATAAACTGGTCTAATCATTTTTTTTTTTTTTTTTTTTTTTTTTTTTGTAATTTTACATCCTCCAACGTTAAGTGATATCGGACGATGAATGAAATGTGTGAAATGACGCTCAAATGAGCCCAGGGCCCATAGAGCTTAGAGTTACCCGACATTCGTCTTTTCAGGATAAGCGAAAACCCTGGAAAAAGCTTATCCAGGTAACTCTGACCTAGATTCGAACTCGGGACCTCTTGAACGTGAGGCAGACTCACTACCACCACGCTATCGAGGCGAGCATCTAATCATGTGATCTCCTAGAATGCCGCATCATACGTTAATACCCCAGTGCGTTTGCATGTGATATGATTGTAATTAGTGAAATTTTAAGGAGTCCAGTAATGTAGACCACGTCTATTTACAGTGGAGTCATTGGAGAAATAGCATTCATCTCCCCATAAAATCTCCCTAATGAAATTCAGATTTACCTCAATTCTATTTAAGAGACGTCTGCAGAAGGATATTCGACTGTAGAAATCGTTTTCATATAGTTGTAGATGTAGGTGCAGCTTAAATGGATGCCATTTTCTTTCCTTCAGATTCCTTTGTACAGAAGACCTCGATAGCAGCAGATGTGCTGTAGCTCTTCATTTTCCTAATTATGATGAGAAATAGGCAGGTATTAATGATGATCATAATAGTATTATTATAGGTGCATACCTGTAATAATGCAAACTAAAATGAAATACCACGATAACATTATTGTTTATACATTGTACGCACGCATAATTTTAATATAAGCTGTGCTTATCTTGCATGGAATTTACTCCAAAATATTCAATAACGTTCTCGGAAACATAGGTGTGTCGCTGATTGGTCTTTCCACGACAAACTGTACCTGGAAAGATCCCTCAGTTCTTAAATTCATCTCTGTACGTCTAAAAATATTTTCAGGAGGTAGAGTCTCAGGAAATGTGAATACAGCCTTCGGGGCTCAGCTGCATTGTGATGCGTCTCTATACGAGGATGATATGAAAAGTTTCCGACCTAATTAAGGTACAAGACATTTTTTCAGACCTTTTTTTAAACATAGTCTCCTTGTAACTCTACACACTTCTCCCAGCGAAGCTCCCATCTCTATAACCTCCCGAAATAGTACTCGACGCTTTTCTCTGCAAAATATTGTTCACGAAGGTCATTGCTTCTTCATTTAAGGAAAATCTCTGTCCTCCGAGCGCAATATTCAGATGAAGGAACAAAAAGAAGTCGCTTGGGGCCAGATCTGGTGAGTAAGGCGGATGGCAAAGCACTTCAAACAGTAATTCGTGGATTTTCGCCATTGCAACCGCTGTGGTGTGAGATGATGCGTTGACTTGGTGAAACAGGATTTTCTTTTTCTTCAAATATGGCCATTTTTCCGCAAGTTCTGTCTTCAGCTTGTCAAGTAATGAGGCGTATTCTGCTCTTGTAATGGTTTTTCCTTTCTGAAGATAATCGATTAAAATAACTACCAAAAAAATGAAGCAGTCGCCATCACTGTCCCAGCCGAAAAAAACAGCCTTTGGTCCTTTTGGAGCTGGTTCGCCCTTTACAGTCCACTGTTTGGACTGTACCTTTGTTTCGGGCGTATAATGGTGTATCGAAGTTTCATCTACAGTAATTAATCGGCGCCAAAACTGGATTTATTGCGCCTAAACTGCGCCAACAGAGCGTTGGAAATGTTCATTCGAACATGTTTTTGGTCTAACGTGAGCAAACACGGCACCCAATGCGCGGACAGCTTTCTCAAGTCTAAATGTTAGTTTAATATATGACAAACACGTTTTTCTTTTGACATGTTCATAGACCCTGCTATCTCTGTCACTTTAATTCGGCGGTCGTCTATCACTTTGGTGAACTTTGGCTGTGTTTTCTTCTGTAGTTGCAGTTTCTGGATGTTCTAGAACGTTCATGATCTCCCAAGCTCTTACGGCCACGTTTAAATTCAGCTGCCGAGAAGTACACTGTGTTAAATGATGGTACGAAGTTCGCCATACACAGAATCTAACTCATCTTTGATTTGCGTAAGCGTATTTGCTAATAAAAACAAATATTTAATGACTGTTTGATACTCGATTTTGTCCATTTTCATAAAAGCACTCACATCAACTCACTCAAACGACTGTTACATAACAACTGAGCGTCCAAAATGGCTGAAACTTTGGTGAGTAACTGTCAACAGATGAACCGCGAAATTCACTAGCTTTTATTTACGAGTGCTGCCATATTCATTTTGAGGTTGGGAACTTTTCAGACCACTTTTGTATACATTATCATGTCCCTGTACTCTTCGCTTGAGACACTGCAGTTGCCGTCTGGCTCGAACTACTAACAGGCGGTCACGCGATCTTATAGAGCGAAACCAGGAGAAAATATATGCAGAGGACACCACCGCTCAGCGATGCTTCGCTTTTACATGCACTTCCCCTTTGAACAGCAGCGATGAAGGAAAAATAGAAGCACAGATGACGGCTTGCGTGGGCAAGCAAGTGTATTTCATGGGGCTCACGCTCTTAAGCATACCTAAATATCTTCGATGTCGTCTAGGTTTTTGAGCCTACGATCTGGGATCATTTGTCCAGTGCCGAATCAACTGAGCCGTCCAGACCCAATTATTAAATATATGTCCTGTGCAAAGTTGACCATAGTAAATATTGACAGAAAGGAACGATTATAACTCTTGTCACTGAGTTCATTTTTTTTCAGATATCATTTTAAACAATGTATTTATAAATTATGACTTCGAGTCTGAAGAGAAAACAGAAGATTGGGGAAAGCAATTAGAATGTCATACAACTTATCCTCTAATTAGAAATAGGCAAATTATACACCCAGTTTCATATAATCAAGGGTTTAGCATAATTTATTGAAAGATACACACGTTCTTAATTTCCCGGCAGGTATACATGCACACACACTCGCATACACGCACACACATGCACATATAAGCACTCACAGATGCTTAAACCATAACCCTTAACTGCTATTTTTGGCTTCATGGCACATCGTTTGTAGCCTGTAGTTTCTGTGATTGTATGCATCATTTTAGTTTTGGGTGATGTTGATAATGTATTCGTGCAATTTGTATTTCGCTCATTAAGTAGCTTTGGGAGAAGGTAGCAAAGTAAAACGTGTGAAATTGGACAAGAAAACTGATGTACTTCTAACTGAAATAATTCTGGTTTTGAAATGCGTGACCGCCTTAATCCACATCGTATTTATTTAAGAACATACATGATCTGTAACGCGAGAGATGACGATTGGTCCAAAATAAATCTGGCATTTAAACATTACATAAATTTATAAATTGTATAATCAGAATATTGAATGAGTATTCCATTAGAAGAAAATTAATACTAGAGTACGTTATGAACAGTGGGTTGCTTACAGACTGGAGACACCACCTTGCTGCAGTTTAAAATGACACACAACTTTCTTAAATGTTTAGAATTGCCATTTGAGTGAATTCAACTGGTAAATTTATCTGCAGCTTAAAGGTTTAAGAAAACAGCGTTCTCTTAGCGAGTATGACTGCAAACGCTCACCTTAAACTAAGTTTAAGACTTCTGGCTTTCGTCAGTTATATACTTTAAGTTAACATTATTTCTCATTTATCTACGTAAAGTGTGTGCTTATTTGGTAAACTTTATTTTAAACACGAATAATCTCACCACATATATTAGGATTTTAGTGAAATGTTTCCTAATTCGACATCATCTTCAAGAAACCTTTCGTTGGTACGGTAAATAAATATTTGTCTCTGACAAATGTTATACGTAGAGATCAATTTAGTATTAAGTTAAGCCGTAGAAGTAACATTAGCCCAGCAAACAAATGTATCTTCGATTTCTTCAAGAAATATTGTCAAAGCCAGATTCCAATCTCTATATAGCACAGCATTCTCTAATAGAGGATAATCTATGTAAGTGAGTGAATTTGTGCGGCAGTAACTGCCTTTTACGGAGGAAGCTCTAATACGAAGCTTCTTTAAAGACAGAGTCTATCCTTCTAACTGTAGTACACTAATACAATTTAAGACAGTGGGATGGCTCAGGCGTTTCGTCTGTGGCCCGCATTCGATTCTCGTGGCCGACCCACCTGACTCATGGGTTTCTTCGGGGTTTTCCCGGATCCGTAGGCAAATGCTGGGTAGATTAATTACATCCCCAGAATTTCCGGTACCTCCGTTTCATCTCCATTATAATTCCATATAATCTCCCATCTGGTGGTCTCTTTCAGCGTAGAAGTGTCGGCGGGTGTCTTGGCGGTGCATGGCAGGATGATATGCTTAGAGTGAACCACTTCATCCTGTAGGTCGGTTCTCCGACCCGACTGCTGGGACCGTCTTCAAATCACAGCACGGGGGAATATCCGTTGTCCTGGCCTGCCAGGGGAAGTTGCCATCTAAGTAAAATGTTGGGACCCTGCCCTCTGCACTGTAGTGGCTCCTTAGGAAGGCCATCTTCCGTCTCCTCTAGCCTCATCCTTCCTCCTGGGGATGACCCACTTGAGGGTATAAAGTACAATACACCAAGACTGGTCGCAGTGCCAGTCCGAAAAAAAAGATAATTTAAGGATGACAGTACCAATTAGTTAAAATATTTTCTTCTATGGAATACAAAACAATAAGGGAGAGCACTAGAACCTACCGTAAAGCAAGGATTTTAATACGGATCTAATAAGGCTTCCACTGCTTTAAGATTCTGTAAAATGTGTACACTAAACAGCACGTGTCGCCATCAGAATTAGCTGCAATTTGATCTTAGAAATATACACCGTGATGCCGTATAGTAAAAATAAAGTTTCCAGAAAGAAGGAACACTCCAAAGCTCCTTAAAGCAATCGAACTAGCATAACATCATAAAAGCGACCACTAACCTGTATGTAACAGCAAGAATTCATGAATCAGGGAATGCCGTGGCTAATCAGAAAAGGAAAGTGGCAGAGGCCAGAAAGAGGTTTCTACTTAAGGCACATGTTATATTTGTTTTTCTCTCGTAGTGTTTCATTCCTATGTCTCGCCGCAAGGCAGCATTCTTATGGACGCTCTAACCACCCACTTTCGTCCATCTGTCAGTTCCTCCCTCTACAAGAGAATGCATGGAATTTCATGCTTGTGTGTTTGCCAGTAAATCTCGCAATCTTATTGTAACAAGCTTCTCTCTTTCTGTAGTTTGTATTGTAACATATGACCAAGCAACACCGAACTACCAACATTCTTCGCTCCCTGCGGTACTAGGTTTGTGTGAAATTATTGTCTTGAAAGAAACCAGATATGAAGGAATGGTTGGATGCCTTATGGCTAACTTATAAAAAATTAAAAGATTGATATCAGAATGCATGAAGTAATCAATATTTGTTATAATTATGTGTGTTATGAACCAAAACTGGCTTGCAAATAGATCCAAAGTACTTAAAATAGATTTTCTTCAAAAAGGCAGCTTCATTACATTCAGTTATTTATGCAAACACGTATACATAGCCCAACTGACTGTATGCCTTTTCGAAATGATACTGCAGTCGCTGTCTGACAGCGGAGCAGGTAACATCGCAACACCGTGACGACTTGTTTATCTTTCCGGCGCGAGAGGCGGCGTTAGTAGAACGGGGCAAATTGCCGGCCTAATTCTACATCAAATTTCTTTGTGTTTTCACGTGCGTACTTTCTACTCGTGAAGTGTTAATATTTAGTGTACTATGGCTGACCCCCCTGATACGGGGCAGCTAATCTACTCCGCAATGCAGACATGTTACCAGCAAGAAGAACAACTTTCTGCTTCCACTTCTCTGCAGCAATCTCTACCGACTCTTCACTGTGAACCAGTCCAAACTTCACTCCGTCCTACGACTTCTGCTACTAGTGAAAATGACGAACGTGCTTCTAAGCGGCAGCGGACTTCAGGAGAATCCGTTGCGCCATTAGACTCCAACATGGATTTTGACTCGAATGATTGTGTACCAAACGGGAACTTGCCAGCAGACACCTCGGACGTCGGCCCTGTTCAGTCTTCGACGACGAGACCTTCTACACTATCTCCTCCTTCCACGTCACGTCCTACAACACCCTCTACACCTGGCGTCTCTACACCACGTAGCCATTCCAATCGTTATAGCAGCGCAGATCCCGGACCTTTTTATGTGTTTATTGAAAGTTTGGATAAGAATGTGGGTAAGCTACACCCCATGAGTGTGGGTAAACTGCTATTTCGTCACAACCCGACAATCCGACGTGCAATTGTGCATATTACCTCAGCAGGAAAAAACAGACTGAAAATTGAGGCAGCATCGGCAGAGGCCGCTAACACTATAGTAGAATCACCGGCATTTACTGGAACATCTTTGGAAGTTTACATTCCCAATTTTCTGATACACAAACAGGGTGTTATTCGCAACGTGGACACCAGTCTCTCAGAAGAAGAAATTGCTGAGTTTCTAGAGAGTGCCTACCCTGTTATTTCTGTCCAGCGTTTTTCTCGACCCACTAGCGACCCTGCAGTACGGGTCCCCATTCCTGTGTGTAAGATTACCTTCCGCTCTCAAGTGTTGCCGACTCATGTAGTCATCTTTGGAACGCGATGCCCGGTGGAACCTCGTGATCCTCCAGTCTACATCTGCACTAAGTGTTTACGCTTCGGCCATCGCTCGCATCAGTGTCGGAGTGCGGCTAGATGCGGTAAATGTGCTGGACCCCATTTCTTAGAAGACTGCACCTCTACCTCAGGTCCTTGCTGCATTCACTGTCAGGGAGCTCACCTGGCTACAGACAGAAAATGCCCAGCATATCATCAATACCGGGAGGCACGGGTGGCAGCTTGTCGAGCAGATGCCCCTTGCTCGCCTCAGCCATCTCGACCAACTTACTCACAGGCCATTAATGGAGCCCTCTCGATGACTGATACACGGTCTTTCCCTCCTCTCCCTGGAGAAATATCTCCTACAAAGTCAGCCAGTTCTCTTCCGCCGCCTTCCTACACTCCTCGACCAGCACCTTCACCAGGAATCCAACCGGCCGTTGCCCTCGCCACTCCGACTTCACCTGCTGTTTCGGTGCCTCGTGTGTCAACACGACCTCCCCCGGACCGAGTTCCGCATTTTCCCCCAGTTCAATCCACTCTGTATATTCCACAACGAGTACCTGTATCTCCAATAACTCATAATCCTTATCCGCCATCTTGGGCGGGTCCTTCATCGCCGTCTGCTCCCACTAGTTTGCAGCTTGTGGAGCAACTACTACAGCTCATAGTTCCTGTATTATCTGCTTTTTCTCCTTCCTCAACGGCCCCTGTTCAACTTGAACTTCTCCGCGACTTCCTTACCAGCTTATTACAAAGCTCATAAACCAACGATGACAACCCAACATTACAGCATGGCTTCAACCCTGTTGCAATGGAATTGTCGTTCTCTTCGAGCTAATTATGACTCTCTTGTGCAAGAACTCTTTGTACGCCACGTCTGCATCGCCCTGCTGTCTGAAACTTGGTTGACTCCGAATACGTCTCTTCGCATACCTTCTTTCTGCCTCTACTCCAAGGATAGGACGGACGGATGGGGAGGAGTTGCAATTCTGGTGCACTCTGCTATTCCACATTACACCATTCAGATAGACCACAGCCAAATACATTCTTTTGAAGCCGTGGCGGTGAGGACTCTGCTTTGTCAACGAGAGGTCACAGTTGTCTCATTGTACTGTTCCCCTAGAATGATCATCACCAGTCGAGAATGGTATCATTTCCTGCGCCAGTTACCAACCCCCATTTTACTCGGCGGAGATTCTAATGCTCATAATACCACATGGGGTTGTGACCTGACCGACGCTGCTGGCAGCACGCTTTTGGACTTCATCGAGGACTCTGGTTTGGTTCTTCTCAACGATGGGTCTTCCACCCTGCTCACTCGGCCCGGACACCGACCGTCAGCGATTGACTTGACGCTCTGCTCCCCTTACCTATCTTCTGAACTCCAATGGAGGGTTCTTCCCTTTACAATGGGCTCCGATCATTTCCCGCTGGAGATTTCGACTATTCTTCCGCACGTTTCTGTGGCCCACCGGCCTTCGACCGGATGGAACTTACGGCGTGCCAATTGGGTCAAGTACGAACGTATTCTCGAAGCCACCGTTTCTGAGATTCCCAATGATCGTCCTCCGTTGGTGCGTTACGACACCTTTCTACAGTGTATCAATAGTGCGGCTTTGCTTTCCATCCCAGAGAAACGGCCAGTTCTTACGTCCCGTGGTGTACCATCTCCTTGGTGGAATGCAGAATGCAGTCGTTATGTTGCGAAGAGGAAATTGGCGCTCAGTACCTACCGGCACAACTCTACATGGGACAATTTTCTGGCCTATAAATGGGCCGTAGCTGAGGCCAAACGTTTTTTACGACAGTGCAAAAAGGAGTGCTGGAAGACCTTTTGTGCCAAACTCTCTAACACCACCCCACTTTCTCAGATTTGGGGGTTTATTAACAAATTGAGGAAGAAGCCAGTTCCTACCCGCCCTCTGAGGGATTGGATCGCTGAGTTTGCAGATCACATTGCTCCGCCATCCGTGACATCACCACCAGCACCTACTGGTCTCTCTTCTTCCGGGGACTCGCACCACACCTTGATGTCAGCATTTTCCATGTCTGAACTCCAAAGTGTACTGAAGTCGTCGTCGAATTCAGCTCCGGGTTATGATCAAATATCCTATAGCATGCTCACCCACCTTCCTCCGCGTGCGAAGATGATCCTTTTGGAACTATTGAACGACCTTTGGGCCTCCGGCGTCTTCCCCGAGAGTTGGACTACACAGATCATTGTACCTATCTTGAAGCCGGGGAAGGACCCTAGCTTTGGTACCTCTTATCGCCCGATCGCTTTGTCTTCCTGTATCGCCAAGACCTTTGAACGCTTGCTTAAACAACGACTTGAATGGTGGCTGGAATCCCGGAGATTATTACCCATGTCCCAATATGGTTTCCGCAAAACCCGGAGTACTTTGGATAGTCTCAGCATCCTGACTACTGACATCGAGCGTACCTATTTGGAACAAGGATATCTGACAGCCATCTTTTTGGACATTTCCGGCGCCTACGACAGTGTTTTACTGCCAGTTTTGCTTGGGAAGCTGCAAGCACTAGGTCTTCCTCCTCGGTACTGCTCTGGCATTTATAATCTTCTCCGACATCGCCTCATCTATATCCGTTCTCCTGATAACTCCTTCTTCGGCCCTAGAACAGTAGTTCGAGGATTGCCCCAGGGAGCGATTTTGAGTCCTCTTCTTTATGCACTTTATACGTCGGATTTAGACTCTCTATTTAGTCCTCACATTCGAGTTTTCCAGTACGCTGATGATATCTGTTTGTACGCTCGGTCCTCTAGTTTTTGGATTACTCGTCTGTGGCTTAGTGATGCAGCCACCGATTTATCAACCTGGGCCTCTGAACACGGATTACATCTTTCACCTTTCAAGTCTACAGTCGTAGTGTTTACTAGGAAACGACGGACATTTCCTGATGGCGTTATCAGCTTGGGACCTTTTACTTTTACCCTTGCATCTTCCGCAAAATTTTTGGGTATCTACTTGGATAGTCGCCTTTCATGGAGTCGTCACATACAGCATCTCATCTCCAAGATTGGTGCAACTCTTAATGTTCTACGCAGTATCGCTCATTCATGTTGGGGTGGGGACGCTTCCATATTACTTCTGCTATATCGTTCCCTAATTCGGTCGGTGCTGGACTATGGCTGTATCTTCTTTGGCTCTGCTTCCACATCGGTCTTGCGCAAGTTGGATATCGCTCAATACCGTGCTCTTAGATTTTGCCTGGGTGCTATGCTTTCTACACCGAAGAATGCACTTTTGGTTGAGGCCTCAGAACCACCATTGGAGATACGACGACAGCTCTTAACACAGCGCTTTCTATTGCGAGTTTTCTCCGTGGATGCCCACCCAGTATTGCGGACGTTGCAGTATCTTGCTGCTAATTATCTCAACGTGGATTTTCCAGCTGTACGACGATTGCCCTTACTCTTACTGGGTTTTCGGTCTCTATACCACGCTTTTCCCTTAATTTTGAAAAGTCCCTCTCTTCCGGGGTTTCAATATCCATATGACTTACACTTCTTGAATGTTTCGGTGCATTATCTTCCTGATCACATCATTCGGACCCCAGACGTGAACGTCACCCTCTCTCATTTCTTGCAGATTACATGGCCAGATTTCACCACGATTTACACCGACGGTTCTAAATCTGCTGATGGAGTAGGTTACGCATACGTCTGTCCTTCTACTAATGCCCTGGTTCGATACCGCCTACCTATGGAGGCTTCCAGCTACACTGCAGAGGTTTTGGCCATTCGTGACGCTTTGCAATATGGGATTTCTCAGGGCTTCCCCAAGCTGCTGATCTTAACCGATGCGCAGAGTGTGCTGCAGAGACTCTCATCTCCCCGCTGGACGAGAGATATGCACTGTTATCTTTACGAGATACTGACGTTGGTGAACAACGCTACCATAGCTGGACATCAAATTCACTTCCTTTGGATCAGAGGGCATGTCGGAATTCGATACAATGAAGTCGCCGATCGCCTGGCAAAAGAGGGACTCACCCAAGGCACCTTCCAAGGCATCCAACTGCCCTACACGGATTTCTTCCCGGTCCTTCATCGTGACGCCTATTGTCGCTGGAATGACGCCTGGATTCGTTCGCAGTCCATCAAAGGCAAACACCACGCCGCCGTTCAGACGCATCTATCCACGACCCCTTGGTTCTCCAGCTTCAGGATTGCACGTCGACATCTCACCTCCATCATTAGAATGCGACTTGGACATGGATGTTACCCTGCGCATCTACACCGACTACGTCTCATCGATTCCCCAGTATGTCCTGATGACCCAGGCGAAACCGCTGACCTCAATCATCTCCTGTTCAGTTGCTCTCGCTACCGAGCCCACCGTTCTTCCTTCCTCCGCCGCCTACTTCAGCAGTCTGTTCCTTTTCCCGCTAGCGTCAACACCATATTACAGTTATGCAACAAACCTGTATACCAAGCTCTTCTACAATTTCTTAAAGAAAGTGATCTACAGATCTAGTCTCCTCCCATCCTCTTAAACTTCCTTACATTATTTTTCTTATTTTTCCCTACGATGGCCATATGGGATTTTACCGAAGGCAAAAAAAAAAAAAAAAAAAAAAAATTGATACTGAGCCTTTACAGGGCTTCATAGGTTACCGAGCCAGAGCAATATAATCACAAATTTGGGGATATTGCAATTTATAACATGCAATAAACTCTGAACTTTTTATTCACATTTTATTACATTTTTGAAATTGTTATTCGCATTAAAAGTGTACATTGCATTTATAAGAGAAAATGAGAAAAATTGACATTAACATGTAATCTCTTGGCTTGCCACGCGTACCAACACCGGTCCAATTTATTGCTTAGCACTTTACTCACATATTGCCCTAGCAACAAATTTAGAAATACATCGAAAGGAAACAGAATGTTAAATGCTGCTGTCTGACAAATTTTGAATTAAAAATATAAATATCTCTTCAGACCTCAGGAACTTTAGATATCAAAAACACATAATATTGAAGAGGGAGTTGGGTCGAGATGACGTAGTGCAGATGACAATGCAGCTCAGGCTACTTGTAGAACAAGTTAACCTTAAATACCATCAATGCACATGGCCATTGTATAACCAGAAACAGCTACTAAACTACCAACAAGAACATAGAACAGCAACACAACGCTGCACTCGATGTTTGGCACTTCGGCCCCACTCATTTATTTAGTGACTTCTGTTATATATTGAATGCTTCTTATAGAACCTGGGGAAATATAACTAGATAAGATGCTTTAGAATACCTTTACCCAGAAGAACATTAAGTATTAATATTGTAACAGGGATATAACAATTACCGAGGCACCTGCCTCAAATGATGTGAAGGGAACAGATGGTGTGCAAGATCTTCATGTCATATCTTGGTTTTATTCCTCAGGTCCAGAACTACGACCCGTATCTTAAATATTCAGCACGTGTATTCACCTTAGATCTCGATTTTAAGATGAAATATCAGTCAATAAGTATTAATACTGTCAACAAGAGGATTGACGTGAGTTCCGACTTGATAGATGCGTTGTGTGATCTTCCCCGCAGCCTCAGTATATACACTCTCGCAGATACTCAGGGCAATTCTGCAACGTCTGGTTGAAGCTGAACCACTTGTTAAAGCCGCTAACCACTAACGCGCCATTTGTTATTCTGTTACATCGTAACCAAACAACATCTTTTTGAGAGGAAGAAAGTTATGGTTAAGCATAACAAGAGGCGAGACCGTGTTGTTAGTGCCAGCAATACTACTTTTTCCTTGCTGAAAATTGATTTAGAACCACAAGGGATTGAAGAAAACCGCAGGAAAAAGATTATCTTATATTATTCGTGCATCGTAAAGTGAAACCATAAACTTGTGTGCATGTGAAAATAATGAAAAGTGTATGCTTATACGAGAAATACGTAAAGTGCTTCCTAACCTGACTTTTGACCTCTTCTCATTTACGTGGTAGTGAAGAACATATCGAAGAGATGTTTACTCTGAGATTTATATATCCGTCAGAATTATCTTGTAATCAAGCACTTACATTTATTTTCTGCCGTGTAACCTTTGAAATGCTGGTTTGGGTCAGAAAGTCCTACAAACTACAACTTCCACATCCTTTAGCAGCTAATACCAAAGCAAACAAATATGCAAAATTAAAGCAATATCTTTCAAATCAAATTTTAGAAGATAGCACATGTATTGTTACGAAATCACTAGAACTCGTACTTCATTGATTACAGATTATTATAAGAAATTATACTGTCTTATAGAATATAACCTTCCTTCGCGGGTTTGCGATCTGAAAGGTAATGTTATCTATTTTCGGTGTGCTAATTTGAATCATGCTGTCCATTTTTCTTTATCACATAATGCTTTCTCTCAAATTACAAATAAATAAATAAATAATAATAATAATAATAATAATAATAATAATAATAATAATAATAATAATAATAATAATAATAATAATAATAATAATAATAATAATAATAATAATAATAATAATAATAATAATAATAATAATAATAATAATAATAATAATAATAATAATAATAATAATAATAATAATAATAATAATAATAATAATAATAATAATAATAATAATAATAATAATAATAATAATAATAATAATAATAATAATAATAATAATAATAATAATAATAATAATAATAATAATAATAATAATAATAATAATAATAATAATAATAATAATAATAATAATAATAATAATAATAATAATAATAATAATAATAATAATAATAATAATAATAATAATAATAATAACAATAATAATAACAATAATAATAACAATAATAATAACAATAATAATAACAATAATAATAACAATAATAATAACAATAATAATAACAATAATAATAATAATAACAATAATAACAATAACAATAACAATAATAACAATAACAATAACAATAACAATAACAATAACAATAACAATAACAATAACAATAACAATAACAATAATAATAACAATAATAATAATAATAATAATAATAATAATAATAATAATAATAATAATAATAATAATAATAATAATAATAATAATAATAATAATAATAATAATAATAATAATAATAATAATAATAATAATAATAATAATAATAATAATAATAATAATAATAATAATAATAATAATAATAATAATAATAATAATAATAATAATAATAATAATAATAATAATAATAATAATAATAATAATAATAATAATAATAATAATAATAATAATAATAATAATAATAATAATAATAATAATAATAATAATAATAATAATAATAATAATAATAATAATAATAATAATTCGAAAACAAAAGGAAAACTTTCTGAGTAATAAATATACCTGTATATCTGTAAAATAGGGTGTGAAGTTATATTTCCTTTGGACGGAAAGTCTGTTGCGCTGATTTACGTTTAAGTCGTGATTAAGGAACTTCTGTTTTCAAGTAGCAACAGCATTCCACATTGTTCGATCGATCCTGATATTTCCTGTGCATCTCCTTGATTTCTTGCTGAAATCATTCACCTTGTTCATTCCTGAAGGATCCAATTAGCAAGAAAATAGTTTAGCTAATAGTGAAGCTTTAAACTCACATTTCGCCCTGAAGATCAGAATAGCTTTTGTTGTATATTTCTCACATTTTTCGTATTGCAGATAGTATATAAGAAACTTGAGGAGTTATTTTAAAGTATACCATGGTTGCGGTTCTCTATCATTCATGGTTCATCGAAACCGGGAAAGTGTCGCATAACACTGTTATTAAATGCAAAGTGTTTCAAATATTTAGCTGTTACTTCGTGTTTTCATCACTTTGCGACAATTGCTTAAATATTAATCCTGGTTAACTGAAACTATATATGTATTTGCTAAGTGTGAACTACCACCGTATCCTTGAGCGGAAGAATTTCCTCACTATCTTCCTACGAATTCTAACGGAGAAATACATCTTTTATATGGTGCGCATTTATTTAATTATTTTAAAATGATATATTTTTTCAGCTAAATAGAAGGTTCATGCTTAGGGTGCACTAGAGCTTATACTTCATTCCAGTACTGATTGGAGACTATTACAATGGAAATAAAAATTCAATTTTAATTATGCTATTAGTACTTCAGGAAGTAAAATGATACTATTTGTTGTATTGCTTTGCAATAAATCATTGCTATACTGAAAAAATACAAATTTAAAATGCTTAATTCATATAGGACGATATTTACAAAAAGTTATGTGCTATCCTAAAAACCGCATCTATTCTTATACTTATAAACCATTATGCCGAATTAATCATGGCATTACTTCTGTAATCATCAATATAAATTTTGCATTGCTCTTCCGAGGACTTTACAGCTCGCTTGCGTTCCAATTTGGCCTGTGCAGAACGGATATCATTAAGTGATCGCAATTGCACTATTTGAACTGGCACGCCGAGAGCGGTGGAAAAACAAAACACGCCTACAAAGCGTATGAATTTGCGATGAGCCACTCCAGGTGCTTAACATGGTTGAGAAGATCTGTCGCCATAACAAGGATGGCTACAGAATATGAAAACCCGCTATATTTGTTAGCGCTCGGTTGTTAGCCGTAACAATAATTGTCAGCAGTACTGTTAACCAGAAGTTACAGAATACTAATACACAGCGTGCCGTTAAGCTTCATAAAACTGTAAGCCACACTTTTCTGTGTCAAGGTGCGTTTATTCCTTGGATGCTACCCGGTTCTGTTAGTTTACCATTCAACTGGACTGCATGGCTAATATTCAGTATTATGTAAATTATAATGAATTTCTTGCGTTTGTAAGAACTTTCGTGATATAGCCGTCTAGAAATGTTACATAATATGCGGGACATTTGATGTTCACAAAGTGTAAGTAATGCTTGTAATATGGCGTCGTCACTTGTCGCAGAGCTGCACTACTGGAGTGATGAGATAACGTCACTCTTACTGTCTTTGCGTCTAGCTACAGAATATCGACAATGCGTCTAATTTCCCTACCTTTC
>CM060953.1:106554184-106651684 GCA_030765055.1 Mantis religiosa
GAAACAAAAATGTGCCGGGGAAAAAAACAAACGGCACAAACACCCCCTCCCCATCGGAAACACAGGGTGGAGAAGCCAAACGGAGAGAAAGGAAAGGCTGGAAGAAACCAAGGAAAGGAAGAAAGCCATTCCAGACCCCGGGTTGATGAAGCCCGAAGAAGGAAACCCTAGGAGAGTCGGACGCGCACCAAACATCATAGAAAGTCTGCCCTGAGTAGCAATGAGTATGAGTATTGCGTACACTTGTTGAGTCTTTCCTTCTTCACAGCTGTGACATACCATACGTCACACTTACACGGAGAACACTGTCTCTTTTTTGCACACACAGTCGTGACGTAGAGAGCAGATGTGAAACTGAGTTTCCCCTTTTTTTTTTTACACTCACAACCGTGACATACCATACGTCACTCTTACACGGAGAACACTGTCTCTATTTTGCACACACAGGCGTGACGTAGAGAGCAGAACACTGCCGGCAAGTCTTTCAGGAGCAGAAGTGAACAGAGGCAAAACGTTACCAAAGGGCAGCAGGTTAGTCCTTTGAACGCCTAACAACAGCCAGGTAGGTCACGGAAGGGTGACCAAGGTAAAGACGGATGACGTGGCTTGAAGTCGAAGAAGAAGAAGAAGCGAAGCTAGCTCCCACGTGGCGACTCTCCCGAGGTGGAGAAAAAACGTGGCGCACGTGAAGGTCACTGTCACACCGGGACCCCCGGATGGTGCTGGCACAAGGCGGAAAAATCCAGGATGACAGAACAGGCAAGGATCACGGTAGGAGATGGGGCGGCTGAAACATAAAACAAAAGCCAGAAACGGAACCAGAAGCAGAAGTGGTAACCTAAGAATATTAACCAGGCAAATTTGTAATATATTTTTTTTTTTAGAACATAAGGGGCAGAAATATCTTTGAAGGACAAGTAATAAATATTTTCAAACGAGTAACAGCAATAAATCTGTATAAATAAATACAATAAGGATAAATACCATTGAAGTGATCAATACTAATAAACACTTTCCAAGTAATAAATATTTTCAAACGAGTAACAGCAATAAATCTCTTTAAATAAATACAATAAGGATAAATACCATTGAAGTGACCATTACTAATAAATACCTTTCAAGTAATAAATATTTTCAAACAAGTAACAGTAATAAATATCTTTAAATAAATAACAATAAGGATAAATACCATTGAAGTGACCAATACTAATAAACACTTTCCAAGTAATAAATATTTTCAGCAAAACAATTATCCAAATTTTAACAATAAAGAAAGAAATACCCTAGACAATATTGAGCACATCAACATAATTGGACACATTGTATATATACACATACACCCATACATATATAAACCAGTAAATAACACACAATCATGGGTACCCAACAATTTTTTAAATAACACTCACACACAGGAAAAACAAACACAGAAAGAAAGAGAAAGAGAGAGATATGCCGGCATAGAGAGAGAGAGGAAAGTGAAAGTGAGAACATGCCTTGGCAGCACGGCACGCGAGCTACACACAACACAACACAACCGTGCCCCGAGGTCAAGGGCGCAGAAGCAAAACAAACACGGGAACGAAAACAAACACTGAAATACCAAAACAAACAGTGCAAAGCAAAACAGACATCAAATCATCGCGTCAGGGCACGGTTTTAGCTGAGTGATGTGAGCCCGACGCATTTCATGGGTTTTACAGTGCTCCAGAGTAACGGACACGCCCTTAAAAATGTTAATGATCTTATAGGGGCCAGAGTAACGCAGAGCTAATTTAGCAGCAAAAGCATCCTTACGCGAACTTATAGGGAAAGATTTGCACATAACCAGTTGACTGACCGCGAAAGGAGAGGGTTTTCTATTTTCTTCATAACGCCTTTTGGTGAGCTCATGCGCACGTTTTAGATTATTAAAGGCTCTCCTCCAGTTCTGTCTAATAGTTTCGGGAGAAAAGGTCTGAGGAAGTAGATCATTTAAGGACCACATATTCGCCAAAGGGGAACTGGGTACAAAAGCAAACATTAAACTGAAGGGGGTGGTCTGGTGAGCTTCATGACGAGCGGAGTTAAAGGCAAACTGCAACTTTCCCAAGTTAGTATCCCACTGATTGTGGTGCTCATGATGGAAAGCAATCAAAGCGGATTTCAAATTTCTATTAACCCTCTCGGCTTGGGAAGGATTAGGGTAATGTGGGGTGGTAGTGATATGTCTTACCCCCCACTGAAAACAGAATTGTTTGAACCAATTGGAAGTGAACTGCGAGCCATTGTCAGACACAACGTAACGTGGAGCACCAAAAGCAGCCAAGATGTTATTCAGGACCTTCGTAGCAGTACGAGCCGTGGCACGTGGCACGGCCGAAATCCACACGAACTTAGAAAAGGCGTCAACAACCACAAGGCGATAAGTATTACCTTGAATCGACCGGGGAAATGGGCCTATAAAATCTACAAATAATTTTTCCATCGGCTTAGATGCCACTTCAGACGCGAGACCACCCCACGTGGTTCGCTGCGCCGGCTTAGCCATGGAACAAATATTACAAGCTTTAACACGGGTCGCAATATCGCGATCCATGCCTTTCCATATAAAGCGCTCACGTATTTTATCGCGAGTCTTGTTTACACCAAGGTGCCCACCAAAGGGTGAAAGATGAAAGTAAGCAAATACCATCGGAATGATACTATCGGGCAAAATGATCTTAAATTTGCCGTCAAAATTAGCACGCGCCATAAGAACACCATCACGTAAGCAATACGGCGGGACAGGATGGCCGTCCTCAAACTGCTGTATAATCTGATTAATGCAGGCATCCCTGCGCTGATGTTCAGCGATGCTGGTAAACATTTCGGGGAACGACAGACAGGCGTTAGAGCCGGAAACCGTCCCCGAAGATGGTAACAGGGGCGGTTCCTCAGAAAACATACGTGTAAGAGCGTCAGCAACTACATTATCAGAACCACGAATGTGCCTCGGTGTAAACTTAAACGCCCCAATCCGCACGCCCCAACGGGCGAGCCTACCGGTTTTACGTGGTGTCCCTAACGCCCACGTGAGAGCCTGGTTATCACACTCCAATATGAAAGATACATGTTCCAGGTAGGGTTTATACTTCTCGAGACCAAACAAAACTGCCAAGGTTTCGAGCTCATAGATTGAAAACTTGCGTTCAGCTTCAGATAGAGTTCGCGAAGCATAGCAAATGGGACGGCGCCCCTCCGGAAAATCCTGGAGAAGAACCGCCGCCAGGGAATAACTAGAAGCGTCAGTCTGGAGAATAAAAGTTCTATTGAAATCTGGAAACGCCAAAACAGGAGGAGAGGAAATGGCGGACTTAAGGTCTTCGAACGCACGCTGTTGTTCGTCACCCCAGACGTACTTAATACCCTTCCGTCGAAGGCGATTCAAAGGTTCAACCCGGGCAGCGAAGGAAGGAATAAACTTGGAAAAGAAATTCACCATACCAACAAAACGAGCCAATGCACGTAAGTTCTTAGGGGGTGGAAAATTGCGCACGGCTTTGGTGCGTTCTAAATCAATAGTAATGCCGGCGGGCGACACCCAATGGCCCAAGAAAGAAATCTCTGTGGTAGCAAACTTCACTTTAGACCTTTTAACCGTGAGGCCAGCCTTCTGTAAGCGATCAAACACCTCACGTAAATGTAAGATATGGGAATCAAAATCAGGAGAGTACACTACTAGGTCGTCTAAATAGTGGTAAAGAAATTTAAATTTAATGTCAGAAAACAAATTGTCCAAGAGACGGGAAAGTACCTGCGCACCGGTAGCAATCCCAAAGGGAATCCTATTAAACTCATACAATCTCCACGGAGATGAAAAGGCAGTCACGTGTTTACATTCATCCGACAAAGGAATCTGATGATAGGCGCTGTTTAAATCCAGAGTCGTAAACACGCGTGCACCAGCAAAATGATGGGCGGCAGTATGGAGGTCTGGCATGGGAGTAGATTCAATAAGTATTTTTTTATTGAGTTGGCGATAATCCACGACAGGACGGAAATCATTGTCACCCTTAGGAACTAAGAAAACCGGGCTACTATAAGACGAAGTGGAAGGTCTAATGATACCCTTATCCAACATATCATTGATTTTAGCCTTCAAAATGGCCATTTTGGGTGGTGTCAGACGGTACGGAGAAAGCTTAACAGGGGACGGGTCAGTCAGCTGAATATCGTAGGTAATAAGATGAGTAACACCCAATCGGTCGGAAAAAAGGAGGAAAATTCCTGAACCAAACCTTCCACCACTGCGGCTTGTTGATGAGTAAAATGAGACAAGGAAATATCTGCCTCACGCTCGTCTAATAGCGTGACGTTACCTAGACGAGGGCGAGGTGGAACGTCATATAGTTTCTCCTGAAAAGGTACACTACTTCCAGTCGCGAACCCGAAAGTGGCTTGTTTCTTCGCAAAATCTAAACACAAACGGGAGCGTGACATAAAATCGGCCCCCAAGATTACAGAATAGGGTAGATCAGGGACCAAATAGCACTCATGTTTCCAAGTGAACTTAGGAAAGCGGATAGTACACCTAACCTTGCTAGACACATTAAAGGACTGACCATTAACTGCCAAACATTGCACCTGACAGCTCAACTCCTTGGGACACGAAGGCGCCAAAGTATTGCGAAAATATACTTGATTAATGAGAGAAAATGAGCTACCAGAATCAAGGAGGGCTAAAACGCTCACCTTACCGACAACAACCTGCACAAGAGGTTTAATAGAATGGGGTAAAGCCAAAATGCGCCGCGATGGGGCCAAACTCGCGCTCATGGCAGGCAACTTCTGGCGTCAAATGGGGCGCTGCCGGAACTGACTATCACGTCCAGATTTCGAAGGGTCCATACCCACTGGGCGAGGAAAACTACAGTTCTTAACCATATGCCCTACCTCCTGACAACGGTAGCATCTTACCCGGGGCCCGTGAGTTGATGACCCAGGTCGGACGCCGGGCGTTAAACCATCTCCACGATTCGCTCGTGGTGGGGGAGGTGAATTCAACACTTCACCTAAGCGAGATCGATCTACAGAAGAACATTCATTAAGCAAGGGCACTAAAGATTCCAAAGCCGTGAACGTATTAGGACGTGTCGCGAAAACAAGACTGGAGCGAGCTTCGGGATTCAAACCCGAAATGATGACGTCACAAACCGCCTGCTCCGTATCTGGGAGACGTAAGGCCAAGGCCACGTCTCTGACCCGTTCCATATACTGGACAAACGGTTCGGCCAGACCTTGAGGTCGTAAATAATGGTCTTGCAATAATTTTAACGATTCACGACGCGGGATAAAGAATTCCAAAACCAAAGCATGAAAAGTACTTAAAGGGTCAGCTGATTGCCTTGCTCTAAGCAAAAGATTCAAAACTACACCTTTGACCTTGGTCGCAACTGCCTGCATGGTTAAATCGGAAGAAACCGAGTGCACCATGGCTACCTTTTTAAGCTTTACTAGGAATTTCAAAAACGTGAAAGCCGACAGCACATCCGACACCTCGAACATATCCACTGCCTCCACCAACTGTTGTAAAGGGTGAATGATTTTTAAGGCACGAAACGGCGTCGAAAGAGAAGCTACGGGACTCACAGCCGGGGAAGACGAGGTCTCCGGAAAATGCAGCTTAGCGTCTTCTCCCCCTTGACGAGCCATGGCGTTAAATTTCTCGAGGAGCGCCTCAAAATTTTGTTTGAGTGTTTTAACACGAGGTAAAACCTCGGAACGCGGAAAATAGGTAATGAGATAATCTAACCTGTTGATATAATGCTGGATGCGCGCCAATAAACGAACCTGCTGTCCTCTTGAAGGGGTCCCCTCACGCTCCAAATCTTGGATAACCTCACCCAACTCTAAAAGCGCTTCAGAACACACTTGAGGGGAATTGGCAACTAAATCATGCTTATCAGGTAAAGCAATAAACGGTTTGTCCTTGACCAGCCGCAATGCGTCTAATATGGCCGACCAGTCGGCCGCAGGAGAGACCTGCCCACCACGAATTAACAACTCAAACATCAGCTCACCTTTACGCAAGCGGTCAACATTTACTAAGGAAGTCGCCATTCCTCACTGCCAAAGAATGCAGTAGTAGGCACCGAGAACGTCAAAAGCAACAAACACAAACGCGCGGAAACCAAGCCGAGAGCCAAGCGTCAAATTAACCACGCTCTGCTACCAAATTGTGCAGGCCAAACCAGGGTCATGAGATTGAATTGAAAACATACGCCTTTATCGGAACCTTAACATGTATTTATTTTCTCGTTTGTTCTTTGCTACACTTTGCTTAAACCAACCAGATAGATAAAGATAACCATATACTTCTGGCCCCGAATCTGGGAGAAAGAGCCCCACCAAAACACACGGCTCACCAAAAGACCAATTATAAAAAACTAAGAGAAAAAATCGGGGAACCCGAATTGGAGCACTCACCCTAAGAAAACGCCCACACGACACCAACCAGGCACACACTCTCACAGCTCTCCCGGCTCGAAGGAGCCACCCAAGAAGGCTCGGGCACCGCAGCGCCCCCAGAGAGAAACGGCGGAAAGCCCAAACCAACAAGACGTCAGCGCCCCCGAGCCGGAAGGGCAACAAAAATGTGCCGGGGAAAAAAACAAACGGCACAAACGTGAATAAGAAAGTTAAAACTATAAGTCAGAAATGAATAGTAATAACAATGCAGGCCTATACCTCATAGATTAGAGCTGAAATTACAAAAATGTAGCAAACCTTATAAATACGTATGGTGGCAACCTAACGAAACGCCTGTATAACAAGACAAAATGAAGATTAAAATAACGAAAAATGAAACTTCTGAAATTTGAATAAATAAATTCATGAATAGCAGATACGAAGCTTTTGGTATTCTTAATGAGTCTTATTCGCGAAACATACCTGTACAATGTTTGGCCTATAAAAGCTATAAGTGGAGCTTTTGCAAATGTGTTAAAATATTCAGCGAAACTTTCTTGAAATTCCATGAACCTTGCGTTATTCAGATAGTACGCTAACATTTTATTTTATTCTATTTGATTAAGAAGTAAGTCAACAATTACTGCTGCTGTAATAAAAGGTAGAAGTGCAAAAAAATATGAAAAATCAATTTAAGCAGGGTTATGAATTGACAATCTGCTGAAACTCTTAGTAGTAGTTCAGCTATTAAATAAGAAATTATAGATAAATTAAATAAATTACATAACGTAACGTTTATTTCATTCACTGTCTTAAAATGTTTTTGGGCAATGATGTTAAACGTGCACTTCAATGTACATTCATAAACTTCAAATTACTAATATACATAAGAGGGTGGGCTGAAAAGTTCTCGACCCCACCCAGAGATAGCGGCACTACTGGTATGACCTTTTTCCTTACGTTGGTAAAATTGTGAATAGGCCCTACGTAAAATTACAATTCATTCCAGGCAATAGTTGACTGTAAGCAGTTTTTTGAAGCAGTGGAAGGGCGCATTACTTTGAAAACGAAGAAATTCCCGTACCGTGCTGCGAGAAACTCCTTCGTAAAAGAAGGTTTAACATATACAGACAGTTATTTGCGGATTGTAAATGTGTATGGTGACTCTTCCCCTTCAGTTTTCACCGATTTTAAACGAGGCCATGAAAGCGTTCAAGACGATCCACGTGAAGGACGTCCAAAAACTGTAACCACACAGCAACTCATTGAAAAAGTGCATGATATGATTTTGGAAGATCGGCGTACAAAGGTGCGTGACATTGTTAATGCTCTTGGGATTTCAAAGGCACGCATTGTTCACATCTTGCATCAGGAATTAAGCATGAAATAGCTTTGCGCAAGAGGATGCCGCGTATCCTCACTGTGGATAGCAGACACATCGGCACGACATTTGAAAAGTGCTTGGCGCATTTTCAGAAGAAGAAAAGTGACTTTTTGCATCCATACGTCACAATACATGAAACATGGATTCACCAATACACTCCTGAATTCAAGTAGGAGTTGAGGCAGTGGACAAAAGCTGGTTATTCAGCTCCAAAGAAGGTGAGAACGGTGCACTCAGTGGGAAAGATCATGGCGTCAGTGACTAATCAAACTGAACGCAAATATTCGTAAAAACAGACCAGGGATTAAAAAATGTTTCCCATCAAGAGCGTCTAATAAAAGTTTTGGGAATGGGGAAACTGAGAGGTCTGCACTATGAAGTGCTGGAACAACTACTCTATTCCGCAGATTTGGCTCCCTCGCACTTCTATCTGTTTCCTAAACTGCAGAAATTCCTCGCCAGTAGGCACTTTCCTTCCAATGAAGAAGGAACTGCGTTTGTAAAAGGGTACTTTGCAGCAGTTCCAGAGGAACACTAGAGAGGGGATAATGTCATTGGAACACCTGTGGACAAAATGCATTGATATTAGAAGAGTTTATATTGAATAATAAAACTGCTTTGAAAGCATGAATTGTCATTTTTAATTATCAGGCCGAGAAACTTTCAGACAATCCTCGTATAATAACCAAGCAGTTAAGATAAGTTATACTGTAACACGTTTTTAAGTTTAGAAATTAACTTTTGTGATTGCAAGGTGTTGTGTAAAGTTGAAGCATGGAATATTTGGAAAATAGCTAATAGAAGGTAAAGGTGACATAGACTCTGTACTTTAACTAGATCTGAATATTTCTAAAGAAGGTTTTGTTTATTTTTCAACTTTTATGTGAAGGTATACAGCGTTAAATGGAAAGAGGTCTTTTTATGAGAGGGATGCAAAAACAGGATATACATTCTTGCTCATCTCATAGTATTAAATGTGTTATTTTAAACAAAACTGTTACAGCCGTTTTTGAGAAAATAAGGATAAAGGAAGGGAGTAAATTTCTTAAAATACTAGTACCCCATCTCCTACAGATGCTGAACGTTAAAGTTAAGCAGCTTGGTGTTTTGCTTTTGGTATCTTTGTACTTATTAGTTTTTATGCTAAACTCCACACACATATACACAACATAAATAGACCCATATAATAACAATTAATTTTTTTGTGCACCATACGTATATGTATGGTGCAATTTCAAAATCCGTTTTCTGGATGTAACACAGTGTGTCACGCTCTATGTATCTAATAGAGACAATAAAATTCACACCCGAACAAATAGCTCTAATTTTAAGAGCTTTACTAAAAATGGAGTCATAAAGGAATTTAAACAATTTTTTTTCTCCTTGTTCTCCTTGTTGCTATGGTCATATCGGCGGCCGTTCTCCTTTGGAACATACTGAAGGTGTTAACTCGTTATCTTTGTGTTTTTTTAATCATTAGATTACGCACACATTTACACTCTCATTCATACTTCCAGACTCTGGGGAAGATGCGGAATTATCTTGGTCGGAGAAAAAACCCCACCCCCGCCGCCGGGAATCGAACCCGGCATGCAGCTGCTCTACCGACTGAGCTACGTGGCCAGCATTTAAATGATTTGTACTAAGTTTCTAATGCAATAAGTTTATAGTGATTCTGTATTATGCTTCAGCCCGGTTTTAATCCTTAATTTAGTTCAGGAAAGTAACCAATTTTGTGCAAACTTCATTATATCTTATTGAAATCTCGCATGGTAGGATGTAAGCCCTATTGAATTGGTTGACAGCAGACAAATTTTCTTCGTTTTCCTTAACACAAATTGTGATTTTTCGCTATAGATAGAAAGTTGGAATTAGATGCTAAAGAACTTGTACCTGGTAACCCAAGTCATTACTTCGGTTTACTGTATGTTAATGCGAAAACCTTACTTTATTGTGTTACCAATTAACTAAAGTACTAGGTATCCCGTGAGAATAAGCCATACTAAAATGACAAGTATATAAATTAACAAACAAAATTTGGCCAAAATTTATAAAAAGCTAAAAATATATTTTTCGTAATAAAATAATTTCACAGAAGTATTGTTCATTTTCACTTGAAGTGTTTGAAGTACTAATGTGAAGCTATAAGTGAACAGGTACAAGCCAGTTCTATGGGTTGCTGCCTCTCAAAACGTTTTCAGGATGTTTCTATACACAAAGAGCTGCGGCTCTCGAAAGCACATTAAAGAAAATAAGCATATATTCTTTTAAAACTAGCTCTAAGTTTGACAAATAGGTTGTAAACTTTAGAAAAACAAAGAATTTTGGAAAATACAGAGGCTAAAAGTAAGCTTTTACATAAATTACGAAGTATTATAAAAATCTGAATGATATATTAATTTGTAAACTTAGTGTAAAAGCCAAACATAAAATGTGCATACCTTGTTTCAAGATGCATTGTGAGGAGAGTTTTTATTCGGAGGCTGAATTTACACAATGGAAAAGATAAAGGCTATAATTCTAAAATTTGGTAAAACATGGGCTCATTTGAGCGAAATTTGACCAATTTCATTCATCCTCCAATGCGATTTAACGTTGGAGGACGTAAATGAAAAAAAATGACTTATTTAACATAATTACATTATATTTAATGTAATAAAGGGCTTAAATGTTAAAACATTCGTACTATGTATTCTCAAACTCAAATTTGGGTTCATTGCTAGTCCAAATCAAATATAACACGCTTTGGTGAGCCATTCTATTTACGCTAACCTTATATTTGCGAGGGTGACCTGGTAGGAATTTCATGGCTGCTTTGTGTAATAAAATATTTTATAAAGCTAAGGGATTTTCCATTTTATATAAACTTTCAAAGCTAGCTTTGCACTAATATCTCATGTGGCGTCCGGGAATTTTGATGTATTCAGCGCATTCTGCACTCATTACAAAAATATCAACTGGAGAGCCTAATAATAACACTGATATGTTGTATTTCGGAAGCATTAGTTGTTTTGCTTCGGATATACATATGGACTGATTAAAGGCCTTAAATTTATATGTGTTAATGATTTACAACTTTATACTTGCTAGACAATGTGAGAAACAATTTCTTTCAAGTTAAGCACGTGAGCTTATTCGTTTAAAATACACTATTTAATTCATTCACTGTACCACCATACATGTTTTAAGTATAATTCAACATTTATATTTACTGTCTGTATATTTCTGGTGTGTAAGGGAAATTATTACATCCATAAATTTCCAATAACAGTGACCATTTTACTTTAACATGTTTCGTTTAAATGCTTAGGAAAGCAGGTGAGTGCTTTATTTATTTATTACGTTTTATATATTCACCCTTTTGGATATTTAAGTGTAAAACTACCATATCTATATTGATGTTTGTTTTGGTGAGCGTAAAAGGGATTTTGTTAAACATATTACATTCTTTCGTTCCTAAAGTCAGTATAAAGTAAGAATTTTGATTTCAGTTGCTTTTCTTCCACAATTTATGAAAAAATAGAATTTAACATTTTTGTAACACAGTGATATAATTGTGGCCATCTTCCAAATCTCGTCGCACGTTCTCATAGGACCCAAATGACCTTGTTGTCGACGGGCCCTAAAACACCACCACACGTTCTCATAGGAGGCAAACCCTAAAGCGCGAACTGCCTCTCCCACCTTAAGAGAAAGTGCGTAGCTGCTAAACGTCTCCCCTTTTCCCTGTGTTTTTCTACAAATATTAGAGAGAATACGCGTGCTCGAATATCTTTTCATCTACTCGTCGAGATCTTCCTTTGATTTAACATTACATTCATATCTCTTTCATCCGTTGGATTTCCTTCCTTGTTGAAAGAGCGCTGGAACATCTTAGCTCTTGCTAAGGGAAATAATGAAGAAGAATTCAAAATATTCCATCATTTTCCTTCAGAGGACACACTTATATTTAGGAAAACGTAACTGCTTACACTACCACATGGAATGTTATTTTGAACACAAACCGTTTTTTTAAATACTGTATTATCTAGAGCGAGATTTACAACAATCTTCTGAGTTTTAGTTATATATAACTATACTAATGTTAATCAGAGTGAAAAGAACTAAACTGGCCATAAATAAGTTTTAAAAATAAAAAAAAGAACAACCGTTTTTCATATCACAAATATTTCAGATGTAGGATTTTCATGAAATCTTCTTGTCACACTGTGAATGAGGCTAGGTTTTAAATACCAGATGTGTCATTCTTATAGAACAGTTATTTGGATTCAGTAGTTATTAAAAATGATTATTGCTTAAAGTTAGTTAATTAGAGCCAACTGAAACATTCAATGCCATGGCCGGGATTTGAACCACGGATCTACTGGTCTCCGTCCAGTTGCTCTACCCTTGAGCTACCATGGTCAATGTGCCTTCCTGACATTAAATTCTCCAATATAAATTTACATTAAAAATAATCTACGATAAAAATCCTGGTAATTAAATACTAACAATAGTAAGTCGCCACAAGTGGTTGTCTCAAATTTGAAAACCCTAAGTGGTCTACCGGGAAATACGTTAAGTCAATTGAACAATTTAATGACAGGAAGGCACGTTGACCATGGTAGCTCAAGGGTAGAGCAACTTAACGGAAACCAGTAGATCCGTGGTTCAAATCCCGGCCATGGCATTGAATTTTTCAGTTGGCTCTAATTAATTAAAAATCACCCATATACCGGAGTAATGTATTTAAAAGATTTAATTCTTTAAGGAATTAAACATTAAGGCATTGAAGTTAGTTATTTAACTTTTTGTTCTCAATAGAACATTTCCTCTGCCTATCAAAAATAAGTGTACAAAAAGTATAAATGTCTATTAGTATCTCGTCCATCAGACAAAATGATAAACCTTCTTTTTGTGACGGATTTGTTTTAAGGGAATTTCATAAAATCTTCGCTTTGCATTTTTTGAACTGTGTCGTTTAATATATATTGGTTAACAACATTTCCATACTTGTCCAATTGAAATACCTTATGGTGAAATGTCGAAATCGAACTTTCGTAATGAATGTAAAATGTTTGTCTCAAGTACTTAAGCGTTTATTAAAGTAGAATGATCCCAGAGTAAGGTGAAAAACACTCGAGTAAACAGAGAAAAGCAAGTGATCTATAGAAATCCGCAATCCTCACTGATAATATTGTTTATGAACTGTTATATGTCCGTAATACTTTCAGATAATACGAGACATGAGGAGACCATCAGCCCACTATGTAACACGAGGACGATTAAGGTTCCGATTTGCTCAGGTCCTTGTGAACGCCTTGGCTTTGCTCGCCATCGCTGGAGGACTCGCAGCTTACTTCAAAGGTGAGTTAGTTTCTTTTATTTTATATGCTTGAGTGTCATCTATAATTTTATTCAGTGACGGTTAAACTGAGGCCCGTGTTTACATGATGCACATCGTCCTGAAAATATGCTTCTTCCGAGAAAATATTTAAAACGATGGCCAGTGTAGTGCACTGCTAGTAGCACACACGTTCAATATAAGTTCGAAAAGCAAGACAGTTTGTAGCACATCTGATGGTTTTACTCTAATAAAATAAGCATTAGACGGCACACGCTGTGTCTGCTTATAAGTTACCTTTCCTAGCTTCTTTAAGTTTCAATATAAGGAAATTACATTTAGTTCTCTATTAAAATAGTTAGAGCAAACACAAATTCATTACAATTATAAAAAATTTCCATTTTTCTGCATTTAAATGACTTTTCGGAAGAACAACATAAGGTTTAACATTTCCGTAAGTCGGTAATGTTTTCCTGTAGTTTAAGACCGTCAAATGCATTAGGTCCACTTATGATATCATAAACGTCTTTTCTTGCTCTTGTTATAAATATTTTACCAATACTTTCTTATTGTCACCAAATTATCGGAAGGCGCGACCAACTGGCGGTTGGATGAGGGCCGGGAGGCATTCGAGCACGCCTACCCATTTGTCTTATAGCGCTAACGAAGGGATGGTTGGTAAAACATCACTGGCCGTCTCTTTCCCCTCCCTCTGCCATCAGGAACCTTCGGGGTGATTCACTGAAACGCGAGACTTCCAGAAACAGCTATATTCCTATAAAAAGGGGCTGCAGTTGGCGAGTCAGTTCAGTTCTTGGCGAGCAGCTGTGAGGAGCGCCGAGTGAGCAAACGGACTGGAAGATGGTGTACGTGTATCAGAGGAGTTGTACGTGATTGCGAGCGTGATATGGACCTGTGACAGACGAACTGGTGAATTGTGATTGTGTTCGCTATGTAATTCTATGTTATCGGCAAGTGTTCAAACTGTAAGTCGGTGGAAATAAAGAACATTTTGAGTTTGTGCAATTGGACTTTTAATTTTACAAACCCACAAAGTCACATTCAACGAGATATCTCAGGGTAAAAGTTCCGTTCACGTCATGAACAAAGACATTGTATGGGATTTAAAAGGTATATAAGAGTGCCAACTATGGGCAATATCTCAGTATTATTTACTTAAATCCCTTTGTCTACAGTAAGTCATATCCTTGTTTAATAAACCGCATAGGAATTAGAACGCAATTTTTATAAATATACCTAATAAACTAGATTGTAAGACTATGTTCGGCAAATAAAACATATGAATAATTTGTTATAATTCGACAATAAAAGCATAAAAATCCTTTTACCTACCCTTAGTTGCAACGATTAGTGAATGAAGCATACTGGAAGAAATATTCAACAGTTGTGCTTGAAATACGAAGACATCTTGTTTAAAAAGGAGAAGCTAGCGATGTTTGGACTTAGTCTTCGAAGATGAATTCCATGTGTGAATAAGTGAACTTTCTAAAAACATGCCAATAAACAGCACTACCCAACAAAAGAAAGCTTTTCTCATACTTCCACGATAAACGTAGGTGATTCTAAAGGAATAGCATATCTTGATTTTGAAAATCGCCACAGAAATCTCCTACCACGTCAGGTTAGACAGATATGAAGACATTTAGGTTCTCAGCTCCGAGATTTCAGATATGGAATGTCAGATTTATTATTTTGATATAATTATATGTGGTATAGTGATATTTGGTACAATGCTCTATATCACTCCCACCCCTGGGGGTGCGGATTTTAAGTCCAAGAAAGGACCGGTGCTCACTCAGCATCATGAGGTAATTGAGGAGGTTACGATAGGTAAGCGGCCCTGGTCAAGAAAGCCAACTTTCCGGATGGGGTGCCGAGATGCTCACCACATCTCCTCCCCGTATCGGTTATACGATCGCCCACCTCTACCTTGCGTATGTGGGCGTGAGGTCAGTAGTCGGGTTGGCAGGATATGCTCTTCTATGGTCTGTCGTGCCATTGGGTTACAACTGCATACCATAGTGTATTAAAATTAATTCATAATGTTGTTTTACATGCATTCAATAATATTTTGACTATACATTTAAGGGATATATCTGTACCTGAGCTTAAAAGGGTTTGGTGGCATGAGATTGCCTGTTGTATGCCTGTCTGCTTTTCCTCACAAGAAGCTTCAATAATTTTCAATCTTCACTGGGTCTTTACGACTTGGTACCTCTTCTCCATGACAGATATCTCCTGAAGAAACCCTTTGTCTTGTTCTTGACTAACACCACCAGATTTTTCGGAAAAAATTCTAAATGTAAATGGAGGAAATGGGTTTTAGCGACAGTTTATAATCCATGCTTTTATAGCATTTCAAAAAGATTGACCTCAATGTCTTATAGTTTCTGGAGAGGGGGGGAGCTTTGTGTTTTAAGAAATCCACACAACATTGTTAAATTATTGTCAAGCTGCTAATTTCAGAGTTCTTAACGATTTTTCAAATATTTCGCCGTTAGGAGTTTTCAAATTTGTGGTCTTTTAATTTTGTGTCAGTTAGACTGTGGAAACTTGCTTTGGTATATGCAAATCCACTAGCCTCCTTGTTGAGTACCTTAACAAAATTTCTCATTAGCCCAAGTTTAATACAAATGACCTTGTTTTCGATGGGCCCTAAAACACCACACACTCACACTCACCCCCAAGTTTAATATTCAGGGAGGAGAATAATATTATTAGGTTGAACCGAAGGAGTTTGTTCTACATTACCTTCTCTGGGACATATTCCTGTCACTTGCCCACCTGTTCTAGCACATAATGTTTTTGCGTGCCACGGTTGTTCCACAAATACAAAAAACAACAATATTTTATGCATCATTATAATACAAGCAGCAAACTGATTACTTTAAGATCACCATATATTTTCCAACAATGAACCTCATATTTTAAAACACGTACAAATTTGTCCATACATAACTTTTTTTAAGACCTACAAAATGGGACACTGAAATCTTAATGACAACGCTGGGCAACTTATGACACGCGTGTTACCAGCTGGTACGCGACTCGTTTTTGATGATGCATATCGAAAATATTTAAAAATTGTGACTGATGTGTCATCATTTTTAGTATCTAGGTGTGAAAATAGACTTAAGACACGTATTATATTCATAGAGATATATTTGATGTTGGATAGTGTAATTAGAAGTAGTTTAGCATACTGACATAGGTGCTCACTTTTATTGTATTTATAATTATTATTGAGATGATCTGGATCAGTTGCACAGACACTAGTTCCGATTCAGCGTAAGTTACCCCTCTAAACTGCAGAGAAGCCGGCTCCCCTGAAAAGCGATACACCAGCAGTAAATTGCCCATCTATTACTGTTTTAAAATTTACAAATATGGAAGTGCATTTAAGTATTTCTTCAAATATGCTTACATTCATTTCTAAAATATATTTAAAACAGAAATGATTGTCACATGCAGAGTCATGCTTAACGGATTGCTTATATGTGTTTGGTGGAAAGCTGTTTGTATTATATAAAAAGCTTAACTTATTAGCTTTATTGTGAATTAGTTTGTTATTATGATTTTAGCAATCCAACGTGCGGTAATATAAAATTTCGATGATGAAATTACTGCGGTAGCGGTTTAGCAATAATGCATGGAGGTCTTTTGTGATTGTAAATCCCTTGGTCCTGAAAAAACCATTAGAGCTCCTGTTAGTTCTATTTTGTGTATAATGCATATTAAATTAAAAATACAGCGCAAACTGAGTGTCTTCAAACCATAAATAAAAAGCTGGTATATTGGCTATACAAGTATACAAGTATATATTATACAAGATAATTTAAACAGTATCATAAAGCTAAGGAGGTATTAAGAACTAATTCATATGCTTCTCATAAATTCCTATTAAATGTGTACCACAAAAGTGACATTATTTCATAATTGAAAGGCCAGTGGAGAAGCTGTATATGCCATAACCGACTTTTTCCTCCAAGAAAAAGAAATAAGGAATACCTCATTTTGTATGAAATATAAAATTCTGCTGGTATGTCATTTTTGTTTTTAAATGTTGACAATATTTTTGATATTTTATTATTTTTATAAAAATTTTAAGTCATTTTAAATAGAATGTTCTCCGATTTATATTATTGTTTGTAGATGAAGTTTCACGATACAAATATAGCAGTTAAACGAGGAATAAGAAGTTTTAAATATTTGGTAAATTATTATTACTGTTTACAGGTTAACAGATACCTGAGAGAGATTACATAACACTTTGCACTGCTAACAGAGTAAAACGTTTCAATTTTTCCAGTTACATTGAACTTCACTAGTGTAACTTCAGGTTAACTGATAAAGATAAGTAATGAAGGCACACATTTTTATAAGCTTTGAAGGTCCCTGAATTTTCACTTCACAATTGACACCCATTTTGATATTTAGGAACAAAAAATGTACAAAAGCCTAATAAATCGTTCAGGAAACTTTTAAACCAACTTTGAGGAAAGTTATCTCATTGGTATTTTGGAGATAAGCTGGCAAATGAGAACCATCAACTCATACAACATACGAAAGCGAAAATAAATGGAGGGGCCTCTTTTCCATTTAAGAATATATCAGCTATGTAAATTAGAAAATATTGAATGCTCTCTTTCAAATAATAAACACATTCTATTCTATTTATTAACTTTAAAGAGAGTCGATTAAAGACACTAAACAACACTTACTTTTAAATTTTTCCGGAACATGTTTCTGAGAGAGCCGGCTGATTTTAAAGGCAAAGCCTCAGAAACATTTTCCGGAAAAATTTAAAAGTAAGTGTTGTTTAGTGTTTTTAATCGACTCTCATTAAATTTAATTTATCATAACAACACTTTTTACAACACTTCCAAGAAAGGAATTAAATTCTATTCTGCTTGAAGCCAATAGTTATGGTACTAAATATCATTGCCTATTTACTGAACCTAAATTACAATAATGCTAGTCAGGTAATCCCATTGCCACCAGGCTCCACAGCTATACAAATATTCATATGTCCAATACAAAAGTGTCCTTATACCTGCTTTACTTGCTAAGCAAACGAGAATATATTAATATTATTTCGATGTTAATTTCAATGAGATCATAAAAACATTTATGAAAATTGTGCTTTTTTACCTGCTAATTTCAGCTAATATTTGTTCCAAGTGCAATATTAACGTGCATTTCTCATTTAAAAGCCAAAATAAAACCTGTAACAATAAAACGGTGATTACCTCTGGGGTCTCGTGGTTAGTAGTTAACCTGGAAATCCAGGTCTCGGTTTCGAGGAGGGGCTGGAAAATGGGGCATTTTCTTTCGCCTAGATTCCCTATGAATCTGGAAGTAAAAATATCAATGAATGTGTGTGTGTGTGTGTGTGTCTGTGTGTGTGTGTGTGTGTGTGTGTGTGTGTGTGTGTGTGTGTGTGTGTGTGTGTGTGTGTGTGTGTGTGTCTGCATGCGTGTGTGGATAAATTTCAACCATCAAATTAGTCGAAACCAAAAGATAAATACCGATGTAATCGGGTGAAAATATTGCGGATCAGAATTATTCCATATTTAAAGAGCTGCCGGCATTAGCTGAGGTGGTAAAGCGCCATATAAATGCAGCAAAAATCAAAACAATTTTTTCCTACATGGTCGCAGTTTTTTATTCGGAATATTCCGATCTTGGCCAGGATGAACTAGTACTTTCTGGGGTTTTATTACCCTCTAATAACAATGTAGATTACGTCTAAGCTCCATTTGAGCATGATTTAACTCGTTTCATAGTACATCGACTGATATGATGTGCCATTTGAAGACCGATAAACTATGAACAAATATACAAAATTGAGTTCTTTCCACGGATTATTATAAGTACAACCTTATTTTATTACAAATGTATATGCATAATAACTGATGAAGCGTAGTGTTAAAGAAGGGAGGTAAATTAAAGCATAGAGGAATTTCGCCAGTTTGGAAGTTTTAAAACTCACACAGTATCTCGAGGGCGAAATCTTAATTTCGCGCAACTTCAACGGTTTCTTCTTGCAGTTAAGTACTTAACTAACTCTTCAAGGAGTTCCTAAACCACTTCAAACAGCTAAGGGTCATAGAGAACGATTTCACCACTACCCTTACATTTCTGTACGAGCTTTTCTTTTAATATCCGAGGGTAGTGGAACAGAATTCCGATTTGTGATATATAATATTTATCATTATACATCATTTGAGTTTTCTCCTTTATAACATTTCTTTTTGTACTCGTCACTTTATGCTTTTATTTTTCGTATATATTTTATTTTTATAGCTGAAGATGATTATAAGGATAATGATAATTAATAATAATAATAATAATAATAATAATAATAATAATAATAATAATAATAATAATAATAATAATAATAATAATAATAATAATAATAATAATAATAATAATAATAATAATAATAATAATAATAATAATAATAATAATAATAATAATAATAATAATAATAATAATAATAATAATAATAATAATAATAATAATAATAATAATAATAATAATAATAATAATAATAATAATAATAATAATAATAATAATAATAATAATAATAATAATAATAATAATAATAATAATAATAATAATAATAATAATAATAATAATAATAATAATAATAATAATAATAATAATAATAGTGCAAAACACTTTTGTATATAAATCGTGCAGGGATTATTAAGAGTCGCTGAAAATCATAGCTTTTGGACCACAATTGTTTCCGATTTTAACCACCTTCACCATTAAATCTAAAATTTTCCATAGAAATAAATTCAGCGAAATAACCTTATCTTACTGATTCTTAATTGGTAAGGCGATTTTAAAAGAGATATTTTCTTAATTATAATTTCCTTAACTATTCACAGGAAATGCTGCTTCCGATAAAAACAATGTCACTTTTGAGCAATACTTGAACTTTTTACGGAACATCTTACAAATTTATTCGAACATTTGTCATCAGTACGAGGGTTGGCTGTTAAGTCCCGATGCTCACATAGAGATGGCGCCAATGGGCCAGTTTGGCAGACAGTGTCATATAATTTAACTCTTTATTAGCTTTGTTTATTGTTTGAATGAAAGCATTTTAAAACAAGACAAGTGTAAGATTTCACGAAAATGGAGGATTTGGAAAAACGAACAATTAAAAGGCTTAACGCGTGAACAAACCAAGAAGGAAATGGACAACACATTAAAATGATACAATGATAAAAGGTGAGTTGTAGAGTTTAAAATGGAACGTACGAACACTAGTGGGAGCCTCGCTCTGGACGCCCTGTGGAAGTCACAACTCCAGAGATCATTGAAAAAATTCATCGTTTAGTACTGAAAGACAGCAGATTAAAGTTGTTTCAGATAGCAGCTGCTATAAACTTATTAAAAGAACGTGCAGGCAATATTTTAAGTAATGTTTTGAGCTTTCACAAAATCTGTGAAAGCTGGGTGCTGCGTTTGTTGACATCTGGCCAAATGTTTCTGTTAAGAATTTGGAACTCCACGTAAAAATCCCAGTGAATTTTTCAGGTGGCTTACTACCATGGATGAAAGTTGGATACATCACTACACTCCAGAAAGTCAATCACAGTCAAAACAGTGGTGAACCAACTCAAAGAAAGGCAAAGTCAATTTTGTCAGCTAATAAATTTATGGCGAGAGCTTTCTGGGATGTACAGGGAATTATTTTTACTGATTACTTGGAAAAGGGTAAAAGTATTATTGGTGACTGCTACGCAAGCTTACTGCAAAGTTTGAATCATGAGGTAAAAAGAAAAAGATTTCATTTGGCAAAGAAAATATCTAGTTTCTTCACGGCAATGCTCCGGCCCATCGTTTTGTCATTTCAATGAGGAAAATGTGCGAATTAAAGTTCGAATTGCTTAAACATCTACCCTATTCGCCACATCTAGCACCCAGTGATTGTCATTTGCTCCCGAATCTCAAAAATTTTCTTGGAGAACGAAGATTTCACAGCAACGAGGAGGTTATTGATGAGGTAAACAGCTATTTTGAGGACCATGATAAATCGCACTACAGGCGTGGTTTATAAAACACCGTTATGGCAAACGTATTAGGCTTCTGCAGATTATGTTGAGAAATAAAGAAAAAATAGCTTTTTATTGTGAGGCCCGGAATTTATCAGTCAGTCCTTGTATGAGGCAAATCTGAAACATTTCGTATCAATAGCTAAATGTTAGAAAACTATTGTTGACGACTTTCACATAAACTGGTCCCCGATCAAAACTAATAATGGATTAATTGGTGAAGAAAAGTTTTTATAATTCCAAGGTAGCACCTCAAATTTGGCTTCGAATATCAATATGAAGATGCATCTTAGATTTATTGTTTTCAGTTCTCAAAGGAAAGTCTATCGCCTCATTTGTTCTTTTGAGTAGAGTTTAAGCCTAAAGCGGTCGCGGTAAAAAATAGTTGCTTTCTCCAATGGTATTTTTTCTACCATAGTATTAGGATATAGGTACAGTTATTGCCAACTGAAACACTAGTGCCTGCCTTCTATAACTTTTCAAGACCGCCAGAAACGAATCGTGACAACGTATCTTCGCATAGAACCAAACTAACAACTGCGTATCTTGAGGCCCTAAAGGTCAGTATTGTGCTGATACTCAAATGGTTACTCTGACTTTAGAACCTCTGAGGTAACACACTGATAATTCTCAGAAAAGTGAGAGCGGTACTGGCGCGCTTCTCCGATGTTTGCTAAGCATCAATGAACGTATCACTTCAGCCAATGGATTGTGCAGGAATCAAAATAGCAGATAAATGTTACTATATCCGCATGGAGTAATCAGAGCGTTATCTGAGAGGTTTAAACTAACAAAGATAAAGCCAGGGTAAGCTTTTGAGTAGCAGGATAATACCAAGGATCTTCCACCATACAAGTAGTGGAGTCACTTTTCGTAATCAGATGAAGCGGTGGAGCATTATAAAACCCAGCTTCTGAAGTTCCTTGGGAAGAGTAGTATCATTAAGGGCTGGTTTCATCCATTGCATAAAATGTATTGATCTAGAGGGAAATATTTTGATAAAAAATAGACATTTAGACGTTCTAAAATTCAATATTGTTTGATTTCCTAGCATTTCCATTGTTGCTCTCGTAGACTAACTGACATGATTTCACCCAAGATCGTTGGGAAAGGGGTTTAATTCACACTAAAGTAAACATGTCCAAATGCAGTGTGAAATAAGTTACTAAACGCTGCAAGAATCTATTTGAGATATATATGCAACAGTTGTCACAATATTTATTGGACTGTTTCTTATTCTCTTGAAATTGCTGTACAATTAAGGACAGTTTAAACATATTTCAAAATTATAAGCAAATCGTCATGGAGTTAAACATTTATAGATAAGTGTCTGAAAAGATGATATCAAATTCGGTTTAAATGGGGTTAAATGCAGTTAAATAACTGGCAGTCTGTATTGGTATCAAAAATTCTGGGGACATCTGCTGACACTAAAACGTACAAAAAGAAAGAAAAAGATTATTTTGAGTACAAGTTTAAAAATAAAGTTATTTGAAGTGCCTTTCTCCTGCTTTGATTAAGTCCTAATCCTGCGTTCTCTGCTGACACTCTCAGAGTGTCAATGTCCGGTAAGCAGTCGTTTAAATTAGGGGCTAAAACCAAGAGCTACAGCAAAACCATGGTGTGAATTCCGTTCCATCCATTCTAATGTATGGAAATTTGTTGTTTATGATATTACATAATATGTTCTTGATACGAGCAGACGCAACATCGTGTAAAAATCAGATTCGTTCGGTAACACTTTTCTGAAAAGCGTCTCTGTGTTTAGGTACGGAGGATAATAGAAATTTACAAATAAGATAACCAAGTATGGATGTACCACTAGTATTTAGGTAGACCTTTTAATGAATAAGATCACCAAGTATGGATGTACCACTAGTATTTAGTTAGACCTTTTAATGAATAAAATAACCAAGTATGGATGTACCACCAGTATTTAGTTAGACCTTTTAATGAATAAGATCACCAAGTATGAATGTACCACTAGTATTTAGTTAGGCCTTCTAATGAATAAGATCACCAAGTATGGATGTACTATTAGTATTTAGTTAGACCTTTTAATGAAAAAGATCACCAAGTATGAATGTACCACTAGTATTTACTTAGACCTTTTAATGAATAAAATCACCAAGCATGGATGTACCACTAGTATTTAGTTAGACCTTTTAATGAATAAGATCACCAAGTATGAATGTACCACTAGTATTTAGTTAGACCTTTTAATGAATAAGATCACCAAGTATGGATGTACCACTAGTATTTAGTTAGACCTTTTAATGAATAAGATCACCAAGTGTGGATGTACCACTAGTATTTAGTTAGACGTTTTAATGAATAAGATCACCAAGTGTGGATGTACTACTAGTACTTAGACCTTTTAATGAATAAGAGCACCAATTATGGATGTACCACTAGTATTTAGGTAGACCTTCCCAATTCCAAGGAGGTTTTCATAGCTTCCCCCCTTTTAGTTCAGTGTTTTCTGTCAGAAATAAATTCTTGGTACTCTGCATCACCCCTAAAAGCTCTAGTTAGGGCTAGTATGTTTGGGGTGTGGTCTCTACACAATCTTGCTGATTACATCCTTTAAAAACGCTTTTGGTTCTGTGGCATTTCTCTGATAGTTTCAAATATGTATTTTGGTACTTCAAGCCACAATTCCACAAAATAGAGTGGAACATGCTTAATTTATCACGTCCTGGTACATGAGAATCTTTACATTTGTTAAGCGAAAAGTGAGTTAATTCTTATTCACAGTAATTCTTATTCACAGAATTCACAGTAATTCTTATAATTATGAAGTCTAGTTTCCTCATTTTTAATGTAATTGCGTGCTATTCCTAATTCTTGCACCTTTCTCCAAATACATCGATTGAAATAATACTTACAATTAGAAATGTGTGTACTTGAGAACACAGAGCTCAAAGCTTGAATATCCCATCAAAAATCATGAATAGTACCCTAAAGGGTCCATTCTGGAATCTTCTTTGGAATTGCGTAAAGTATTCCACTGTGACTTGTGCTTTCAAGATCGGCTTGGGGTGTGCATGTTTGGCTATATTGTTTGCTACAGCTCGTAAGAGTTCTGTCTATGCTTTTCTTTGAACAAATTATTCATTTACTATTTTAAATGACAAAATGCTTTCTTGTGGCACAAAAAGTGCTACTATTGTTCATGTTAAACACTCAGGCGATAAAGAGATGTTTCCAGGTCTGTGTAGGTGATTGGCAATTGTCGTATTTGGTGTAGGTTAAATTTACACACACTTCCACAACACATTTCCATCTGCAGTTCATATCAACACTTTAAAAAGGACTATTTTCTTCCTATAAATCGCAGATACCGAAGCTCTTCTCTTGCTCCCTTTCTTGCATAGTATACTATGCGCTTTAAACTTCAATTGCAGCGACACCCGATTCACAACATTCCTCTCATCCTTCAAAATAAATGTATTTCTGCTTATTATTATCCCTGTACATTTACACTTGATACCCATTTTAATTGTTGAAGTAAGGCCTTCTTTGTTGACTCTTATTAATCTGTATCGATGTCCATTTTAAGACACACAAGGCCTTGCTCCTCTGTGTTTTGTCAGTTCCATATCAGCAATGCCAATAAAATCAAACTTAACTTCTTAAGTTAACAAGAATTAACAACTTCACACCGTAATTGGAAAACTACCTCCGCCCCTCCACTTGTTCAAAAGGTGGAGTACCTGAAATCTAGATAATTATATGTGTGCCCAAGCACTTAACACTCTTTATATCTTCACCTGTACCTTCTATTTTTATGTCCAGATTGCGTCCCCGATAACGATACCCCTGTATAAAACAATTTTAAAGAACCGGTACTTGGGAACATTATAAGGCTATACCCTCAAATATGTATGTATATGATAGAGTGAATAGTGTCGCAAATCCATTATTACGACTAGCGGCGTACGCGCTAAAAGGGTTTGGCTCACAGCGATAACAGAAAGATAGCACAGCGTGGAGATAAAGAGCCTGCAAAAGCAGATAAAGGTAGCCCGGACATAAAAGACCTGCCGACACAGATAAAGTTAGACTCTAGAACGTCCGTGTTTTATCTAGTGACGTGTTAGAGAACATTCTGTAACAGTCTGGAATCATGAATGGTCCTACATAAAAAGAAGCCGTGGTTAGTTTATCGGCAGTTGTAAACAGAGGCGTAAGGAGTGTTGTAATGAAACTGGTGCTTTTGAAAGTGAACTCTTTGTTGTGATCAATGACCTTCGTAGATTGTAATGATGTATGTGACGTCATCCCAGCACTGTAAGGATTGAACAGTGTGTATTTCTACGGAAATAAAGAACATTTTGAATTTCTGCTACTTGGACTTTTAGTTCTACGAACCCAGAAAGTCAGGATATACTCAGCCTCGTAACCTGCTAAAACACTATTCGAATTAGTAAACGTTGACCAATGTGTATTAGCTAGCCAAGCCCCTACAGCTTCTCTCAGTATGTTTGAAAATAACTTAAGTAAAGAGAAATTTTCGGTAAAACATTTACTTAGAACTTACTTAGAACCTGACAACTTTACTTCAAAATGTTGCTTTAAACGTTACTTTAAAATTTTGCTCTCCATTGCGTAAATGGTCACATACACGTAAAGGTGTAATTTGGTTATAACGGTATATGTCACTTATTTATGTCCTCTAGTGACTCCTTAAGACTCCTTTAAGGAATCTTAAACCATTAAAACAATGCAAGAGTTATTAAAAGTAAAGAAACATTTTGCGAATCACACAGGTCTTCAAAATACTCTAACATATGTCAACCATGATAAATGTAGGTTGTCTTCAAAAGTGCAAACTATGCGATAGATGACTTGCTAAATAAAGTAATATTAAATGATGTGAAAGTAAGTGAATGTGTTGTACAAATAATGCTACCAAATGGACAGAGTGCTTTCCTCTCACGAGAGTACATAAGAGATGTGTTGAAGTCATAGCTCTAGTATTATCTGAGAAAGATATAAAGACTACTTGTAGTAAAATTCTCAGGTATTTTATATGTAATTTAATGTAAACAGTAGATTCAATTAAGAAAACGTCTTAAGCTACCATACTGCCCCCATTCTCCTCCTATCGTCAGAGGCCTACATTAAATATGAGCTAGAAAGTGATAGACATAGAAACTTTGTACGATGTCTGTTATAAAGCTTTGCAGAATGCAAACATGCGTCTCATCGTGCCAAAAAGCAAGAATCAGCATGAATAGAAGACTGATGTTCACACATGACCTTCATATTTCTTTCGCCTTCTTTCTCAGTTTTTCAATTGTTGCTGCTCACATATATTCAACTGGACTCACTTATGCTCTAGGGAGTACTCGAGTTTGCAGCCTACATGCTATAGGTCACCAAAACAAAAGCTCGCTGAGGGACTATGTCGTTACTCATGGTTGTGAGGAAAACTGATAGCTTAAACGCTTTAGCGAAATAACAGCTAATACTTGTACTCACTCCGAAGAAAGTTATTTTCCTTTGTAAGCTTGTTGTACTTGAACAGTCAACTTTTATAAAGTCGCATAAAAAGACTTGAAGAATTGTTCGGGAGGTCGCGGTTTCGATTCCCGGTAGCCGATCAATCTGACTAAAGATTCTTTCGTGGTTTTTCTTCGTTACGAGCGAATGCTAGGTTCGTTAATTTCCTCCACTATTTCCCGTTCCTCAACTTCACTTCACTTTTATTTCAACGCGGTATTTTCCGCATATGCAATATTGGTGATGGGACTGTATCTCGCTGTCACATGGGGACTTTGTCCACTGTAACTGCTGTTCTCGACATATGGGTGTCATCGTATTCGTCAGCCCTGCTTGGGCGGGCCATTAAATCCTAGCGCTGAGATAAAGAATCTCCAAATGTCCAATTAACGTTAAGGGCCCTCACGCTGGCTCGTGCAGCAGACCGCACCATCTCATCCCTTCAGCCATAGGGGTTCAACCTGTCTGCCGTATCAGAGCGGAATCCCATCACATATAATCCACTTTACTCCATTCCAATCTTTTTTCGGCATGCAATGTTGCCATATCGGACGATTAGTGAAATGGGTGAAGTGATAATCAAATGAGTTGGCCTCCACGGAGCTTAGAGTTTCTCGACAATCGTCTATCAGGATAAGGGAAAACCCCATGAGAAACCTTATCCAGGTAACTCACCCTAACCGAGATTCGAACTCGGGACCTCTTGAACGTGAGGCAGACAAGCTACCATCTACGCTATCAAGGCGGGCTCATTCCACCTTTATCGTAGATATATTTTGTTAAAGCTATATACGTAGGTGTTATCAACTGTTTTAATTGTGATGGTCAAAATTATTTAAGAGCAACAATTCGTGGCAAAGAAAGAAAATTCTAGTTTTTAGCGGAGTTGAACTCGCTCAAAAAAAAATATTTTAATCATGTAAAGCGTTTCTAAAAGGAAATAAGTACACCATTTACATTATTTTGAGCAGCACTGAATTGAGTGTTGGTAGTTACCAGAGGTTCTAAGCATGCTGACGTTTTTCACTAAGTATCTTACAGACGACGCTCCTGGTAGCAGATGTTTTGTGTTTGAGTTATCACAGAACAATGGAGACCAAGTCTGCCCTGCTACAACGATGTTCCTTAATCTTGTGCTGTCTTCCCCCACTCCTCTGCACGCGGCAACAAGTTTATAAAAACATGGCGTTTTTTATCCCTCCTCTGCACTTCCGAAGCAGCTTGTTCAGTCAAAGGTGATTAATTTCAGCTTACAAGAGATGGAGAAAGAGCTAAAATAAAGGAAAACCCAAAAATAAGCCTTCTTCGCCGTCTGAAGCTTTCCCGCATTAATTTTATCTCCTTCAAAGTAACTCGTAACCCAGTGTGATGAAGATTGTTACCTTCCAAAGTTTAGTTATTTAATACTTTCCAAGGCTATTTGTATTATGAATTGAATAAAATAATTAACTGCACTGAGTCCAAATCCATCTAATGCAAGTCATGAAACAGGAAAACATTACGATACAACGGAATGTCAATCGAAGACATAAGATCATTATATACGTATCACTATATGAAAATATGAAAGTTATATCAATATGAAAATAAAATTATTTACATATATTAAAATAACACAGGTGTTTAACTGCCTATACTTTCCGGTATAAGAATAAATGCGTTAAGTTTTAAGAGTTACTATCATATATTTTGTAGTACTTCATTAACAACAAAAGGTAGACGAACACATAGAAGACTAGTGGTGCAGTGTTGATTCAGGTTATACCACTCCGGTACTCAATGTGAAAGTTGTACTACCTTTCATTCGTGATCCTTCATTCAGCAGTTAAACTATTTTTTACCAAAGAAGATTTCCCTATGAAAGGGTGGAGATTTACAATATCAGTATCAACATGAGAGTAAAAGTTTAGAGAATCTGGGGAAGGGAATCTGTGTTCAGGATAACGAAGCTTACTTGCCCTGCTCAAATAAGTTGCATAAGAAGTTTTACCTCAAGAAGATGCTGCGATGTGCTGGAGATTACAATGAACATACATACCTAATGAGACAAGAAGTGAAAGTTCTCTCTTTGATATCCAGTGAACTCTCCTTTATCCCATACATTCAACAACAGAAATAAAATAGATGTGAACAACCGGATTTACTCCTTCTGTGCCTAGCACTGAACATTTGAAACATTTTCCAAATGAAAATTATTTAATTGATAAACTGACATTTTCATTTTAACTTAGTAAACATTAACTTGTATGATATTTTCAGAAAATACGAAAAACACTAACTTTTCACCAGCTTGTAGGTATAGTAAAAGGCAAAATGTATTCAATAATTCCTGTAAAATCCAGCATTCACCACCCAAAAAGATATCAACATCAAAATCTCAATACAAAGAAAGAAAAAGAGTAATCACGCGCGTTTCTTAAACAGAACATTTCAAACTCAAAATGCCAGAAAAACAACGAACCTTTTGCTTAATTTCAGGTTATTCCGAGGACAATATGTGTGGATTCATATGGAAGGCCTCCCGTAACTGAAGTAGTGCAAATCGTAAGCTATAATTATCCGTTTGTGCCTCAACAAGATGCTTCAAAAACGAGATAAAGGGGAGACTTCGAAAGGGACCACAATCAGTTGACACGACATCAACCATCGCAACCCAAGAGTCCCGGAAATAAACGTTACACTCTCAAGAGTCCCACCACTCCAGCCAAGCGCCAAGGAGAAACCTTCACATAGCGCAAATTCCCGACACCATGCAACAACCGCACTCTCTGTCCTACATCCATGAATCAAATGAGGTGAAACAATTGAAAGGAAATAATAGGACTTGTCATGATAGACAGGACATTCGTAGTAGAAGGGATACTCACCTACCGACCCAGGGAAACCACAAAGAAGCTTATGTTCTGAATGGTTGACTTATCGAGAACCGAAAATAGCCTCAAACATTATCTTGGTTGGTTATGGTATAATTAAAATTTTCGCATGAGAAATAAAACCTACATATTGAATTTTCTTGAAGTAGTCTGTAAGGTAGAAACTCTTCTTTCAAGTTCATAATTTTTACTATACGATACAACTATAAACGTAATTCTGAAAGACGAGGAATTTACGAGAAATTTTCTATTAATAGCTTGAGTTTTAAAATATTTTAAAGAATGCGCTTTTGAAACAGAATTTCTGTTCTTTCAGTTTTCACCAAAATATGAAAGTACTATTTAATAGCAATCTGTGAATGTTACACTTGAATTTTACCACAGATGTCGCTCCAACTTCCACTATATCCTATTTATCTGTATACCAATCGGTATATGTACGGTATTGCAAACCAATATATTAATATTTAGTATGCCAATTGATATATTGATACATTAACAGGTAAAGAGAAAAAATGCAACCGTGTCTGAATAAATTATAGAATGCCTATTAAAACTGATAACTGGTAGAGATAACTGCGGTTGGTTCTCCTAAAGAGAAAATTCAATGTTAAGATCATATTTACGAGCATCTCTGTTAAGTATATACTCGTAACGCATTCGATTCCTAATCTCTGGGCTATCTTCCACTTAACTATTGAACTGTTTAGCGATTTATCCTGCTTTTAGTAACATTCTGTAGGCTTAAATTGATTAGAATGGTTATAAGTCCTAAAAACAAACATAAAACAGCAAATGAAATGATATATACAATGGTTTACTAGTCAATCTTCATACAGAGTATCTAACTGTATACATATGTTCCCTTTACGATTAGTTTCATAATATATTACAGGTCATCTGTGCCGAAGTTCATGAAACATTTTAGTTTATGCCTACCATACGATTCAATTCGAATTATACTGTCATGACCTGGCCATGGATGGGCTAGATTAGGGTTGTCTACAATGCGGCCAGATCAGACCGAGATAAATAACTCAAATGGTAACGTATACTTTAAATATTCAATTAAAATACAAAAAAATTACAAGTTGTGGAAAGGAAATAATTTTAACCTCAAATACAGGGAAGATAGCATATATATGAAAATGAAGAACAACTTAAAAGAAAGTATTTTAGTTTTAATTAAATGAGCTGAAACAGATATATATATATATATATATATATATATATATATATATATATATATATATATATATATATATATATATATATTACTTCAAAAGGATCTGACACACTGGCAGAGCTACCGCCTGATTACAAACTGATTAGCATAAAGTGGAAATCTTAGGGATACACTTAACACATAAAAACATATTACTGATAAAAACAAAACAGCTGATTCATAAAATAAAAGGCATTATTATTATTATTATTATTATTATTATTATTATTATTATTATTATTATTATTATTATTATTATTATTATCATCATCATCATCATCATCATCATCATCATCATCATCATCATCATCATCATCATCATCATCATCATCATCATCATCATCATCATCATCATCATCATCATCATCATCATCATCATCATCATCATCATCATCATCATCATCATCATCATTATCATTATCATTATCATTATTATTATTATTATTATTATTATTATTATTATTATTATTATTATTATCATTATCATTATCATCATAATTATCATTATCATTATCATTATCATTATCATTATCATTATCATTATCATTATTATTATTATTATTATTATTATTATTATTATTATTATTATTATTATTATTATTATTATTATTATTATTATTATTATTATTATTATTATTATTATTATTATTAGTTCATGCTTTATGTGTTTCCTTCATTGGTCGAAATTATGTGTATCTATGAAAAATCTGTTTTAATTCTGTTTTAATGGTTATCATAGAGAACCATAAGAAATTAAATCCTGCATTTCTTTATTTTTTCCTCAATCCTCGACATTCTCTCCATGTTACTGCATAAACTTTTTTTTTAACAATTGTCTTCATTAACTAATATTTCTCCCACTCTCATTGGATAATACTATGTTGCAGCATACCCGTCCACTGTGCGCTATGTGAACAAGACAGTAACTACTACAACAAAGGCTATTACAGTTCCTCAGGACGCAAATCCTGCACCCGGTAAGTATTCATATTCCTTTCCTCAATGTTTTTTCAACTTCTGTAATAAGTTAGAAAACAAAACAGTGGTTTATTTATCTGAAATCTCATATAACTAAATCACATTCATTTCTTTTAAGTTTTAATATAAGATTGTGACCTTTGATCTAATTTGTTGTTTTGTCTAAAAGGAAATATTTTCTTAAACAAAATTACCTCAACATTTCGGCCACGGAAACGATTCATCATGACTGTAGTTTTACTTGTGAATTTTAGCTGCAAAGTTCTAAACTCGATCACTTCATCTTCATATAAGCAACATGAAGCAGTTTTATTAAGTACAACTTTAAGTGCCTGCTCTAAGGTCGCGCTCTACTTCAGGAGCCACTTGTCCACCTACATCCTTTACCTATTCCTCTGCTTTTAGTCTCCAGCTTCAATTTAACGACGCTATTCTTTCAACAACCTGCTAATCTTTTGCATATATATCGCAGAATTTTGTTGAGACCCGTCCAAGGCAGATCATGAAAGGTCAGCATTACTAAAAACATAAGGTGTGCGTTTGTCAAGTTTTTCGTTTAATGGCGTAAGGTGTTAGGCATCTGGTGAAAGCCTAATCTTTCCCTATAAGTGTCTTTACACTGTCAGGTGGCGTACAGAATGAAGTAAGACTACACATTGGACTTGTATGGTGTGCCTTGGATCTTACCGAAAGTATTTCAGCAAAAGCATTTGATAGTATCTCCATTTTATACACTTCTTGCTCTTTAAATGTCCTACCGAAGGAATTTCAAGATAGATTTCTGAATGAAGCTTCTGATGTGATGTTTCAGAAAGTACTACCTTATAGTAGATAAGCAAAGACAAGCTGGTCCAGGAGCAATTGAGCAAGGTGGCCGCCATGGATAATCCAGGGAACACATACGATTGCTTTCGGTTATGTTTTCAAGTTTAACAAAACATCTAATTATTTATTCTATCCTCATATGACGTAACGTAACTTGGCCCTTATCCCATGACAAAGCTTTATCTGTGATTTGTAGATATTTTCCAATGTTTTAAGATATTTTGAAGGTAGTTTGACTTTTGGTACACACATTTTTAGGTCTCTTTCTTGGAATTGTGATAAAATGTTAGCTCCTTTAATTGGTATATTAGCTACGTTTTTAAGCATTCAGAGTTTCTTTGAAATAAGTATTTATTTTACAAGGTATTCAAAGAGTGATCTACGCCAGTTTATACACGCTTGAAATATTTTAGAGTGTTTTCAATCTATTTGAAAACCTTGAATGTAATGTTAGCCGCATTCTGGGGATATTCTTGAAGTTTTTATGTCGATTTTAACCACTTTTAAGGACATTCATTGAAGGACACTTTTCAAGGATATTTCAGAGAATTAGTGGGGTTATTTTACTGATTATTTGTGGTGGGCCGCAATCTGGATGCTCTAATATATTTTCAAGGGTAACATGATTATTGAACATTCTTGGAATGTAGGAATGGGATTCAGGCCATTTTTAGAGTATTTCAGTCATTGATTGGTGCATTTCAGCCTCTTTGAAGATCGTTTCCAATAGTTCCTTGGTACTTGGTACTCTGAACCCACTTTGAAACCAGAGATATGTTTCACCCTTCAAAACACTCTGTGAACTATCAACAGATATTCTATTTTGAAGATACATGGGCACTATAAGGGGTACTTTTGTCACTTCTGGAGCTATTTTGGATATTTTAGAGTACATTCCGCTAGAACTTTCAGTAATTCCTGTCGTTTATCTGAGCTGAGGATATTTTCATGACGACTTATTTTGCTTTTCGAACACTGCCTTTGCATTTTGGCCACACTATGGAAAGTTTAGTATACACCAAGAGTGCTTGGTATGCCTTAAAATAGTCTACCGATCAATTGCTAAACTTAGCATGTTCTGATTGTAATGTCCTGAATGTGGCTGGGGACGCGCCATGTCTGAGTGGTTAACCGTAGTGAGATTTGTACACAACACGGCGGCGGGGCGGCTTTTCTCCAGGATCTCCGGTTTCCCCTGCTCCACCGGTGCTCCATTTTCATCTCATGTACCAGCAGTATCACCGCCCGCGGTGCGCATAAATACGCACACGAACGTGGCTGTTTCAGTCACACACAATTATCCTAATCTTAGTTAACTTTTCCTGGCACCTTATAAGCTATGACTTTGCCCATGATTCCCAAGGTACTCTAAATTATACACTATTCTCATCATTAAATATTTTATCCTATCATCTTCTAATTTAGTCTCCCTCTCCTGTTATCGCCTAGTCCAATCCAGATTCTTCCCACGTCAACTTAAAAAAAAAACTTTTTCCTTTTGCAAAAATGTGATAGAGCTTAACAGTAATTTTGCTTAGCTTTCCAGTAGTTTTTGACGTATTTAGGATAATTTTAGAGGCATTTGGGCATGCCTGTAAACATATTACAGGCCAATGGGGGAGTATTTCAGGACCTTGAAGACATTTTATGTATTTTTAGAACCTTTTATCTCATTTTTAGCATGGTTTCTTATATTTTGCAACATTTTCACTCATTTTGAAAGTCTTAACAGTTTTAATCCAATTTTTAATCCATCTTTTTCCAATCATTCAGCGTTTATCTCTCATTTTGGATAATTAATTAGAGCTTTGTCTATATATACCACCCTAACATGGATTTAACCTTATGCTGCCTTACAACTATTTCTACAATCTTTTCATTTGTGTGTTTTCTTTTCTTTTGGTCTGGTTTATCAAAGCCCTGTGACTAACACAGAAAATACTTTAACTATTGACGCTGAAGTATTTACAGTTTAGAGTTCATTTGGATACAATTTTTGGGACCCTTTCCCTCCGAGTGCTTGTTTCATTTTATGTAAAGTTTATTATTCAATAATAATTAGTCTAAAGTTGCGGGAGGTTTTCTCTCCTATTTTATCTCTCTTAAGAACAGCATTAGAACTTAAACTTAGGGAAAAGCAGAGTTCGCGCCTTCTTTTTGTTTTTCTATTCTTCTTCCATATATTTATGAAAGTCTTTATGAACTGTTTATCGTAGAACTTCTACATAGTTTCCAAGATGTTTACGTGCTATCTTCTTTACATTTTCCTTCATAAGAAGTAGGAAATTCTTTAATCATCATTTGTTTACTTTTAACCAAGATAAAGCTAGTAAGAAGTCCCTATGTTAATACCTTCAAGTATTCAGAGAGAACATGCCAGAAAATGTAACTGTTCTTCTCATTAAGGGGACTGAGGGCAAAATGCTTGAGAATGAAAATTTAGGTTTCTGGAAAATAGTGCTTAGACTGAGAAATCACAACTTAAGCCATTCGTACAGCATAAGCTGCATCATATTGTGACTTTGTGGGTTCGTGAAATGAAAAGTCCAATTTCACCACTCAAAAATGTTCTTTATTTCCACCGACTTACAGTTTAACACTTGCCAATTACACAGAATTACTTGCTGCACACAATTACAATTCACCAGTTCGTCCGTTTCAATTTCACTTGTACTCGCGATTACATAAACTCCGATGCACATACCAGTTACGTACAGTCTTCCGTTGCACAATCTTCTCGTTCATTAACACGTCACTGACTAACTCTTACACCAAGAACTGCGACTGTCTCCTCGCTCACACTCACTAACCAAGTGACTGACTCACTGACTGTCTGCAACCCCCCTTTATATAGGAATATCGCCGCCTTCCAGTGTCCGCGAGAATGTTCCAGTAAAAGAATGATCGAGAACCAGGTGTAAGAGAAACAGACGGCACAGTCATGTTTTTCCTCCGTCACCACCGCCTGTCACCACTATAAGACAAACGAGGGGAGGGCGTAGCTAACACGGACCTCCCTCGTCTCCCGCTCTCAGCTGCTTTCATAGGGTGTTCCAGCGCTCGCGTTACACTGCTCCCTCCTCAAAGCTGTTCGCCCCGAACAGCCCCATCGTAGCGTGCGAGGCGGTCCAGGTGTACCACCAGCATCTGCTCGGAGTCTCAGCCAGAAGTAGCGCTGCCGTAGTTTGTGAATCATTCGGTTCGCTCCCAGGTGTCCTCCTGAAGTACCGGCGTGCACTTCCTCCAAGACTTCCGGGACCTTGCTCCGGGGAAGTACCAACTGTTCTCTCTGCGCCTTCCCATCGGGTGACTCCCATACCCGGAACAGCACGCCCTCTCTGGTCTTCAACGAGTCCCATTGGGCCCAGTACGACTTGTAGGTGGCGCTCCTCGGTGCGATGTCCTCCCAGGTTGGTCTCGTCCCTGCGTCCACTTCCCTCAAGAGTGGCCCCAAGTCTGCGTCCGCCAGCTGCTCCCTCCTCAGGCCTGCGCTATCCCAGCCTTCAGCAGGCACTGCCACAACTACTCGGACTGCTGCGGCACGCTCCTTCTCTTCCACTCTTGTGCGCTCATGGCCGTCCTGGATCTGCGATAGGACACCTCCAATGTAATGGTCGCTAGCGTCGGTGTCCACAATGAAGGCGCCACCCGGTTGTGGGAAACCCAAAATAGGAGCACTGCACAGGGTCCCCTTCGGGTGCTGGAAAGCGTCTTCGGCGTCCTCCGTCCACACATAAGGCCGGTTTTCCTCCGTCAGGCGGGTGAGGGGTTTTGCGATGTTGTCGGCCTTTTCCTCTAAATCATTAAGGCGGTCGTCTACTTGACCCTTCCGCTTGCCCAGGTTCGTGACGTCATCCCTCACGCCGGCCAACCGTTCCTCAAACTTTGCGGCGAGAGCCTTGTTCGCCGCCTTCATTTCCGTGGCCAGACTGCCGTTCGCTGCTCTCATTTCTGTGGTTAACTCGGCCTTCATTTCTTCCATCTTCTCGGTGATTTTGTCGTTGGCCGTCTTCATTTGTTTCAGTTCCGCGGTGATGTTGTCGTTGGCCGTCTTCATTTGTTTCAGTTCCGCGGTGATGTTGTCGTTGGCCGTCTTCATTTGTTTCAACTCGGCGATGAGGTTGTTGTTTGCCGCTTCTATTTTTGCAGCGAGGTTTTCAGTTGCCGTCTTCATTTCTTCCAGCTTTGCGGCCAGGTTGTCATTTGCCGCTTCTGTTTTTGTTGTTAACTCGTTCATCTTCGCGGCCAAGCTGTTATTTGCCGCTTCCGTCTTCTCTGTTAATTCGGCCTTCATTTCCATCATCTTCTCCAAAAATTTTTCCAATGCCGCGTCCATGGTTGGAATGTTCGGTGATGTTATCTTCCCGCTTCCTGACACCAGTGTGACTTTGTGGGTTCGTGAAATGAAAAGTCCAATTTCACCACTCAAAAATGTTCTTTATTTCCACCGACTTACAGTTTAACACTTGCCAATTACACAGAATTACTTGCTGCACACAATTACAACTCACCAGTTCGTCCGTTTCAATTTCACTTGTACTCGCGGTTACATAAACTCCAATGCACATACCAGTTACGTACAGTCTTCCGTTGCACAATCTTCTCGTTCATTAACACGTCACTGACTAACTCTTACACCAAGAACTGCGACTGTCTCCTCGCTCACACTCACTAACCAAGTGACTGACTCACTGACTGTCTGCAACCCCCCTTTATATAGGAATATCGCCGCCTTCCAGTGTCCGCGAGAATGTTCCAGTAAAAGAATGATCGAGAACCAGGTGTAAGAGAAACAGATGGCACAGTCATGTTTTTCCTCCGTCACCACCGCCTGTCACCACTATAAGACAAACGAGGGGAGGGCGTAGCTAACACGGACCTCCCTCGTCTCCCGCTCTCAGCTGCTTTCATAGGGTGTTCCAGCGCTCGCGTTACAATATGTTTCCTCCTCTTCCCGGTGTAGGTTCTCCAGCCTTCTCTTTGTTCATTTGATTGACTATGTGAACTTTGCATTATTTACTCTAAAGCTTTCAGTCCTCTGTTGACTTATATTTGATCTAAAGCTTTCATCACAGGGACAGAATTAAAACCAATCTTCATTTTCAGTATCCTCATCACCAACACTTAGAAATGTCTCACCTGTTGAATGATTCAGCTTCTTCATAAACTTCAAAACACAAGCTCATCCAAATAATATATTTTCTGGAGTTAGTTTCCAAATTATGCATAAATACATTTGGATTTTTTTTCCAGCATGAATACACTTAAGTTAAAAGTTCCGGTCCAGACGAGTCTTTAAGTAAAAGATCATTATAACCTTGCAGGGAATAGGACGACGAAAATTTCCCTTATGGTTTTCTGATCATTTCCCATTCCTTTCAAATATTTACCCTAGGTTGCTTTACTAAGTTCATATTGTTCGTTTGAAAAAAGAGAAGAAAGTTAGCAGCTCAAAATGTCTTCCTCATAGTTGAAGTTCTGAAAAATTTCCACTAGTTGTCAGTTCATGATATGTTTCAATTTCCAAAATGTTAGTTGGTAGCTCATTTTGCTCCACCAAACGGTTAGCCCACGGAAGTTTCATTTTAAAAGTTTCAATATTGTCTCCATTCTCTTCTGTACGTGACCTATGCTAATTTCTTACTTTTTCGGCTTTCTCCACAGGCTATTCATCCGAATATATCTGCAAGACTTTATATATCTATCTCCTGAATATCGAACATAACTTATTATAGTAGTGTGCCACTAAGCACCTGAAAATATTCCCATTTAACACCCTCAATTTCCAACCTTCCACTTATTCGTTGGTAACTGACAACGTAATTCATTTTCATGTTTTGTTTGTTGCTTATTGTTGCACCTCAAGAGCTTGCTCATTATATCAAATTTACAATCCGGCATACTTATACGTACGCTGGTTGCTGCCGTCACTCATATTAACGGAAATCCACGATTCTAATGTGTATCGATTACAAATCAATACAGTATTTCCTGAGTTACATACCATAGCTTCCTCAATTACGTCTTTCATACTTTCCCTGCACATATTTGTTTACATAACTAAGAATATTTACACAATCTGTAAACTTCTTTGAGTTTTTATTAAGATTTTTTGTTTCATTTCTTCTGTTTGATCTCTCATAGTTCTTAAGCAAACAAAATGTATTATCATGCTGTATCAGTATTCTAAATGATTTTCAACACGGTTTTAGGAATAAACTATCTACAATTAGGGCCATAGCGGAATACGTTCATGATTTACTGGAATTGAAAGACACTCATAAAAATACAGCAAGAATATACCTAGACCTTTCTAAAGCTTTCAACTCGGTGTCCCATAATAACCTAATTGCTAAACTAGTACACTACGGGCTCAGAGGACACGTGAATAAACTGTTAGCATCATATCTCAAAACCCGGATGCATTGTCCAGAAGTAAACTGGTAAAAAGAGAACACCATATACACCATCAAATCGGAATTTAGCTTAGCAAAATCAAGAGTACCGCAAGAATCGGTGCTGGGTCCCATGCTCCTCTTGCTGACCATAAATAACCTGCCTGTGCCGGAAAACAGCAAGGTGATCTCCTATGCCGACGATACATCTGCGATACGTTGGAGCCAAGATAGTGAAAGCCTAGAGGAAAAAGCGGCAAGGGTAATTCCGGAAATATCGGAATAACTCACAAACAATGGGTTGAAGATAAATGTAGCAAAAACAAAATTCGTGACATTTCAGAGCACTGATGTACATATTAATCTTGGCAATACATCCTTATAATAGGTTAGAAATTTTAATTTCTTGGGAGTACACATAGACGAGACATTATAACACACACATAGAAACAATCTGTAAAAAAGAAACTCAGGACTATACTTGTTAAGGCAGTTAGCAAAATATGGGAACGCCGATATCCTTAACACAGCATATTATGGTATTATCTTGCCACATTTATAGTATGGCATAGAAATCTGGGGCGGGACAAGCAAAACCAATATAAATAGGCTATTAAAAATACAGAAAAAGATACATAAGAAGCATGTACGGCCTTCGCCCTAGACAATCTTGTCAAGAAACTTTCATAACATATAACATCTAAACTGCAGTTTCATTATACATACTAAAACTGCTATGTTACTTAAAGAAACAACACAGTTTAATACACTTAATAAATATTGTCACACATATAACACTAGGAGTGCAAATGATTACCATAGAGTGGGTACATATAAAGCTCAAACCAATAAGGACTCATACTACCATTAACAATTAAGCAAACTAATGCACCAAAATTTAAACATGTTTGAAGGCATTTTTAATAGAGAAGTGTTTGTATGATATAAGTGAACTGTAAAGAATGGGTATATACATTCATCCTATAATTGTTAAAGACAAACCTCGTTATAATAGGTAAAACATGTTAATGGAAAACTTTAATTCACATAATCTATAAGATACTTTTTGATTGTAAATGATAAAACAGACAAAATGACGTCAGATGCTCTTGTAGAGTCCATTGACAGCAATAACGTTATCATTATCATTCTCTTGATCATGAAACTCTTTTGTTTCTGAATTCATGAAATGATATTTCATCCACACCTATCACAATTATAACTCATGTTATTGGCAAAACCACACTTTTTTGTTTTTCAATATTTTATTAGCACGAAATAAGTTTTACAAGAAAATTCATTTAGTGCAGCTTAGATCATAGATTTTTTTACTTCATACTGAAACGCCACTACACTTATTGTTTTAATGGTAATATGTAAATATCCTGCAAAAACTGCCAGTCATATCCTAATTTCCCTAGAAAAGCATTAGTCATTTGTTTTGATTTTTGATTGTCCTCTATTTAACTTCCACGGTCATATCGTGGATTTATCCTGGAAAACAAGTGACTTGCTTCAACTGCATTATTTGTGCATCCCTTTTTAAATACCTTACCCATCTCAGAATCTCTGTCTCTCAATCTCAAATACGTGACGCTTTTCATTGTGTTGTTTTAGTAACTCCATTAACCTCCATTGTTGGACAAACTATGAACTGAGAAACAAATGCTTTTATTGTAATATTGTACTCATATATCCCTCATTAAATTTCCATTTTCACATCGGACATTGATCTCAGGAATAAGTGATCTCTTATTTTGTATGATATATTTCACTGGTCATATTGAAACTTAAGGCTTGTGAATGATTAAGTCATATTTGTTTTAATTTGTTATCGTTCTTTAATTGTTGGCGTCACACAAGGACTTTGGTTTGAGAAAAAAAATTATTTTTAGCTGTGGTTTCTCTATATTTCTTTAACTTATGTTAGGTATTGACTTGAGAATCATCTGATGTTTTAGATTCTTTCAATGCTGCTCTTTTACCTCTGTGGATAGTGTGACTTAAAAGCAATTGAACTTTTAATTGGTTAATTTCTACAGAGCTCCAATTTATGTGAACATATTGGAACTTTACTTCGGGAAGAAATGTTATTTGAAAACTGTTTAATTTTCAAATTTCTCTTTGCGACAGTAGTTATAAAAGTCTATATATTTGGGGTAGCAAGAATTGGTCTGTCTTGTAGTGTACAAAATGCATCCAATACAAAGGACTTTACAAGGTATTGATATAAGTATAAAAATATACATTTTAATGGTTATAGTAATTTCTTAAGAATGTTATATTTTAATAAAAAAATTTCCAGCCACTTTAAAGAAAATAAAAACGGAAATGTAGTTTGTGTTACTATTCAATACTTGGAAGATGCTTAATTTAAACATGAGACTGAATAACTCTTTGATTACCCGTGACAGCAGACCATCGTACATGCGTCCTGGCTCGCCACGTCGGAGTCTCTGGTTCGAAGCACATTCTCTGCCCCTCTCCGTGTCCGGAAGGCTGGTCTGCGTAAATTTTCGTACTATTTATCCTGGGTAGGACTATTTGAGTGGAGACAAAGGGAATCTTTCCTTATGGTTGGTGAGCGGTACTGAAGATCTTTGAGCGAGGAGATAGAACTGCTGATAATGGCGATGCAAATCTTGTCATTGTAACTTCTATTTAATTTGCTTGTTTCACTCCCATTTAACACACACACGCACGCACGCACGCACGAAAGTTATAGATGTTACAGGCGAATCAGTTTGGTGTTCATATTTGTGATATCGCGGAAGTAAAGCACACTGATTAAACGTTTATATGAGTGACACGTTTAAACTTATTAAGCACTATTCTTGTGTGCATCATTCTGATTTCTATTAATTGTAGTTGGCATTTTCGCCGAACACCTTTATTACATTTGCGCATGAATATAGGTCTTCCTTGCGGTGACGTCGGTTTTTGTAACACCTAATCATTGGATGCTAGTGACTGGCAACTAAGTACTGGGTTTGCCTATTCACTGTTTATAAACAAAATCTGCCCAGAGCCTCAGTTCAAGGCACTTTCTCCAGATTTCTCCGCTGTTGAACACGTCTGATCACTATGGTATATTCATTGGCTTCACTTTAGCTTTCAGTTGGCTGATGTGGATGACATGACTACCCTTACCACGTGACACGGGATTTTCTCTCAGTTTGGGATATTTTGCACAATACTGCCATTGCTGATCACTAGAGCTCGGAATCATATGCACTATAAAGTATGAACATGTGTATGCATGTGTGGACTTAAAATTTGTTAAATGTGTTCTAAAAGCTTTATAATAAGCATTTATAATAAAGTACATTATTTCATTTTTCTCACATTTATTTATCTTGACGGAATCAAATAGTACATTTTTAAACACAAACATTAATTAATAAATACTACTCTCTGTTTCACTCTATTTTAGTATTCGACCTGTTTACTACAATAAACCATTTAATATTATTCACCGTTTTCTGGAAGAAACGATTTTCATCTGTCACTTACAGTGTTTTTAAACTTCTGTGAGCAGCTATTTGTGGATGTCCCGTAATCCATAATTTTTGTTGCAGGGCAGTTATAACAGTGGTGTAAAAATAAAACGGTTTTATTTTACATAAATAAAACCAACAATCACTAGCTCGTATATCAGATTGATTTTTAAAGTTTTCTGAAAAAAAAAATAATAAAACTTCGTTTTAACGTACTTGCAGAGTGCTATATTTTCATCTGTTGAGTAGGATTTCCATCAAACCATCATTAAATTTCAATCAAGACAACCAAGATTTAAGTACTACTCTTTTCCTTCAGCATTGTGAAATTCCCTTTCGTACTGCTGACACTTCAGAAATTACAATTAGCAGCACATTAGTGCAAAATTAAAGGTTAAGTGAAAATGACACTTCTTAATTCTTGGAGATGTTATCGTTGCAGCAGACGGCATCCTTTGCAATATTAATACAAACAATATCAAGTTTTATGATGCAACGGCCGCACCGAACTCTGAATATTTACTGCATGATTGTTGAATGCTATTTAGCTAAAGTTGTTGAGCGGATATTTTTATATCAGGAAGCGGCCATTGATAGACACGTTCTCAGTTTCGATGACCTTATGAATTTGGAAACCTGATACCTAAGTCTTTCATAGACAGAGCAGTAAAAGCGAAATTTTCTCGTATCCTTCTCTTCTTCTTATAGTATTGGGGTGAAATATGTGTACGAATCATTGCTGAAAAAATAAAGTACATACACACATATATAAGTTAGTTAAATATTCACTAATTTCTTAAATATGAGTTTATGTGCACTACCATAATAAACTCCTTAGAATATGGAATAAATATTTATTTTAAGATTTCATAGTCTAAGGAAACATGAACATTTTAGCGGCAAATATTTTCTGCGCGTGAAATATACAATTTTGGGAATTATAATACTACAGTGTAACATAAGTGTACATTAACATAAACTCTGTAATTAATTACGCAATACTATATTATTTATGAGGTGAAATACGGTTTCAAATATCAAGTTTGCTATTCAACTAATTTTTATTTCTGTATTATGCTTTCCACATTGATGTACATCCTTGCGACTTTTCCTAACGTTTTAATAACCAGCAAACAAGGTGTATTATCATACAAAGCATTAAAAACAAAATATAAGTGACAAACCAGGACCTACATCAAGTTTAATCTTCGATATCTTACTAAATATATGCTTAATTACGCTTCGAAACTTTTTTATGGTCTATTTCTACATTTATGGGTAAACAAAAACAATTTGGATATGGAAAAGCATAGAATATCGAATGCTTGAGTCTTTATGTTTTTTTCTGGAATACTAGCTGACACCAATTTGAAAATTTGAAACAGACTTGAGAAACTTGACGCCGTGGCCAAGACTTGCACCATGAATCTTCAGCAGCGATATACCTTTATGCCTATTTAACTTGAAGATTATAGAAATATATTCCGCTCAGAGAGTCGATAATGATAGTCACTCAGAGATGTGCATTTCATGAGTCACTGCAATAAACGTTCATTATTTTTCATCACATTCTCTACTCCTCAGATTCATCCAGTTTAAAGTAATCATATCATATGGTAATATTAGCTATAACATATATCTTGAATGTTTTTAGTAAACTGCCAAATCCTCTTCATTTTGACTAGCTTTTTCCCCTTTTTAAAATCACAATTAATAGAGAATACTCCCTGAAAGTGTGAAGTTCATTAAGATAAAACAGGAATGATAATATTGTCTATAATGCTGGCAGTTTTTATGTGAATACTGAACATTAAATGCAGAAGGTTTACATTTTATGAATATGTTTGATATTTCCATTTTTTCACAAGACCTCACCGTACGGTTTGTGAATTATTTCTACCACGCTCTGATACAAACGCACTTGAATCTAGTTTTTAACTAAACAGTTTGGGCTAGATTCAACATAATTTTGTAAAAATGTCTTGCAAATGAACGTATTATAAACCGGGTAGAGCAACCCCTTTTATAGAATGCGAATGTGTTATCGCGTTTATTTTCCCTTGTGTAATATCCTTACGAGGTGTAAATTAATATTTGGAACCGTAGGCCTACGGGAGGAAGCTAGAGGTAAAAAGTTAAGGGGCCTCTTAATAATGCTCTCATATCTTTTTTGTCCCTCAATACTATAGGTTATAAAGTATGTTTGCTAATTCTACGAGTTTCTTTGCTTGTCAATAGAGCAGCTTCCGAGAAGAAAGGAAAAGGGGATATTTACTCCTGCGGTTTGGGTCAGATGCATTAAGAACCGAGTAGCAGAAGTCCAGATATTGAAGTAGTGACAGAGTAGCCCTTCGGCGCAGTTGAAAATAAAAGGGTTTTGGAGAAGCTCACAGAAACAAGTCGGCTTCTTGGCAGCTATTTTCGGCGTCTGCTCCTTGGTTACTTCTCCATACTGGAAATTCCCTCTGTCAAGAAACAATGGAAACATTTGAAGTACATAGATGTTGAAGGAGCAAGAATCTCAAACCGAAAATGATCCCGATTTTGAATGTGTAAATGCAGAAACGAATTTTTAATCTCATAAATGATTTATCTCTGTTGTTTATATCTAAGCATTAACATCTCACTACCAGAGATATAAACAATATGAAGAAAATTCTGCTGAGCTTTAATTTGATTTTGATAAAATTTTATAAAATTAAGCGTTTAAATGGGACTTTTCCCCAAAATAACTCTTCTTAAATCGTTTAGAAAAATGTCTCATTCTATTTTCAAACAAATGTCCACATTTAGCTGCATTCCATAAAGAACTTTCAACATTAAAAATAAATCAACTTGTTATTTCGTGTGCTACGTAAGTACGACTTTCCTTAGTCACTTCAGTTATTTCTATTCTGTTTTACAAACAAATGGAGCGATAGTTTATTCTTCCTCTAATTCAGCATTACTATGATAAAGTATACGTTATTGTATTATATATTATTTTTTTGTAACTAAAATGGGACATTAGATTTAAAAAGCGAGTCGCTATATGCCGGGTTTCATTTCCAACCTCTTCGAGATATCCTGAGAAATATTTGAATAGGGACAGCACTTTAAAACATGGAATGAAATTATTAAACATTTCCAACAAATAAATAATACTTGATGTTTTGAAAATACTAGTACTGTCAAAGAGTTGTTGGATGTAATTATGTGTTGTAAAAATATCATGATTTCCTATGTAGTATATTGTTGTCACTCTATTATAAAAATTATACAAAATTCCTTCATAATGAGGACACTTCCCGGCAAAAGCAAGCTAAACGTTTTATTTATCGTGCAAGCATATTTAGTATTTTTATCAAAATTGTTAGAAATTTTTTTGTAAAAATCAAAATATACTGAAAATTTATTGCTGTAAAGGATTATTGGGGTGAAGGAATCAACTGCTTGAAAACCTTCTGTCGCATCTTTGGAACATACTGGACTTCTTAGCTTAATATTCATCTTTATTTCATCATATCTATGAGTTATATAGGTGACAGCGGGAGTAAAAATGCTTTCCTAGAAAATATTTTCGCATACTCTAAATACAAGATCAAATTGCGTTTTGTACTTTGTGGTCGTTTAGGTGTCCTGAGAAAACTTTGAATGGGCGTACAGGTTAAGATGAATAGCTCCAACGTTTTAAAACACGATTTTCACGCAATCGACACTTTTATTTCTTTTCTATATCTCTCTATCTCTCTTTCTCTCTTTCTGCTCTTTCGTGCCGTTACGTTAACTTCTTGGTAATGCCATGACCGAAATTCAAGGTTTGTTCGGATCACCCGAGTAAATAAATGCCAGCCAAATTGTCTTAGTTGCATAGTAACCTGCCTGTTTCATATCGTGAAGAACATGCGCTAGCTGCCATTAGTCGCAGTCTTTCTGTTGTCCTCTAGGTAACTTGCTGACAAGTGGTCCTCTTTATTTTTCCAACTTCCTCTTCTAATTATATAATTCCATTTACTTGTCCTGCAGATGAGCTTTGTGTCGTATGGCGAATAAGCACACCAACAGTTACATGGATCCTGAGGAACATCATGAAAACTAGCAATCAAGATGACAATTACTTGTGAAATTTTGATCTCATGAATACTAGCCAGGATATAACCTGTTTCCGTTAATCTGGTTGTCTTACTTTTCTTTTGCAGTTTAAAATTGCCTTCATTGGGCCACTTTTGTAAAATACATTTCAAGCATACAGTTTAAGTTTCCTTAAATCGGTGAATAGGTCTAAATAACGCTTCCTTTATATTAAGTGTATGATGACTCAAGCTTTTAATAGCTTATTGCAGGAGCCAGGACACGAAGCAACGATATGAAAATATCTTCTCTCCAACTATTCAGAAAACATTTCTGAGCCTTCAACAGCTAATTGGCGCTCATCTTCAAGCAACGATGAAGAGAATGCGCTGATGGCAGTTAGAGGAACATAAAATAACAGGAACCTGTTGTGGAAAGGGGCTTAAACACGAAGTAACGGAACATGTGGTTTACAGGTAGCGGGTGAGACAGGTGGAAGAAAGAAAGTAACATTTTTGCTGCTCTATGGCTGTGGTGCCGGTTGCAATGGCCCTTGCGCACCGCTGATAGATTAGTTTGTTCGAAGTTTGTAACTTTGAAATCCATATAAATTCTTAGATGGAGCGTAGTGTTCTAAATACCTTATGGTTAACGAATATGCCCGCAAACAATGTGGAGCAACCGGTTTAGCCTTACACGGCGCTTTGTGAAACGATAACCTCCAAGAGACCTAACCAGGGAGCTATAATGAAATGTTAATCGACCATACAACTTTGTGGTCTTGCACCTTAATTCCATCTTCCACCTAGGGGAGTGATGAGGCTTAATGAAGCATTCTCAATTGGTATAAAGAATAGATGGCCCGAAAACATTTATGCTGTACGAGTTGAAGTAGCAGCAGCTTAGAACCTGCGGTCTTCTCCCAAATTTCACACATATAAAGTGGTAGAGAGATCACGGGAGTTCGAAAGATGAACTTTTCTGATTTCTTTGCCGCCTGTGAAGCTATGAAAGATTTTGTTTCTAGAAGAAGTGAAGTAATTGTATTATGCATGTAGATAATTCCAGGGAGATGCGTTTATGCAGGAGAAACGCATGTCAGATACTATAGCTCTTCTCGACGTCCAGAGACACAGCTGCAGATTATACACTGTACTGGTAATCCATGGGAGCAACTTTCACTATGTGCAAAACGGCCAGGAAGTGAGTGCCCAGGATGAAACCCTAAGTGGTGTGGAGGAATAGTTGAATGACTGAAAGGAGACCAATAGAGCGGTAGTTTGCTGGCTGGATTGGGTCTTTCTCTGGCTTCAAAACGCAAATAACCCGGGCCCCCCTCCACTGACGTGGAGTGTGACACAGAGCGAGACATATTCAGCATTCTCGTGAGAAAGAGCACGGCTTTGAAGGGAAAGTGACGAAGTATGACCTAACATCGTCAGAGAATTCTGGTCCTGCGAATCATATCTGTTCTCATGGCAATATCGAAGTAACCACAAACCAATTCGCTTTGGCTTTAAATTCATAAGCCAGGCCTTGGGTGCTTTGGACAGAAAGGTTGGTATTCCCACGCGGTACCGAAGTCCTTTACCAACCCTTCACACTTCGCTATCCTCGAGTTCATATCTCTGATCGTATCTCCCATGCGCGCATTCTGTCATCGCGTACTCGAAGCAAACCTCTCGGCATAATTACTCCAGAAGGGCCAGGTTATATGATGTTAAGTGACAGTGGTAAAATCCTTAAAATAAGGTTTTGTAGAGCAAGACCTCAAGATGAAGAGAAGCTGGGGTGTTAAAGGCTAGGCTGAGAAGAGTTCGACCAGATACAGATGAAGGATGTGACTGTGCCCTCAAGAGAAGAGATGACAGTAATATTGGGATGGAGACATTTAGGTAAACCTTTGCGCATTCCCAATCTATGTCACGATATTTACTGGGATGTCATGACCGGCAACCCAGGTATTGACCTGAGCTACACTGGATTGTGGTGTAAATGCAATGTATTTCATTAAGTTAGTGATAGACGAAAGAGAAAATGCTTGATAATCGCAAAGTCTTTAACAGAAGGACCTTCTCGTCCTCTCGGTAGTGGGTGGGTTGCCAAGACTGTCAAAGCTAAGGGTCCGCATCTACCTGGTGGGTGATTTCATTTCCTCCTCTGTTCGCCCATGGGCCGATATTCCAACGCTGATTTTTGGCACTAAGTTCCAAACAGAATGACATTTTTTGCGAGGATGACATTTGTCTGTTGACTACATTTATTCTCAGGAAGATTGCCGAGTCCAAGGCGCCCATGCGATCTGTCCTGAAGCAATGGAAAATGTGAAATGTGTAGTGTTTAACGCCCGCTATTACTACATATGGCACCGCAGGCGATGACACTGATGATACATGAGATGGAGATGGAGCACCGGTGGAATGAGATGGCGGGGGAAACCGGAGATCCCGGAGAAAACCCGCCCCAGCGCCGTGTTTTCTACCACAAATCTCACTTTGCGGTCGCCTGGGATCGAACCCGGGCCGCCTTGGTGAGAGCCAAGCGGTCTAACCACTGAGACACGGTGCGGCCTGAAGCAATGGAAGCCCAGAGAAGGAAGGGTGATGTGTTTTTCAATGCCTGGTTGAGGTAAAGTTCAAATGAACCCGCAAACAGTGGAAGCTCATTGCGTTGGTCCACCATTTCATCCGCGTCCACAACGGTAACCTTAACGGGGTACTAGGGCCAGTTCGACCCGCAATTCTTGGCCAACTTGATGATGGTGGTTACAGTAGTGAGTCCCTCTATGGCAGTCACCATTCGGGCGGCTGGATCTGAGGAAGACAGAAACCAATTCGGAAATTAACTGAAGCACTTGCCACACTATACCAGTAAGTCGGAGAGGGAAAAGAAGCGACCAGCGTCATCCTCAGCTTCTCCCACATGTATGTTGCTCTTGGCACATTGGTGTGTTGTTAGGGGCTCCCTTCCTGGATGTTGAGTGATAGACCTGTTTTCCTGCCTTCTTGGTGGTGGAGCTGGCTGTTATTTCCTTGTTGGGCAGCCTCGTTATTCCTATTTCAGTTTGCATATGTAGGCACCTACGTTAATATGAGGGAGCCGTCCTCTTTTAGGTGGGTTCCACCTAAATTTAAGCAGCACTGTATGCTTGATGCAAGTCTTGCTACATTACATGAAAAGCCGTATACTTAGGCGAGCTTCAGACAGAGGGAAATTTCGGCCTCTCGTAGCATGTTTCCATTTTCGTTGGGTGGTTTGAGGAAATTCTTAATTACATATTTGCTCAAAATAATGTTAAATTTTTCCCACAAATGCCCGTATATGGAATGTAGGCATTGCATTGTTCTCTGATTTCTTGTAACTGAAAGGGCTAGAAGGTAGAGTGTTGTGTAAATCATAGAATAAAATTCAATAATATTCTTGGGCTATTGAGAGCTTGGAAATGTTTCATTAATTCACCTGGCTGATAGGCCGAGAAAAGATATTTTCAGTGTATTGCAGAATTGAATTTTAGAACATTAAAATATTTACATACGTTATTACGTATTTCTTCCAAGAAAAATGTTAATAATACACAGATTTCATTTTTAAACAACGATATTTAAAAATAATAAGAAAACTAATAAATCTAAAACGTTGAAAGCTTCGTCATATGGACTAATTATATATTCCTGCAGTTCGTTCTTTTAAAAACATCTTTCTCATCAGTTTAATACATTTAACTTTAATGTGTCTTATAATTACGTTGTTAAAAGTCCTTGCGTATCACTAAAAATACAGTGCTAAGTTAAATTAAATAAGGGGTTTAATCCCTTCAGGATAATGAAGCCTCAACACCAGATAATTTACAGTAAGTAGTTTAACTTAGCATTATTATAAGTGCCGGTTTAGTATTTTCAGACAGATGTAAGATATTTCGGTTAAGGATGTTGCCAGTTGCCAGGATCTTCATCGGTTTGCAATAATTTCGTCTCGCAGAACTTCTTTTACGTATCAGAAAATTTACCCAATGTATGTATTAATACTACATTGGGAAGTTTAATATTCGCTGGTATGTCCCAGCATACCAAATGACAATAAACCTTAAGCTCCATGGAGCTCAAAAGATGAAACCAACAAAAAAGGATATCTGGGAATGCACTCTTTTAATAAATAGTTAAGTATCTATAATTTCGTATTCTAGTAAACCATAAGATACTCACAAAAGTGTCCACTCAAAAATGTGTAACATTTAAACCACGCAACTTATTTCAAATATCGTAAATGTGTATCAGAGATATCATTCTCAGTTTGAAGTTTTGAAATATTATCGTGTTTTAAGTTGTTCGGTCTTCAGTTGTTTCTCTTGATGCCTTGCAAATATTAGGCTAGCGAAGAGCAAGCCAATTTTAAACACCTATCTTGCTATCGACTTGGCTTGAAAAGATAAACATTGAGGTTGCTCGAATTAATTATACTTAGTTATGTACTATTAGGACAAATACTGTTTTATTTGAGAATCCAACTCAAAGTAACAAACGCAAATTAATGTAATGTATTACACTTAATAGTACAAAATACTATATTATCAGTAAGAGAAACGCATTGTTGTAAGAAATGGGAGCTATTGAATGAAGTAATTAACGGTATATGTTTAATATAACACAATGTAGTTGTAGATTACTTCAATGCAAGTAACCATTTGTACCTGGTAATGTTGCCATTTTGTATAATTCCAAGCACTATACAGTGTTATCAAGTCTGCATTAACTCAATTTCTAGAACATTTTTCATCCTGATTCTCCTTTCCTGATTAAATGCTTCTTAGCATTCTATTTCGGAAAATAAATACGCGGGAGGCAGGGCCCAAAATACCAACAGTTGAGACTTTAGAATGCTGTGTTTTTCGGGCAATATCAACCATATGATACTAGTTTTCATTCTGTTGCTATCAAAGCAGCAAATTTCATCATAGTATGCGGTGTTCCGAACATAGGATTGATTTAAGAATTTTGTATTTATTTATAGGAATTTTCTATTTAGGGCTTGAAATAGAAAATTGCTCACAACATATGCAGGGTGTTAATAAACGACACCGAAATAATGTCGTTGATTGTAGACGTAACTAATATAAGCAAGTTGAAACAGACAATGCATGGTCTGTGGCTAAAAATAACGCAGTTAATTGTGTTAAGCTTAAGTAGCATCCGATGCTGATAAATTGATATTTAAACAAGGTGAAATTATTTGGACTAGAATGTCTAAAATTTCCTCCCGAGTATAGAAATATATATCCTTTGTAGCTGGTTATTGGCGTTCTAAAGAATAAATGCCTCAAAAATCTCTAAAATCTCGAACTTATCACCTGCCAGTGTGACACAGAACAGCGATTAAGTACCTTCTTGCATCTCGTAGCCTAATCTCGTGGAATTTCTGTAACTGTTCTGGTGGACTAATCCGTAACGCCGAAAACTGTGGTTCCAAGGGCCACTGGTTTGGTTCCTATCATATTGTTTTTTTCTTTGCCTCTTTAATACTGTAGCTTTGTGGGTTCGTGAAATTAAAAGTCCAATTGCACAAACTCAAAATGTTCTTTATTTCCACCGAATAACAGTTGGAACACTTGCCGATTACACAGAATTACGTAGCGCACACAATTACAATTTGCCAGTTCGTCTGTCTCAGGTCCACTCGACACTCACAATTACGTACAATTCCTCTGATACACGTACACAGTCTTCCGGTCCATTCACTAGCACGGCGCTCCTCACGCTGCTCGCCAGCAACTCCTGAACTGACTCGCCAACTGCAGCCCCTTTTTTATCGGAAATTCGCTGTTTCTGGAAGTCTCGCGGTTCAGTAAATCGACCCGAAGGTTCCAGATGTCAGGGGAGGGGAAAGAGACGGTACAGGGCTCGTGCAGCTCTTCTAATCATCCCCTCAGTGACACGAGATAAATGGGTAGGCTTGGCCTAAATGCTTCCCGTCTGGCCCTACTCATCAGCTGGTTCTATCGGGATTTCCGATGTTCGGGTGACACTGCTCCGTCCTGAAAGCTGGTCGTCCCGAACAGCACCATCGTAGTGGGCCAGGCGATCCAGATGTATATCCAAGATCTTCCTTCGAGGAACCTTCTGGATGCGGTAGACCACGTTATTAATCCTCTTAACCACCCGGTATGGTCCTTGCCATGGCTGCTGAAGCTTCGGGCAGCGTCCCTTCACCCGGGTAGGGCGGTACAACCACACCAGGTCACCTTGCTGGAAACCTTGTCTGTAGGCTTGCCTGTCATACCGGGTCTTCATGCCGTCGCTCGCCTTCTGGATTTTCTGGTGAGCCATTTCGTGCATGTTGTGGACATGATCCAATAGGTTCCCTACATACTCGGTCGCTGGATGTTTCGCTTCCGGAGGACTTCCAAAAGCCAGGTCACAAGGGAGGCGTAACTCTCAGCCGAACATTAAGCTGACTGGCGTCATCCCCGTTGTGTCGTGTTTTGACGAGCCGTAGGCCAGCAAGAACAGAGGCACCTTGACGTCCCAGTCTCGCTGTTGGCTGGCCACGACCTTCCTAAGGTGTTCCTCAATGGTATTGATGTATCTTTCGACCATGTCATCCGACTGGGGATGTAGAGGTGTCGTGCGGGTCTTGTTCACCCCAAGCCTTTGTAGTGCCTCCTGCATTAGGTTGAACTCAAAATTGGTACCCTGGTCACTGTGCAACTCTAACGGCACCCCAAATCGGCAGAACACTTGCTCCACGAGGCACTCTGCGATTGTCTTTGCCTATTGGTTCGGGATTGCATACACCTCCGGCCACTGGGTGAAGTAGTCCACGACCACCATTAGTACTTGTTACCTCGGTCGGACACTGGGAATTGTAAAGCTATGTCGACAGCGATCAGTTCGAATGGCGCTCAGATGTTGTACTGCTGCATGCGACCCCGGCTCCTAGTCTGGGGGCCGCGACTCGCCGCGCACACGTGACATTGACGGAACCATCTTTCGTCGTCGGCTCGGAGCCTCAGCCAGTAGTAACGCTGCCGTAGTTTGTCAATCGTTCGGTTCGCACCCAGGTGTCCTCCTGAAGTACCGGCGTGCACTTCCTACAAAACTTCCGGGATCATACCCCGGGGAAGTGCCAACTGTTGTCCCTGCGCCTTCCCATCGGGTGATTCCCATACCCGGAACAGCACGCCCTCTCTGGTCTTCAGTGAGTCCCGCTGGGCCCTGTAACACTTGTAGGTGGCGCTCCTCGGTGCGACGTCCTCCCAGGTTGGTCTTGTCCCTGCCGCCACTTCCATCAAGAGTGGCCCCAAGTCTGCGTCCGCCAGCTGCTTCCTCCTCAGGCCTGCGCTATCCCAGCCGTCCGCAGGCACTGCCGAGAATACTCGCACTGCTGCGGCACGCTCCTTATCTTCCACTCTTGTGCACTGTCCGAATTCTACTGGAAAGGGTCTTCGGGACATAGGGTCTGCGTTACCGTGGCTTTTCCATCTGCGATGTTCCGAGGTGAAGTCGTACTCCTGCAGCTTCTGGACCCAACGTGCTGTCTGGCCTTCCAGGTTCTTAAAGCTCAATAGCCAAGTTAGGGCGGAATTGTCAGTCATCAGGTGGAATGGCTGACCATACACGTACTTGTGGACGTGCTCCAAGGTCTTTCCCGCCGAGAGTAGCTCTCGTCGGGTGACGCAGTAGTTCTTCTCTGCCTTGGATAGCGTCTTGCTGTAGTAGGCTATCACCCGCTCATGGCTGTCCTGGATCTGCGATAGGACGTCTCCAATGCAATGGTTGGTGTCCACAATGAAGGCACCACCCAGTTGTGGAATACCCAAAATTGGAGCACTGCACAGCGTGTTCTTCAGGTGCTCGAAAGCATCTTCGGCGCACCTCGTCCATATACAAGGCCGGTGTTCATCTGTTAGGCGGGCGAGGGGTTTGGAAATGATGCAGTGACCACTAGTTATGTCTGGGCACCATGTCGAACTGCCGGCGGAAGACCTCGAACGTTGACGCGCCGTCATATTTCGGAGGTTTGACGCGCGCCGATGTTGGGTCGCGTTCCGGCGTGTCGGCTTTCAAATCCTTCAACCTCCTGCCGACGACGTCCTCCACCATGGCGGTCAGCGACTTGACGCTGCTGTCGGCCTTTCCTTCCAGGTTGTTATCGCTGTTTTCAAGGTCCTCGACGTCTTCCACCATGGCGTTCACGGACTTGGCGTTACTGTCCGCCTTTTCCTCTAGTTCATTGAAGCGCTTCGCAGGTACTCGACGCGCTCGTCCACTTGGCGCATCCGCCTGCCTAGCTCCGTCACGTCATCCCTCACACCGGCCAACCGTTCTTTAAATTTGCGACGAGAGCCTCGTTATCCGCTTTAATTTCCGTGGTTCGGTTCCTATCATATTGTTTTTTTCTTTGCCTCTTTAATACTGTTACTTTGTGGGTTCGTGAAATTAAAAGTCCAATTGCACAAACTCAAAATGTTCTTTATTTCCACCGAATTACAGTTGGAACACTTGCCGATTACACAGAATTACGTAGCGCACACAATTACAATTCGCCAGTTCGTCTACACAGGTCCACTTTACTCTCACAATTACGTACAATTCCTCTGATACACGTACACAGTCTTCCAGTCCGTTCTCTGGCACGGCGCTCCTCACGCTGCTCCTCAGCAACTCCTGAACTGACTCGCCAACTGCAGCTCCTTTTTATAGGAAGATCTCTGTTTCTGTAAGTCTCGCGAATCAGTGAATCATCCCGAAGGTTCCAGATGTCAGGGGAGGGAAAAGAGACGGTACAGGGCTCGTGCCGCTCTTCTAATCTTCTCCTGAGTTAGTGACACGAGATAAATGGGTAGGCATGGCCTGAATGCTTCGCGTCTGGTCCTACCTTTCAGCTGGTTCTATCGGGAATTCCGATGTTCGGGTGACAATACGTAAATACTAATAGGAATAAATGGTGTGATTCATAACTAAGAACATGAAGCTGATTGGCCAGTGCAGTAACACTACTGTGATTTAAAACATATATATGCTGCCCGATGGAAAGGGAGTCCGACTGAAGCTTGGCCAGCACGCTCTCCCGACATCAAACCAATTAATTTATTTTTTAACGGTCACCTCAAATCTTTAGTGTATGAAACACCTTCTACCACAGAAGAGGGCCAGCGACAGGATAAAACTTAGTATCATATGAAAGAGTCCGAATTACTCAATTGAGAAGCCACTATGTCTAGGATTCAAAGATGCCAGCTATTATCATTTCGAACCCCGTTTTCGGCATGGTTACATTTTGAAATGAACATTTAAGAAACTCTTTAATTCTGTAGATATTTTTATCACATCAGAATCAGGATAAAACTATACTTCTAGACAGTGAGTTAATGAGGAAATTATAACATTGCCCAGTCTTGAAAATTATAAAAATGCCATTGTTGCTTGGGTGCAAACGATTGAGTCCTATTTAATATATCATTAATTATTTCATTTATTAGCATAAAGTTCTGGCAACAGATTTCCTGTGACTGTTAATACAATATTTGTACTGTGAAATGTAATACATTAAAGTTATCTACTTTTGATACTTTGGGCCCTTTTCTTACGTAGCGTGCTGCATGTGTCGGATTACCTCATAAAATTAATTACAGCGAAATGTAAACATTGTGAATTTAATCAAAATTTCTAAAATTATTTTCATTTCTAAACTCCAAACGTTTAATTTCCTTTGTCTTAGATACCTTATACAATTAGAAGATCTAATACTTCCTTATATCCATTGAAAACTAATGCAATATTAAAATTGCATGATCTAAGTAGTTCCTTAACATGATAATACTTTTCACATTTATAGAGAGATATTTTTAATGTGAGTAATTTTGGGAGAAATGATTCACAGTTGAAGTAAATGTTCAACTATTTCAATGAATATCTTATACTGCATTCAGATGTAAAATTTCAGTTGGTTTGCAGAGTTCACTAGGCGGCGAAAAATGCTATACAAACTCAGAGTAGCCAAAATGCTGCCTTAAATGAGGGATTTTGTCACAGGAGAGTCCTATTGACTTTTTTCTTTTAGTTTTTACTTTGTGAAAGTGTTCAATATATTCGATTTATAGGAAATATATCATAATTTATGCCTTTAACTTCAGCTTGTTTAATAGTATTTAATTTTTCTTTATGTAGAATCGCTCTTAGCAGGTTTTTATTCCAAGAATATAATTTTGGAAGTAGTATCTATGGTAATAATTATGTTCGAGTAACACACAAACACAAGAAGAAAAAGTATTCAAAACTGCGTAACATCAAATTCGGTCTACAGCACTAGTGATCAACAGTCACAGTTTCTGCTTGTTCAGCTATACCAATCATATGAAACGGAAAAAGCTGATTATGCTTACGCTTGTAAACAAAGAACGTAATTCTGGAATACGTTTTACTTCTAGTCCAATACATATAAAAAATTAAAATGACAGGTGTACGTACTGAAATTGAATATGAAATATTTCCACGTCAGTTGTTGTAGCTCTGCTTTCCAAAATTAGAGTGAGAGGGTACTATGTTCTCTGAACTGCAAGGAAAGCACGTGGATGACAATGTCATTCTCAAACCATTATACAAGAAGGTCTGAAAAGTATATTAAATTTAACACCTTTCTTATCTTTAAATCCTGCAAAACCTTCAGTTACTTATTGAGATATCAAGTATACATAATGGTCAGGATATAGAGATCGCTCTAAGCATTAGCTAAGCATCTCCTTTGTATGCATAGCAAACATATACAATGAAAATCTTCATTTAAACTTTTAGATATTTGTATTAACTTGAAGTATATATAAAAATAGAATGCTGCAAGAATATTCTGTGGAGGCTTCATAAAATTAAACTAAAATGGGTATACAAGATCATATGAATGCGCAATATCAAATATATTATTTATTTTTCAATGCAAATCAAATAGAGTTAATGTTGGTTTTTTGATTAACTTTAATTTTTATCTTTTTATTTTCGTTAAATAAACTTTATGAAATAAATTTTTAAATATATTTAACTGAATGTTTAAAATATGGATTTTATTAATACCATTATTATTATCTCCGTAACACCGCAGAAGTATATCTTATTTTGACAGATTTTATTATAATTATTAGGCAATAATAAACAAATCTTTAAACCAGAATTTTTCAAACTGCAAGCAAACATAATGCTAAGTATGCTATTTACTGTACTATTTATACTTATAGTAACCTAATTATATATGCATTTGTGTATATTGAGATCCATTTAAGTAGTTGATACCTATTTGGCACTCACGTAGTACGTTATCTTCAGGGTTTTATCGTCGGTAAGTGCTACATACATGCATTTTAACTCATAAAAGTTATAAATTGAATTAAAATAATTAATAAGCACTATTTCCCGTGGTACCCATTTAAGTTCCCTCACCTAAGGAGATGGACTATTGTTTCAGATCATCATATATTTAGGTAAGTAAAAGCTGCCTCTAGTCTGGAAATAAAATATTAACCAAATATCCGCTACAGTGTGAGAGTGTTTTATGCATGGAAACAAACTTGGTTTTACCGAGCGTTCAGTTTAACTGGACAATGAAGTAATACAGTAATCACTGAAAAAATTTCAGGTTGCACTCACTCTTCTACAAACTATTCTTCTAAAAGCCTATTCTTCCATTTATGTCTTGTAAATAGGGATAAAGCATTATTAAAGTTCTTCATTTCTTTGCAGCCGTAAGAAGAATGTAATTAGCTCAAACATTAGATTTTCAAAGCTGCTCGCTATGTGAGGCCTTGTATATTCTGTAATGTTTGCATGATCACATAAAGAAACAGTGAAACAGATACACAGACAAACAAACAAATAAACAAACGAGGAAAGGAGGAAATGAAAGAAGGAGGGAAGGAGAGAAGGAGGGAAGGAGGGAAGGAACTAAAGAAGGAAAGAAAGATTATGCGTATTACATTCACAAGATCGTCTCTAGCCATTCAACAAAATTATTCTTATACAACTTATTCTTCTAATTCATGTTAGAAGAGGAATGCAATTTTGTGGAAATATATAAAGGTTCCTTGTAGGTACAATGGCAATATTTTAATAGAGTGGGCTTAAACGACAGTTACATTTTGTAAGAGGAGGTTCCTATGTAATGGTAGAAATGGGAAATATCGACGGATAAATTAAATATGTTATAAACTCTGCCGTGCGTTTAACTGGATCTTCCTCGTTGAGATCTGCAACTGCTTTAACCCACTAAAGGATATCTTCTTACGCAAAGGATGCTGCAGTTCGATCACATGGTATAATTGAAACCTTTTTCTGTCTCTTTCAGAAAAACCATTAAACCTTTAAACATTACTATTGCAATAATATATCAGAGGTCGATTTAAATAATTTCGTACCTTTACCACATTATAAATGTAAGAAAAACAAGTACCGGCTTTTAAAATCTATTCTTTTTGAGCTTCTGCTACAAATTTTAACAAATCTTTTACATTACGTTGTGTAGAACATTTTAATACTGCGCAAGAGAAATCAGCGTTCGTGTTAAAGGTGTTAAGGGCTCTTAGGTAGTATGTTCCAGGGCACTTAAATGCTAAATATTGTAGCTTTAAAACAGTTTGAGAATAAAGTTGTGTGATAGAAACCAAAATTAAGAGGATCTTTTCAGATAAAAAATTTGTCCTTTTAATTTTTTTAACTTTTAAATTAAATTTCAACGAGTAAAATTAAAGATGCTCAAAATACTACATACGCTTGCGCACACAGACACAATCTCGAAAAGTGCTTCCGCTTGTTACTATAATTATTAGCAGAATATGTTAAAATAAACAGGTAACATAATGAGATTTATAGGTTTTGTTTAAAGCAGATTGATATAATCTCATTGCTTCACAATTCATTGTGGAAGAATCTCAGGTACAACGTATGTGATTTATGCATGATGGTGAACAAAGCTATTTTTCCCGTCTGTAGCTCCTAATCAGTCCAACCAAATTCACAGTGGGAACGAGAGTTGTAAAGTAAAGCCCACAAATCCCCAGCTTAAATTCTATGGGATGTAGAATCTGGTGAGTAGGGTGGTAACCTTGTTACACATGACAAACGCCGGCATCCTGAAGGATTTGCTGTTGTTAGTAAGGGCTTTCACGGGTTCAAAGCTGGAAAATAGGTTATGAAAATGGATCTTAAATGTCAAACGACAAGTAATTAATTATTCTTTCAACAATTTAGGATATCAGTATTCTTACCTTAATTTAGATATTGAGATTTCACCAAACGTTGATGTTTAAGATTTGCAAAGCCCAAAATAAAGCTGATGTATTACACTGTATATGTGGAAACGTAGAGTGAGACTGAAAAATTCAATGCCACAGCCGGGATTTGAACCACGGATCTTCTGGTTTCCGTGCAGCCGCTCTAACCATTGAGCGACTATGGCCAACGTGCCGATACGACATTAAATTCTCCAACTGACTCGTATTTTTCCCGGTACACCACTTAGGAGTTCTCATAAACACATGAGACATCTACCTTAATGGCGACTTACAACATGTAAGTACTTTAAGACCCGGGCTTTATAATTAACCACTATTAGGTCAATTAATGAAAATTGATTGTTCTTTCACACTGGCCATGTGTAGGCTAAATTGTGGAAGCGTAGAGTCAGACTGAAAAATTCAATGCAATAGCCGGGATTTGAACCACGGATCTTCTGGTTTCCGTCCAGCCGATCTAACAATTGAGCTACTATGGCCAACGTGCGGATATGACATTAAATTCTCCAACTGACTCGTATTTTTCCGGTAAACCACTTAGGAGTTCTCATAAACACATGAGACATCTACCTTAATGGCGACTTACAACATGTAAGTACTTCAATGCCCGGGGTTTATAGTTAACCACCATTAGGTCAATTAATGGAAATTAATTGTTCTTTCACACTGGCCGTGTGCAGGCTAAACGTGGAAAGGTAGAGTCAGACTGAAAAATTCAATGCTATAGCCGGAATTTTAACCACGCATCAACTGGTTTCCGTCCAGCCGCTCTAACCATTGTGCTACTATGGCCAACGTGCCGATATGACAGATGAGTCAGTTGGAGAATTAAATGTCATATCGGCACGTTGGCCATAGTAGCTCAATGGTTAGAGCGGCTGGACGGAAACCAGAAGATCCGTGGTTCAAATCCCGGCTATGGCATTGAATTTGTCAGTCTGACTCTACGTTTCCACAAGTTAGCCTACACACGACCAGTGTGAAAGAACAATTAATTTCCATACACTGTATATGTTCAGATGCCCTTCTTCATCTACGTTTCCATGAATTGTACTTATTGAAGCTTGAAGCTTATTCTTCTAACCATTTCATATTAATTGAAATAAACATTAGCAGAAATGGTTTTATTGCATATTCCTCTGTAGGTGCAAAGGGGATATAGGTGTCTATTTGTAGGTTACTATTTCATGATGCATCCAATAGAAAATAATAACAAATTTAGTAATATATTTAATTTTTACTCCTTTTGCCTCAGCGAACCTCATCACATGAATGAAGATTTCTGCCTGTATAAAATATGAGCAATGAAATAATACTGGCAGGTAAAGATTATTCAATAATTTGTATGTATTTTAACTTAGCAATGACGAACAAGAAGATTTACAAATTATACCTTGAGAACACATTTATAACACACAAATTCTGTCTTAGGTAAACGTAAATGTTCACAATCTCCCATGTTTGTGAAGATCAATATATGTCTATAGACAAGAAATTATTTTATGTTTCACATTAAATATTTTTTTGATTAATTTCTAATATAGTTCCGAATATCTCAATTTAATTCATAATTACGTTAAATGAATGAAACAACAAAAATACTGTTCTTGTTGCTTTCCCTTTGATAAATTAACAATAATATCTGTAAATTAACAGAAGTTAAATATACTTTCGTCTTCAGTCTTGAAATAAAACTTTGTCTCAAAGCTTATGCGATAGTTTAAACATTTTGAAAGCAAGTCTCAGTAATATCCTTGAAAATAGATCACGGTGATCTTTTTTTTTTTTTTTTTTTTTTTTTTTTTTTTTTTTTTGTAATTTTACGTCCTCCATCCTTAAGTCATATCGGACGATGATCACAGTGATAAAGAGATACCAACAATTAGTGGTTAAAACATAAAGTGTTTAATAACTCAAACCAGTTTTAAGGAACATCTGAGAGACGCAAAAGCTACAATACAGTTTCTCTTTGTCCGAAAGAGGTATATTTATTTTATTTAGTAAATGTTTGTAGACATTTGGCAGTTTAGTAGTCATTTAGAATCAAGAGGGCTTGGCTATTTGCACAAAATTGAATGAATATATTTATTTTTTACACACATTTATGTTAAAAATATAGTACTTTAGTGCAATCGTCAGAACTATCTTTGAGAAAATTAAAGGCAGCGATACCTTTTCAACGTAGAGCATAGTTTCCGCAAGAGAGATTGGTTTGAAAACCTTCGTGTTGCATCCCTGAGAGAAACTGAATTTAAATGCCAAGTTTAATATATTTCCCAGATTATTTTTTTACTGAATTATGTTGTTCATAACCGAGAGGGATTGCTCTTGCGATTTCGTTTGTGGCCCGCATTCGGGAGGCTTGAGTTCGATTCCCGTGTCCGACCTACCTAACCCATGCACTTCTTCGGGAGTTTTCCAGGTCGCTAGTCCAATGCTGGATAGGTAAATTACATCCCACGAATGTTCTATCTCTCCATATTACTTCCACTATCATTTCATAACATCTTTAATCCGGTAATATTTTTCGGGGTAGAAGTGTCGGCGGTGCATGGCGGGATGATATTGGGACTTAGCGGGTTCGTAAGATTAAAAGTCCAGTTTGCAAAAATTCAAAATATTCTTTATTTCGGTAGAAAGCTACTTGTACAACTCAAATCCCAGAATGACGTAACACACACCAATTCAGTATCTAGTGGCTTCTTACACTAAATAAACCAAATAATTTGCCTTCAAATCACTGCACCTTTATCAGTTCTCAACTCGCAACTCGATACAGTTTAAATGTCCACACTGAACCTGCCGTCTGCATTGCACAATTGCAACTCACTGACTCGGCTCCTGCCAAACTGACTGTCTAGTCCAGTTCATCACTTTTATACAACATCCATTGTATCTGGAAGTTTCCCGAAAGCTGACGACGTTACACGAAACCAAACGAAAGCTTCACGGCCTTTCGAGGCGGCAGGAGAAGTAGTCAGAGTTATCCAGACGTCACTTGTCTCCTCTCCCCGCCCCTGACCCTTTCTCGGCAAGCGCCAGCGCTCATGGGCCTATGGCTTTAACACCATCTGTCTCTTTCACTCTCTCGGCGTTCGTTTACGCGCAGCCTCGTAACCATATGCTCTCAGTAAGCACTTTCTGCTCTGCTGGGACGGGCTCTGTACTGTAGTGTACTGACTCCTTGGGGTCGGCGCCCCTCCATCTTCTCTCAATCATCCTCCCTGACGGTGGTGCCTTACTTCGGGTATAGTTACAAAATATGGGAGGGGATACGTCCCCTTCAGCTGCCGAGGTGCGGGTGCTGCGGACCCTTAGCACTCGTGGTACCTCTGACGTTACTAAAGGAACCTCGGGCCGAACTGCCGAGCCCCTCCTGTCGGGGAGTAGTTCGGATTGGGTTGGATTCGAGGGGGCAGTGTGTTCCCGACACCCACGGGGAATTAGGTACCTCCGGCCTTGCTACGGCTGCCCGGAGGGGGTAGAGGGTTGCCTAATAAGTCCCGGGTACTAGCCTGCAGAGCTAGTAGCTGTGCTAGATCACCAGGCGGCCCCACCGAGGTTTTCGTAGTCTTCCCTGCGGGGTTGAAGCGCGTAAGTGGCGTATCCACTATCATCCCGTCTTGACGTTGTGCTCAGCGTGGGGGGGGGTGGCTTTTTAAGAAATCAGGTATTACCCTATGGAAAGAACCCCGGAGTATCCATCGCTCCCGGCTAGAAGGAGGCCCGGGTCCTTGGTCCTACGGGTGCAGGACTAATGGGAGTAGAACCTCTGCACTTAACTGTCGAAGCCCCTCCGGACAATCCAATGCAATCCAATGTTTTTCATAGGGTAGCGCATTTGCGCCAGCGCTTCCACAAAAGTATACACATGGAAACTTCATTCATATTCTTATGCGTTGCATTTATATAAATTTCTATACACACTTTCCTATAAACGATTCATGCAGAGACTTATTTTACTTATTAATCGCGATCAATTTTATTTAAAAATTTGCATTGAGTCGGCATAGATACCTCTATATAATGAATATTCAATATCAAGTAGCAAAATAAACGTTTGTGCCAGTTATTCATTAAGATTAGTAATTATATGTACGGTATATGTCTCGATTAAAATTAATGTATTATTTTAGTAAGAATTGAGCGTGTAAAGCATGGAGAGATTAATATTTTAGTAGATGGGAAATAATCAGGTTGAGGTCCAAGTCTACGGTTTTATGTAATATATTGTGGAAACAAGATCGTGGCATATTCAAATAAACTGCATTTCTAAGCATTAGCCAGCTGTTGAAGGTAGGTTTAGCACCGTATTGCTAAGAGGAGACAATTTAAGTGAACTATGAGATCTTTATCTCGGGGTGAGTGGTGTGGGGATAAACAACACCAGTTAACTGATACATTTAATGAAGGCTAATAATGAACTGCCACTGTCTGAGAATGCGGCATTAACTGTATTTTTTAGTTTAAAATAAATTCTCCGTAATAACGAAAACTTTAAGTTATCTGGTTCGCTGAAATGCTAAGCGGAAGCTTTTCTCTCGACAACCACCAAGAATGTATAGACCGAGCACTGTCTCCAGACGCTATGCTCTGCAGATAGTCGATCAGGGGCGGCTTCTCAATGGGGTAGCATGTTTGCGCTACAACCAAAATGCTGGGTCTCCCTTTAATGCAAGGGCATGTTCAATTTGGAGTTCAGTTCGACCTTGTCTAGTGCAGTGGCCCTCAGAGCTCTGTATTGTTTGCAGGTGCCAAGTAGTTCACTCTCAGTTGCAAACCACTGGTATACAATGGAGAGGTATAGGCCAGGATGAACCTTTGGTGTGCCGAGGCAAGTAGGGGGGAAGAGCGAGGCTTATGGCTGCATAAGGTTGGTTAACCTAGCAGCCAGAGAATATTGAATGCCAAGCCTTCTCCTTCTGTTTTCAACGCCACCTATTATCATCATATCAAATGTTCGCATCGGCCAACTATTACCACAGATTACAATTACCTACCAGAGCATAGCCACATGTTTTGTGCCGTGTTTTATTAGCTGTGTCGTGCTTTGAATAGTGATTAAGAGTGACTTATTTAAATACAAGTATATTGTGTTATATAAGGAGAAACAATGAATTCCATAAAGTGGTTATTAGCACTTCCTTCTAAAAAATGAGCTTAGAAGAAAACACCGAAAATAAGCGACTTGGAAGTCCCACGCCAAATATAAACATCACATAGGTAGTCAAAACAAAAACAAGCTATTTGAACAGGCACTTTAACAACAATGTATATGAGAAATATAATTTGATGTGTGGTTATAATATTAAAAATAGCCTGTTTTGTTTTCCTTGCGTTCTCTTTGGCGGTGAAGATCCGTGGACAAAACATGGCGTGAATGCTTTGTAGCATCTTCATGATCGCGCTAAAAACACGTAACTTAAAAACTGCACATGAAAAACACAGTTTTGCTATGCTTGGCAATGTAAATATAGCAAAGCAGATGGACAGTGCATATCGGAGAACAATTGAAGAACACAACCACAAAGTGGCTCAAAATAGGTATGTTTTAAACATTATTGTTAACTGCATTAGGTTTTGTGGAGCCTTTGAGTTAGCTCTACGAGGAGACGATGATTCAACTACGTCAAGCAATCCTGGTATTTTTCGAGGACTGGTAAACTTCGTGCAGAGCTAGACTGTGTTCTGAAAAACCTATCTGGAGAATGCTGCAGTGTTTAAGGGGACCTCCAAGACAATTCAGAAAGATATCTTGCAGTGTACACATGAAGTCTGCCATGAAGAGATATCAAGTCCATTTTTAGCTGCATAAATAGAAGAGTGTTATGCTCTAGAGGTTTCTGAAATTCGCATGTTGTGTTGTTACACGCTGTGAATTACCGTTAACTTGTGTATACAGCAGTCTATAGTGGCAGGATTAAACAAACGTTTGTTACTTTAAAAAACTTAAATTGCATGGATAAATTTGTGAACCACCGACTTTCAGAGCCACCAGCCGCCCCTGTAGTCGATTAGTCGATTACTTAATCGCTTCTGTAAAATACTAAAACAGGAATGCTGGAAAGTTTGAATTTATATAACCTGTTTACGTTACCAAAATCGAAGCTTCTTATCCGTATGTGAAACAATTTTTCACCAAGTAATTTGGAAAATTCTTCGAAATTAATTTACATTTCAAACTGAGCTGCTATATTTCTTCGTGAACTGACTTCCGTAGATAACGAATTCCAAGTACCTCCTGAGCAACCGATTTTCTTATCGACATGATTTCTCTAGCACTCATGTTGTCTTAGCTGGCTTGACTAATTGCTTTTGTTTAACTGGAGCTCGCTAATGACCTTTCCATTACAATATTTAACTCAGGCATTGATTTTAACTCACGGTATTATTGTATCCATGCCATTTCTTTATAAAAGTATTCTCCTTCCAATAATTTTGGTATTAATACCTACGGAATAAATTAACTGGAAGGCAATCTACAAACAGCGAACGGCAACATATGTCGAGTACATGTGGTACACCACATTCTATGGTAGGTATAAGAAGAATACTGCGATACAGTCTTTTTAAAAAGTGGACCTTACATAATTCCGCGTTCTTTGTATAATTATAATTATTTGAAAATTAAAATCAGGTTCCACTTTTGGAGATAGTGTGGTGAACAACCCTTTCACAAGCCTCCTTCTATTGACCTTCTTTCCTCTGAAGAAACATCTACGCCAGTTTCGGCACCTCATACGCCACGAAACCTAGAAGCGCAGATGAAAAATAAAAATGAAATGAAAAGATAAATAATAGAAATAATAGAAAGTAAATTCCTTCTTGAAAATAATAGAAATAATCGAAAATAGAAAGGAAGATAAGAAACAGCACAGCGTCTCCTACCGACCCAGGAAAACAATGAAAAACACTACGTTCAACACTACGTGCGTTCAAAAGGAATCGAACCTAAGACCACCTACTGCGATCTTCTTACATTACAGCTAAGCCATCTGGCTCGGTTTCTTGCATATTAAAATTTTATTTCTTACAGTTCACCAATTATAACTCTCAAAAACTCTCAAAGTGAATAAGACTTCCAAGACCATTTACATAACATCCAGATTACACATTTTAATAAAAATCGTTTAATCCATTTTCCGGAAAAGGTCTCTATGTTAGAAAGTATTACATAAGTTAGTATGGGATGTTAGAATTTTCATTTTCAGTTTCAGCTGCTCACACAGATACGCGCGTGCGCTCGGCACCTCTTAAATGTGAGCCAGACACGCTGTTACCATGTATCTTCCGTCTCTAGCGTGACCGTAGCATGTACGGCCTTACATTTAAGAACTTCCGCGTTCGAATCTTGTCAGGGTAAATTATCTGGATGATGTGTTTCCACGGAGTTACTTTATATTGAAAAATAAATTTTGGATTACTGTTACCTCTATGAGCCCAGGGCTCCTTTGGTCATCATGACACCCATCGTCCGATTTTACTTACGCTGGCTTACGTTAATTAAAACGAAAAATATCCTTACACATATGCACACCGTTACACAGGTATAAGGACAAGAACGTTCATCTACAATTATTTAATTCAATTCAGGGAGTATCGAAAGTTTTATTTGCGTGTAGTATCGGTAACAAAAATTTTATTAAAAAGTCTCAGAGAAAATATATTTTATGTTCAGTAGCGGAAAATATATAATCTTGGTGAAAAATTGGTATATTTTCCTCTTCTACCCTCAAAAATTAGGCATTAGGCTATTCCGATCTCATATTTCTTGCAGCCATGTTTTCTGGGGACGTTTTATTGCTCTTTGACCTTTGGGTCTTTAATTAAGAGTTTGTTTTAGTATACTTTGTTCCGTTATTCGATGGAAGTGTTCAATCCATTTGTTTCTATATCTTTGTATTTCCTCTATTAATGGTTGCATCCCTATTCTTCTCTAATTACTTCATTTTCTAATATGGTCTTCCCTTGTGCATCTCTTAATTGCTTTGAAGTATCTCATCTCGGCCGCTTGTATCTTACTCTTCTCCTTTATCCTTACGGTCCATGCCTCACTTCAATAAGCCAGCACTGGTATTGCCATTACTTCATTAAGTCTTATTTGTGTTTCTTTCCTTACCTTATTCTTAGAAGTTCTCTTAATTGTTCCATTTATTCTTCAAATTTGTGTACTTTATTTCTTATATCGTAGTCTAATTCGTAGGTTACATCCCAGCCAAGATACTGAAAATATTATAACTGCTCAGTTATGTTATCCTATATTACATTATCTGTTCCTATCAAACGTATTTCTTACACATTTGGTTTAATTGGTATATTACCTTCTGTAATCTATCTTCCTTATTAAAAATTAAAACTAAGTTATGAGGCACATTTTTGGATGTAATTCAAAGTATCTTCTAATGTAAAAATAGTAAAAATGGCATTTAAACAAGTTTTTCAAATTACTGATCCGTACTCATTTGTGTGTTTAAGTTCTACATCTTTCACGGAGTGAGTGCAGTCAAAAAAATTACCCAAAATTTTCTCATCCTCATCACCCGCTTGAATGGGGCTAAGCATAAATCACCTTGTATTACTATCGAAAGAGCTCTAAACACTCACACAAAGGCCAAAGCAAAATTATGATTTGTTAAATTCTCATGAATTTTTAAACCTATTCTTGTTTTTAAGTAGCATCTAGTGATTATTCTCAGGAAAGCTTATTTTTTGGATCTAGCTTACGTTAATCAAAATGAATCTTAGCATAATTAGTAAAATTTCAGATTTAATTACAGTGAGATAAAAGAAACCAAGTAATAGAGTTTATAAGCAAAAACTTTAATTAATAAAAATTTAAAACATATTTAAAAATTGGAACCAATGACTAGAGAGCCGTCCGAAATTCCTCATGCTAGAAAAAAAAAACTTATTTGAAATAAAATCTGTTTACATTTACTGTGTGGTACCCTTTTTTATTTCTAATAGTTCACCTATTATGCAAAATATACAAGGTTCCTTTCAAGTGAAGAGTTTCACAGACTATTACCAAAATAATTCGGTGTAAATTATTTTAAGTAACTCAGAGCCAGTTTAAAATACTAAGTAGTCTGAAAAGAATTATTTTGAAGATCTTCACGCTATATGCTTAGAAGATACAGTTTAAATACTGAGTTTAGCATCTTAATGTCTTTCTATTTTTCGGATATGCTGTTCACAGTAACGACACTTCATACCATTCTCTAGAAGTGTTGTATGTTACATTCTTTACCATTTCCTTTCTAGCGTTCTTATACAAGCTTGCTTTTATGTTACTTCATGTTTGAGTAAACCGTTTCAGAAATGAGGGTACAAGGAAGAAGAGGAAACCAAACCAATAATCAGATGTTTAAAATCTAAATTGCCTTGAAATTTCATTCCTATCTACGACTTCGTCGTAAATACTGTAATATAAGAATCACTTACCTGAACATTCATAATTCTGCAATGAAATTATAAAGTTGCAGGTAAATAAATGCAGTGAATAGCACTTTCCGGTTAAGATTAATGTATAATGAAATTACTCATAAGAATGAGTTACAGTGAATGGCTAGTTAATGTCAAATATTGGATTGGATTACGATACGGTTGATATTTGGCAGTGCGTCCAGTCTTGATCTATTGTACCGATGCTCCCAAGTGGGGCATCCCCGGGAGGAAGGATGACGTGAGAGGAAACAGAGGGCAGCTGTGCCAAGGAGCACGGCATTGCAGAAGGCAGGGTCCCTACACTATACCAGATGGAAGCTCCTAGGTAGGCCAACACAACCGGCAGCTTACTCCATTGCGGTCCGGAAATGGTCCCACCAGACCGGGCTAGGAGACCAGAGACCGTCTTACAGGAGGAAGTTTTACTTAGAGCATATCATCCAAACATGCACCACCGAGATACCTGCTGACACTTCTACCCTGAAAGAGACCACCAGAGAAGAGATGATGTGAAACGATAATGTAGATGAAATGGAGGGACAGGAAATTCGGGGGATGTAATTAACCTACCCATCATTCGTCTGCCGAACCAGGAAAACCACCGAAAAATCCCAGATACACCGGCCAAGGGAATCGAATCCGGGCCTCCCGAATGCGAGCCATGGACGAAATCGGTTAGGAAAAGGAGCACGTTGTCATGCTGTATTCCACTAGGCCACAATAAACACGTGGATTTATGGAACAGTTTGTATATCTGACTTGGTTAAGAGCTTCCATAACCTCTGGTTAGAAGAAACATTTGTCCGGCACTAGTAGATTCTGGCATACCATTCGCCACATAACGCTCCTCTGAATCGGTTGTCTCATCAATTGATACATAATTTTTCCCCATTCATACATTCACGTATTCGGTTTAACGTGTCTTCATAACATTTTAGTAGGTAGCTGTTTCACAAAGTGGATTCATTTGGAGGTGTATGACCAGTGTGACGTTCAAGAAAATTTCGTAATGTGGAATTAATTTTCCTAGCGGAATATTTACACTATCAAACACTTCATATAATTCTTTATAAAAGGAAGATGACTTGTTACTTGACGTCAAAGCCGTTTCTTTTAACAGTAACTGAGACGCTTGTCTTTTTTTTTTTTTTTTTTCCACGTTTTGAAGGGCTCGCAACTGATTTTCTGGGATACATTTCACACGCATTGTATGATGTAATCAGCGATTCCTAGAAATGTTGCGCCATAAATTCACCAGCACTGTTAGGATGCTGATCTGTGTTAAATACATGTTTACCACACTTACAAAGTTACTATTTCATATAAAATATATAAATGAACTTTCAATCACAGATTATTTTAAAATCCCCCAAAAAGCCCATGGGTCAGGGTCAGGCTCAGGTCCGCCACAGTAATCGAACCCGAGCCTCCCAAATGCGGGCTACAGGTGAAAATGCCCCATAAATTCGTGAAAAAGAAAGAAAATGACCGTCAAATGCATTTAAATTTTAAAAATTATTTTATTTTAAAAATGTGGGAAAAATGCATTTTGGTGATCTATAAAAGCCATATATATATCTAACGTATTTGTTCCAGAATGCACTTAATTGGCAATAAGCATTGTCTATGACTACTCAGACAAAGAGCATCTTTTCATCAAAATCCGGGCCCTAGTTATGATACATCGAATGAAACGCTCGCCGGTCATAATAATCTAAGTGTAATCTCGTTTGTTTAACTCACGGTCACATGATTTCTCGTTCAAGACTGCGTGGAACCCGTCGAATGAGATTGTCATCTTTAACTTCTTACTATGTATTTTAAGAATCGTACCAGGAAATACTCAAACTTCCTCTGCCAGTTTACAAGTTCAACGCAAGTCCAACAGCGGCGTTCAAGTAGTGCTCTAATAATATTCACATTCACATCATCACTTGCTGATTGCGGCCTGCCAGTTCAAGTTTATGATAAACATCTTCCCCATTGGAGCGAAATTTGAGTGCCCACATTGTTCCTATGGTGCGACATTGTCTCTCTCAAGCTTCCAGTAATGCTTCATGGCAAAGCTATATGGCAACAATTCTTGCCTCGTGAAATCTGAATACTAATGAAGCATCATCTTTCTTCGTATTTACTAAGCACTTCCGAGCACCAGAGTTAACAGACTACAAATTAAAGTCACGGCAGATGTTCCTAACTCACAGATAACACACATCACAATCTCTTCTTTCTCATCATTATCAGCTTGCATCATTTACTGCTGATAGCGCCGCATGCATTGTTTACTCGACAGAGCGTTGAGGCGTATTGACCTTCAAGTGACCAGCGCTGTGAACGTCTCTTATCGCATCTTATGTGGTCGATTAGAAGAGTGAAATATTAGTAAGTTGATGTACAGTAAGTTACGAAACATGTGTGTATATGATATGTTTTCTCGCTCCTGCCGATGTGACAGATTGCTGTCCTGAAGATATGATTATATCTGAACAGAGTATTCATACACTGGACTCGCCGTGTATGTGCGATAAGCTGAGGTAAACATCTCTGTGTTGCGAATTTTTCTCGATACGCTTCCTCACTGTGCCATGTAGTATTTAACCATATCTTAGCTGATGTTACTCATCCTTATATATACCCACTCATACCCAGAGGTCATGCCTTGAGCAACTGGTAGCAGATACACGAGAATGAGGTGTCAAAGGTGATACAATAAACAAAGACAACTGACTAGTGATAGAGCTTTAAGACATATCTTGGAGTACATTTACATGACCAGGCGTAGATAAACGATCACAGCTCTATATTTCAATAAAACTGCTATTTATATCCATTATCATATCATACATTATGCTTGTAATAATTATTTTGAACAGATGCTATTGTATCCATTGTCACTGAAAAAAATATTAGACAGTACAGATGCGTTAATCGCCTTGGGGGATCTACGAAGTAGAAAATATTCATATATTCAAATTCTTCGTCCTCTTCCTCTCTAGTGAGCCTTGCATTCGGGAAAATGAAATGTGTAGTGTTTAACGCCCGCTTTTACTACATACGGCACCGTAGGCGGAGACACTGATCATACATAAGCATCGGTGGAATGAGATGGCGGGGGAAACCGGAGGTCCCGGAGAAAACCCGCTCCAACGCCGTTGCATTCGGGAAATCTTCAATTCAGTTCAATTCAACTCACTCTAATCATAGGTATTTTTCAGGTTTTTAATCTGCTTCAGAAGTCGATGGAATTTGCTCTTTGATAAATACTTCTGCAACCTTCCGAGAGGAGTATACAGTATAGGAAAATAATAAAAATCGTGGCCCTCCAGGTTGGGGTTTATACGTTCTGGATTGGTGTCCCGTCCATATAAACGTTACTTCACTCATACGCCTCATCACATAGGAAAACCGGACGGATTTCATGAACATGACTACAGCAAAACTAAGTCTATTTCTAAAACCAAGATCATGGTATTCCAGGGTAAATGTCCAGCAAGAGCAAGAATTATATTAGAAGATAAATGCCTGGAGCAAGTTCAAAAATTTAAAGGCTGCTTCATTTCTTGTCATATTAATCAAGATATTAAAACTAAGTTTAATAGATACCAAATGAAGTGTGGAACAATTAAAAGAATATTGAAAAGAACTCGAATAGCCACTAAGATGAAGTTCTATAAAGTAATGGCAGTACCGGCACTGACATACGGCAGTGATTCCTGGACATTAAAGAAGAAAAGATTATAGTTGTAATGAGGCGCAAGAAAGGAGATTTCTCATATCATTATCAGTAATATTAAACTGGATAAAATAAATAATCAACAATGGATTATATAATATGCAGTAAATAAAAAATAGATGAATACAGGTATAAATGGAAAGAACATCGGAGTAGAAGGGATGATTGGAGAACTACAAAAATAATCCTAACAGATAAACCAGCAGGACGCATGACCCTGCCGACCTAGGCAGAGATGGAATGAGGCCAGAAGAGGCTACTTGGCCTAAGCCATGAAAAGTAAAAGGAAAAAGTAACATATTTCTCCTCGGGGTTTAATGAGTCTTTTGAAGGCTGCTTTGATTACCACGGAAACATCTTTGGGCACTGGGTAGTACTGCCCGACATCAAGATGGGATCCATATGGAATGTAAGGGATCCCATTCTTCATAACAAAATAGTTCGGATCTAGTCGCCCTTCGGTTCTCCCCCGTATCCTTTCCTCATGTTGGAGGCAAAGAGGTACCTCTTGTGATGCTGTTATTCCAATTACTGAAGGATGCTCCGTGTTCCTACTCCTAATTTTTAGTTCTCCAATGATGTACTTACCTACTTGTATCGCAATATACTATTGCATTTTTTGTCGTTAAGGTACTACACATGACACATGAAATGGCTATTCGTTAACTGCTGTTCTAAAATTCCAACAAGATAAAAATTGCAACTGACATTAAGCATTTCGGTGGCAAGGGCAATTACATTAGGTTGGAATGTAGAATCTATCTCTATAAATGTGGATTTTGAATTTGAATTTGATTTTAGATTTGGTTAATGAAACTGCCAAACGACAAATTTCCCAACATAAACTAGGTCTACGTTATATTACGGTATGCACATAATCAGGTTTATTAAAATAACACAGATCTATTCGCTTTTTAATTCAATTATAGTTTCCTAATATGTTTCATACTTATATTACGAGAATTTATCAGTGTCCCACGTGACCAAACTTATTTGAGATGTTTGACAATCTTCAGCGAACTGCCGGTGGTCCCCACGTTTGCTACATAATCAGCTCTCCAAGCAGTAAATGCCACGCATCAACTGCAAACTATGGCTAAGTGCCAACTAAGGTTGTTCTTTCCGGTCTTTTGTTGATAAATTACATTCTGAATATGAACCGTCGCTATTGTAGAGAAAGGCATGAGTAAACAGCCACTGTGTGCGCTGAAGGGGGGGGGGGAGACTGAAAGAATGGTCCAAACATAGTTCCTGATGACTCTTGTTATTATTGTTGGTTTCGTACGTTATCACAAAATAATTTTGGCTCTTTATATTCCAAATTATAGCATGTTTAGGACTATGTTCAGGATTTCTGCTCTAAATGTTGGATTTGTCAGTCGTCAAACCCTCATTCAATTTCAACTATGTTAATTCACTGAATTGTGTGATTTTGGGCTTCAGCTTATAAATCATGTGCGCCGTCATCCCACACTTTAAAGTGTGTTTCAATGACCTGTAATTTAGTATACTTTAATATGCGTTTTACCATTTAAATTTCTTAAACGATTAAAATGTAAGTGAGCACGGTGTGCAAAGATCTGAAATCTGTTCCATATAAATCTTTTCAGAAAAAGGTATAATACCAGAAAAAAAAACAATCTCATTGACTCACTGATTTCCTCATTCCTGTAGCGTTAATTTTCCATAAACTGTTTTAAAAATGCTTATTTTTTCTTTCTGTTTCGCATTAAGCTCCCACAAACTGCTTACAGAACCTCACGTATATTTAGCAGAAAAATTTAATATGTATCTATATTATCCTTCATGAAAATATCTTCAAATTATTATAGCCATTTTTGTTAAATAAAAGTTAAAAAAATATATTCATGTTAAACCTAGAAAATCTTCTTATTCCATTAATATAAAATCTGCGTTTATCCAAATTTTTCGATTCCTAATTATGATATTCACAGATGCGTGTGTGCGGATCCTTTTTCCTAGAGCGTTATTTTGAAATCAGGGGATTACAAATATTATCAGGAATAAGAAATTCTCTTTAAGAGGCATTGATACATGTTCCAGGACATTAAATAAGTGAAAAGCTTTAAGAGACACAGAAAGCTTACTACTCCAAAATGTAGATCTCATTTAAAGGTGCAATTTACGCAATGTCCTTCTCTTTCTTCGTTTTATTTCCTGTTGGAGTTAGCAGCTGGGATATTCCTTATTATATATTTGAATGTTCCAATATTTATTCTTTACTGTTTTTTTTTCTCCCCCACGCCTTCCTCCTGATCATGGAAAGAAAGCGCAATTTCAGAGTTATAATAAGCGACCAACTCTTATAACTTCTGCAATCGGTTAGGACTATTTTGTTTATCTATACGCATTGTGCCCGCCTCGGTAGCGTAGATGGTAGGTACCATGTCTGCCTCACGTTCAAGAGGTCCCGAGTTCGAATCTCGGTTAGGGTAAGTTACCTGGATAAGGTTTTTTCCGGAGTTTCCCTTATCCTTCAAGACGAATGTCGGGTAACTCTAAGCTCCATGGACCCTGGACTCATTTGAGCATAATTTCACCAAATTTATTCACCGTCGGATATGGCTTATCGTTGGAGGACTTAAATTACAAATAAATAAATAAATATATATATATACGCATTGTACCTATAAGGCAATATGTAATGAAATAATTTCTACAAATGCTCATCTATATTTACTTCAAGTACGTAGAAGAAGAATGATTTCAAGAAAGGTTTGTTGAAGAGGAGTAGGAGAAAGCAATATGATTGAAACAGGTTTTTAATTTTTTTTCTCATCGGATATGTACACGACCGCGAATACCTTTTCCCCAAAAATTCCCCCCAATTTTTTAAATCAAAGCATGTACATTTCCGGTAAAATATAAAGCGAGAGAAAATAAAATTTGTACTTGGTTAAGGTTCATTATTTCTTCTGTGACTTGGGAGGTAACAATGCATTTGGACGTAACGTAAATAAAGGTGTAAAAATGCATAATTTCCGTCCTTTTTTGTGGTCCATTGTCGATCGCATCACAAGGGATAAGGACCGAGTAACGCGGGCATGTTGCTATTAAAGATAGCTGGATCGATGTGCTCGGAGTTTACAGCAGGGATGTTGTGGGCCATACCCAGGGGCAGAGTGAAAGAGCAGGCGGAGTGGGAGGGAAAGAGGAGCATACAATTCCAAGGCTACCAATGCAAAAGCAGATATTCGGAAACCAGAATCAAACAGAGCAAATTTCGTTATTGGGACAGTGAAGCAAGAGAATGCAAAGTTTTAATTTAGAGGTTGGCCATCCAGTAGTCATATTATTACTGGAATAGTTTTAAGAGTTTTGCCTTAAAGGTACCAAGCCAATATTGAGGGAAAACCTTATATGATAGGCTTTTCGCTTTGGTTTTGGTCGTAAACATGATAAATTAGTGATGGTTGAACATTAAAACAGTCTAAATCGGCTAGAAACCACCTCTACAGACTTGTTATCATATTTGGAAATGTTGCATAAAGAAACATATCCATTTGTTTATTTCGTTGCTCACAAATGAATTTTAACAAATTATCCTTGTAGGTTTATATGGACCCGGGAAAACAGTTTATGCCTTTTGGGGGAACAAACGTCTTCCCTTTGCAGCCAGCAATTTAATCTAACTTTAAAAGATGTTTTTAAAAGAGAAATATTGGAGCAAATATATGTAAGAATTAGAGCCGCAAGGTTGTACAACATTTAACGTACTTATAAACACCTGCTTAGGTATCTTTCAGTTGTTATTCAGGTAGTTCAACATCTTCATAGAAGTTCAGATCTCCAACGGTGATATTGACTGAGTACTTATCCACCTTGGTAGCGTGGTTGTAGCATGTCTGCTTCACGTTCAAGAGGTCGAGAGTTCGAATCTTGGTCAGGGTGAGTTACCTGGGATTTTCCCTTATCCTGTAAGACGAATGTTGGGTATCTCTAAGGTCCATGGACCCCGGACACATTTGAGCATTATTTCATCCATTCCAGTCATCGTCCGATATGACTTAACATTGGAGGACGTAAACTAAAAGAGAGAGAGAGAGAGAGAGAGAGAGAGAGAGAGAGAGAGAGAGAGAGAGAGAGAGAGCAGGGATGAAGAGAGGAGCTGTTTCTAAGGCTTAAGGATACTCTGATGTAACAACATTCTAATTTTCATCGAAAAAACTTCTAAATATGAACATTTTCACAAAAATCTCTAATTAAGTTGAGTATTTATGAAATTGTGTAGTGTTTCAAAGCATTTTTGCTAAATTATAATAACTTACTTACCTGTATTTCAGCATATCACTAAGTAAAATTTTCTAACGCAATTTTGTTTTAAGGTTCTCAATTTTTCACATTGCATGGCAAATTCACAATTTAAAAAAGTAAATATAATATTTTCTTAAGCATCTTTTACAGTATTTTGCCGTGTTAACAGAAGACATGACATTTTAATTAATTCTAAATTATTAAATGAACATTTTCTAATTCATGAAAATATGTATCTCTACAGTTATTTTAAAATAAATACTTAATTCTAGGTAAATAGAAACTTTAAGATACAATGTTTAATAATTGATCAGATAAGCTTACCTAAAGACATAAACCTCAAATTGTAGAAAACCCATAAGAATTGAAAGATTCGGATATTTATTCATACTAAAACCTTAGATAAACTGCTCATTTTTTGGAGAGTTAACATTTTCTGAATCAGCTAAATCTGTTGGTATCAGATGCAGAGAGAAGTGTTGCATGTACAACGAATCTAAACAAAATTCCCTTTGCTCATAATTTTTCACATCTTACTATACATAAGGAAAAGGCCAAAGGACTAACACCAATAACAAAACTATATAGACAGCTTAACCCGTGTCATCCGATATTTCAGCTCGAACTCTCAGAAAGAAACACTAATGATTACACAGCGGAGCTTGACTTTTATTATTTAGCTTGCCATCCAGGTCCATTTACATATTCTGCCATTCCCCTATTTTGCGGTGTGTGATCGTGACGAAACCATGGTAACGCTTTCACTTGTTTCTGCCACATCAGAGAAGACCCCAGTAGAATTTCCTTACATTTCTACTAGCATTAAACAATGAAAATAACGTGTTGTTCGACTTAGCAGACTTTACACTGCAACGCGTTCCAACCAAGAATAAAAGTATCTTTAGTGGTTTTACCGACAGCCAGAAACAGAATAAGATGAGGTAACATAACCTGCCGAAATAGGCAGAAAATTCTCTATAGGTGCAACACGCAAACATGCAAATAACTTAGTGTTTTTTTTCTACTTTGGAATTAACTAATACTACAAACCAGCTTATTCGACATCAGACGCATACTCTAAAATGATCTACTTTTTGTGTAGTAAGATCATTTCCAATGTACTGCTTACCAGCTATACAAAAGTAGTTCGTAATGATGAGAACTTGACAGACAGCTCACAAAAAGTACAAAATATGCCTATATTGCCTATATCACTTCCGAAAATATCTTAAATGGTAGTACTTTAACAGTATAGTTTTTAGCATGTTAAGCAAATAAAAAAAATATATAAGTTTGCTGGAAAGGACTGAATGGGTTGCGGATACTTTCCTGAAAAGTTCGCTTTAACTCCTACCCTTTACTATGTTGGACCTAATACCAACTTTACTATTTTCCCACGATTAGTTTATATATATATATATATATATATATATATATATATATATAGTTTTTATTGATCGATCAGCAGTACAATACTTTACAGATCAGAGTGAAAACAAGGTAACAGTACAATAAGAACAATAACACTCAGGGGTAGGCTAACAGGCCGCCCCCTAACTACATTAAGTTAGAACTCCAATAATACTATCTGAGAAATTATGTCAATATTGAAGATGTAAGACAGACATCAAGCACTAGAATCACTCGAATCAGATGTATCACTTAGAAGCAGGTCCTGTAGTAGTCTCCTCTGCAAGCGTGAGGACTGGTGCGTGGGGACGCCGATGTTATAATGCACAGCTCCTGGAACTTCTTGCAGCGTGGAAAAGAAACGACGAGCGATCCTGCGAATGTAGTCGTGAAGAGGTAACAGTCCTAGTTCGTGAATGAGCTGCTGATTACGGATGAGCCATGGAGCGTTGGCAGCGATGCGCATGAAGCGATTCTGTATGACCTGAAGACGACGCAGATGACATGTGTGTGCGGCCCCCCACACTTGGCAGGAATATGTAATAAGCGAACGAACGAGTGATTTGTAGAGTAACAATGAAGACTGTAGGCCGAGGCTGGAACGGCGATGCAACAGAGGTGAGAGTTTTTTAAAGTCGCCCGGAGGCCAGTGATATAAGACGATCGATATGAGCACGCCAGGTCAGTAGAGAGTCCAGAAGCACTCCAAGGTATTTAACAGGAGTTGTAGTGGGGAGCCAAGGGACATTGTTCCTGCAGAGACACAACGGAGTAAGCGGAGTATATTGGCGAAGAGTGAAGATTGTAGCTTCGGTTTTCTGAGGATTCAATGAGATCCGCCAAGTGCTGAACCAATGAGTTAGGCGATCTAAAGAGATCTGTACTACTTGTTGTGCGTGCTGGAGATTAGCATGAGAATAATATAGTACTGTGTCATCAGCGTAAAGAGCTAAAGAAGTCGGAGCTAAGTCAGGAATATCAGAAATGTATATATTAATTAGAGTCGGGGCCGAGATAGAACCCTGTGGGACACTTGCGGTAATATTACGTGGGGATGAAAGCTTTCCACCAATGCGTACTGAAAAGCTGCGGTCGTAGAGGAAACTGTGGATTAGATGTGATAAGTAATTAGGAAGACCGATGCGGTAGAGCTTAAGGAGCAAACCATCATGCCAAACCCTGTCGAATGCCTGTGCCACATCAAGGAAGACAGCCGTGGTCTACTGATGGGCCTCGAAGCCGTGACCAATTGACTGAGTTAATCGTAAAAGCTGATGGGTAGTGGAATGTTTGTGATGAAATCCAAATTTATAAGGCGGAAGAACATGGTTATGATTAAGGTAAGACAGAAGATGGCGATGAATTACTTTTTGAAACAGCTTGGAGAGGGTCGGCAACAGACTTTTAGGACGATAGCTTTCGGGGAGGTGTTTGGGTTTATTGGGCTTATGGAAGACTGTTATATGGGCAAACTTCCAGGTGCGAGGAAAATAGCCGAGGCGTAGACAGGCATTGAGGATGGATGACCAATATGCAACTGCTTTTTTGGTGAGCTTCTTGATAATAATGTTAGGGACCAAGTCGTGCCCGGGAGATTTCTTAAGGGGAAGGGCTCGAATCAGGGAAGATAATTCCCGTGGGCTTGTAAATGAAATCCTTTGTGAGACTGTGGGTCGAGTGCGATAATTATGTAGCTCCACTTCCACGTCTGCAATAGTCTCATCATCGAGTGATATGGGAAGTGCAAACACACGCTCAAAGTGATCCGCCAAAATTTCACACTTGGTGGGAATATCTGTAACCAGTCTATCACCTGCAGACTGCGCCGGTACAACAGTCGGCTCACGAAGAACACGTTTGGTGGCCTCCCACAGCGTGTGGTCAGAAGGAGAGAGTGATGCAAGATAGCGCTCATAGGACTCTAGACGATGTCGCTCCAACTCCAGTTTCACCCGTCGAATGAGTCCGTTGAGCTTTCGACGGAGCCAGGGTTGTCGGTCCCGTTGCCACTGTCGACGAACAGGGTGTTTTTCTTGGATGAGACTTAAAATGGAGAGCGGTAAGAAGGGGGAAGAATGATGTCGTCTATGTGGAGAAGTGGAAAGTCGGGTGCAGCTGCAAATTGTGTCAGTGAAGTGCTGTATCGCGAGATCCACATCGTGATCAGTGGCAGGTTGGTACGAACTGGAGAATGTTGCATCCAGATGAGACTGGAATGTTTCCTAATGAATGTAACCGTTGAGCAGCCTAGGAGCTAATTGGTGGAAGGCAGGTGGAACAGAAAAGGTGACAATCACCGGGCAATGATCAGAATCAAGCTCTGGTATGGAAGAAACAAAAGTGGGCAGGTTTAGATTACGGTGTATACCAATATCTAGAATATGAGGGGCAAATAAGGGATTGGAAGGAAAATGAGTAGGATCTTCGGGTGCCAATATCGATAGGCCATAAGTAGCAAGGGCTGTAAACAGAAGTCGGCCATTTAGATTTGTCGTTCGGCAACCCCAGGAGGAATGCTTACAGTTGAGATCACTTAGAAGAAGAGTGCTGTTCCCCGCAGGGAAGAGAAGTGAGTGATATTTAGTATTCAGCCTGCGATTCTATGGTTTTTATGCGCTAAGAATGACAAGGTCACCACCGTTTGCACAGTAGAGTTTAATACCCACCACTTCCTAATTGGGCACATGTGGGAGAAATATCTCGCTGTGACTCAGAGAACGTCAGATGAGAAGAGCCTTTCCACCAGATGCTTTATCTGCGTCACGGTCCTGCCGGTAAATGACGTAACCAGGAACAGTGAAATTCTCATTTGGAAGAAAATGTGTCTCTGTTACACAAGCTATATTAACATTGTGATGCGTAAGAAATGCTATTAAGGAGGAACGTTTAGCCCGAAGACCGTTAGAGTTCCAATTCAGGAGTGTGAGCTGACGTAGAGATGACAAACTACGGGTGGCCATTGTGGAAGATTGGAGAAAGAAGGCAACGAAGAAGCTGCAGCATTTGCGGGAGAACTGGAGAAAATAGATTTCACAGAAAAGTACCTAGCCGTGCAATCATTTCCTTCAAGGAAGTCCAAGACGGGGGTGCAGATGCAGAATCCTCTGGTGAAGGAATTGAAGAACGTCCTTGAGAGGGAGGTGAACGCCCAGTCGGTACCTGTGAATAAGTCCGTGATGGCGGAGAACTACGCAGTACAGTAGTCGGGATAGATTAAGAATATGTTTACCTTGGTCATTGTTAAGGAAGTCAACCACACAGATAGGCATCGGTTCCTTGTTCTTACGTAGTAAACGTGTAACTTTACGAACAGGGAAGTTCTGAGCACAAAGTTCATCAAAAATCTCTTGGTCACTGAGGGAGCACGGTAGGTTGCGTATGACGACTGAAAAAAGTTTGTCTGAAGGGTTGTGAAATGTGAGTATTCTTGCTTAATTGATCTCAAGTACGAGGTAAGGTTGCGGTAGCCTGTGGACGTCAAAGTGTAGACCTTAAGAATGGCTCCCCGTATCTCAGTGTGAAATTCAGATAAGACACATTTTTTTTACATCTTGTAGTAGCAATTGATAATTATGCACATTGCGGACACATATAGGAGGAATTTTCTGTTTCTGAGAGATGGAGGCTGTGTCAGAAGAATCGTGGTCTGGTGCTTCACTTAAAGGATTGAAGCGATTAGATGTAGGAATTGGGTATGCATAGCGTGAGAGAGTAGGTTGTTCAGAAACAGAGGCAGTGCTTCGGCGTTTGTTTTGTTGTGAACCCTGGGTGAGAGAGGGCTGCGAGCGTTGGCTGCGCTCTAAACAGTCACATGGGGCACAGTCTGCCATTGTATCATCGTCATGCTGCACGGAGTTATTTAGTGTATTAAGGGGCTGAATTGAGTGAAGTTGAAATGGTCGTAGTATTGGTTTACTTACTGTATTATCCCCGGTAGCAGAAGACAGTTGAGATTGGTAGTGCTGATTAGATAACGTCAGTTGTAGCGTAGTATTGGAGCTATCCCAGAAGTTCGTGTCCTTATTTAATACATTTAGCACTGAATATAATATTCTGCCGGTATCATCCGTTTGTAGAGCCATGTAGATATATGATATATAGCAATGAACAATATACAAAAGCTAGCTGACACAGCTAACCACAGAAACACGTGATTTGTAAGCAGAGCGTTCAGAGACAACCTGCGCGCTCGACGTTCACTTGTCGACTGCCACGATTAGTTTTTGAGTTATGCCGTTCAAAGTGATAAACGCAGACCTTTAAGTTTAGAGACATAAATTAGAGCAGTAGCCCGAAATAACGCGGTTGTTGGGGGACATGCTTGACCCCGCGTTATAACGATTCCCTGGTATATCGAAATGTGGGCTTAGATGTGACAAAATTCGATCCCGCGGAGGTGTAAGGAAACATTCGCACAATTATAAATTACATCCTGTAGGGACTAGGGGAACCTCGGGCCGAACATTCGAGCCCCTCCCTGTTAGAAAGTGGTTCCCATTGGGCTGGATTCGAGGGAGCAGTGGTTCCCGATACCCGTGGGAGCTTGGGTACGTCTCCGGACGTGGTTGAGGGAAGCCATAATATTCCCGCGTACTAGCCAGCATAGCTAGTAGAAGGTGTGCTGGATCACCAGGCGGCCCCACCGAGGTCATATCGATAGCCTTACCATTTTGGAGTTGGCGCGCGTAAGTGGCGCATTCACTTCCATCCCGTCTTGTGTCCACAGGACCAGATGGGAGGGGCTTGTTAGTCTCTAGGTCTTGCCCTATGGAAAGCTCCACGGAGTGCGCCGGACGCCCTTTTGAGACTGCTCGGTAACTTCCTGGTCATTAGAGGGGGTCAGTCTTCACTCTGTGAGGATCTGCCCTACCCTCGCGTAGGTAGGTACATAAAAAGGTACTAGTATAAAATACAGCACTTCTAAATACAATCACTCACTATTAATGCTGGAAGTGTATTCCAGTCCTAAAATCGACTGTACTTAGACTTTTGGTATTTTCAAGACGTAACTTCACACTCAAAACGCGTGATTCAGACTGAAATAATATTTTAACTTTCCCCGGTCTTAGTATTCCCGCAGACAGATGTTTTAGCCCTTACAGGAAACCTATTGTTTCCATCTCCCGTTATAGCAATAAAGTAGCAAAGGTCATCGCTAGGGGTGCGATGATGGCGAAAATTTGAGCCGCTGTTTGAAGACATTTATAAACTCAACTTTCAAAAGTACAAATATGAATACAAGTAAATTATAAAATACTGTTTTATTTTTCGGAGGACATACTTTCCCCTGCGTTAAATCCGAATCCGTGGTATTTCAGGCCTCGCTATTTCGGACTTCTCCTGTATATGCATTGATTATTTAGTAGTCATGAGAACGTGGTAGAGAAATAATCAAGATTGCATCTTTTTAATTAGTTTTGTGAAGTGTCTTCATTCTCGATGTATTTTCCATTATCATTTGCAAACTGTAATTTGTAGATAAAACTTGTTTTGTGAGAAAATGAGCTTACTAAAGTTAAAACAAAATTTGCTTCTAAATACTTTTTGTACATTTTCAGTGACCTAAGTGTGAATGCAATTTCTGTTGGAACATTTTTAAATTTTTGCAATTCTTCTTTGCTATTTTCTGTCGAACCACTTTGTTATCACGGCTTGTCTTAAAACAATTTTTGGCATGTCATGTGGCTTAATTTTAAATTATTCGAGGCACATCATAAATAATGGACGTGCGATGTAAATTAGATATTTTAAATCCTTTAACTGTAAATGCTGCAAATTATTAGTAATACGGACCGAATGATATATGTGTCCATATTTTTATAATTTCAGGTAATTAATGGTTACTTAAAATGGTACGTCCTATTTTTAAAGCTTCAAGCAGTCAAACTAATAAGGAAAAAATTCAAATTGCTAATATATAGAATGAACAAGCAATATTAGTACAATTACCATATGGCATTGCCATATTAAGATATTATTTTATTATTGTATAATATTTTGAGGCTTTCAGAGGTATTTTGAACTTTTCTTGTGTAGTTTATAAAAACTTGACTGAAAATGGGAAAAAGAATTAATTATATGTAAATGTGAGTACCGTAATAAGTTTCATATATTTACGACTTCGGAAATGTATTCCTCCACCTGTTTAAATAATGTTGGTGATATTGTAAAATATAGTGCCAAAACGTTGATGCATTCAATAGATATAAATCGTTTTGCTGACGCTTCACATAAAAGAAAGTTAAACACACGGTGTACTTAAAAATATAAACAGAAGTAAGAAGATATAAAGTTAATAAAATGCAAATATGCGAGTAAAGCGCCATAATCCCTAAGGTGCAATACATTTGCTCTTTCTACATATTAAAACTATAATCTTCTCTCGAATAATATTATAGGAACCAGTCACATTCGGTTCATTACAATTATGTTAGTACATTTACCACAAATTTTCTTCTTAAGCATTGTTAAGTCAATCTAAATACGGAAAATTATATCAATGCCAAATAAAGGTCTTTACATAATATGGAATTTAGGAATAATCTACAAACATTTCTAAAGTAGTGCGGATAGAGAAAATACAATAAATGCGTGTTAGCCCTGTAATGACATCTGTGACCCCATATTTAGTCTGAGTTCAAATAATATCGGGAATAGATTATAGCCTGGCTTGGACGTAAATCAATGCCTGAATCCGTTGGTTGGGCGTGATTTGTGGCCTACACTATGTAATCTCATTTGCCACGTTTCTCAAATTGCAAACCCTTCTCTCAAATTCCAAACTTTACTTATCATTTCATTCCGCTACATCGTGATATAACTACTCCGAATAAAAAAGTAAATTAATAAAAATTGTATTCCTCCATCGACTTCCCCATATTACAGCACAAATTACGCACTAATAAGCACAGACACAAAACATCTTCCATCCATTCCTTTGTTGCTCATAATAAGATGCTTTTGATATTCTGTCCTAATTTTCCGCAAGTTATTCAGAAAAGGCTTATTCAGTCCCGTTCATCATCACAATCATTACGAGAGAGAGCTTTGTCAGAATTCCATCACAAAGCAAACCGAACGGAGGAAAGGGTTTCCAGCATATCAAGTATTTCACAACACAAAGAATGCTTTTTCAGATCAAAGGGCAACATTCCTTTGGAACTTTCCCTGATAGAATCCTTCACAGCAATATCGGCACAGACTTCGTCAACAGACGTTGCGTAAATGAAGTGAGGCATTATAAGAAATAATTAACACATATTAAGACTATAGGTATGTTTCCCTTTAGACATTTTCTTGACAATTATTACACTGAGTCCAATAATTTTTGTCTGGAGTGATAGATAAGGATAATTGAACCTAAAGTGACAATGCAGGAAGGAAGGAAAGTAAACGCATAAGATTCTTTTATGATTAGTGTTTAAAGGAAATACAAAAATATATTCAGATAAACAACACTTTGTAGTTTAGCTTCTGTTTAGAGTAGGATTGGGATTAGGATTTCATTAAGGAGGGGATTCGGTACGTAGGCCACCATGCTGGCCCTATTGTTCCTATGCCCCCAAGTGGGAGCACCCCCGGGAGGAAGGGTGAGGCGAAGGAGACACAGGGCGGTCGATCCAAGGAGCCAACACAGTACAGAGGGCAGGTTCCGTACAGTTTACTTAGATAGAGACTCCCCCCGACAGGCCGGGACAAAGAACTCGATCCCCTACAGTGGGACGGCAACCAGCCCAGCAGCCGACCCTCACAGATCCCTGGCTGGCGGTTCCGAAATGGTCCCAGCAGAGGAGTGGCGACCGGCAGCCGACCTACCCGGAGGAGGAAGTAGTTTTCCTCAGAGCATATCATCCTGCCCTGCACCGCAGAGACACCCGCCGACACTTCTACCCCGAAAAAGACCACCGGATGAGAAATGATAATAGAGATGAAATTGAGGGACAGGAAATTCGGTGGATGTAATTAACCTACCCAGCATTCGCCTAGCGACCCGGGAAACCCCCCGAAAAACCCATGGGTCAGGTAGGTCAGCCACGGCAATCGAACCCGGGCCTCCCGAATGCGGGCCACAGACGAAACCACCTGAGCCATCCCTTTAGGTCCTGTTTAGAGTAGATAGGTTAAACATTGCATTGCAGCTAAAAGTTAGTTTCAATGCTCCACCAAAGATACATGTTTTGAAGACTTCTAAATTAAGTCTGGGAAAATTTATGTGAGAGGAGTGAGAAGGAAACGTTTGCTTCTTCGAAGTATTTTGGTTTCCGACCTCGAAAAGCGCTGGATTCGAAGCTAAAATGGAAGGTCGATATTCAGCATTGTGATACACTTCCGCGATTAAGGCAAGTAGTGACCGGTCTTCAGGTCAAGAAATCCAATATTTTAGTTGGATAAGGAATAGTGACGACCTGATCTCGTCCGCAGGTTGGTGAAGTTGGTGGACGTTGGCCCATCAGAACTATCATGTCACATATTGCCATTATTGCGATCTTATATTCCAGTGATATGGTACATGTGGCTGAAACTGCGAATAAGGACAAATGGATGTAGGTTAATAATTTTTGTTTGCCTTGCTTCCAGATCACCATATATTAGCGTTTAGTTACAAGCTCCTTCCAAGTTCCAGCCATGTTTTTATATACAACATTTAATCCACAAAGAGTTAGCCCAGAAGCAGTTTCCAAGATGCGACAGTAACCAAGGGTTTAGCAAACGGAAAGGCATAAAAAGAAATGTGTCTCTCTTAAGTCGAGAAGTAAATTATCTTAGATTTGAGGTCCAAATTGTTCACTGATATTTTAAAATAAAACATTTATGGTAGTTGTCTACTCGTAAATGAGCAAGTCAATTATTCTCTGAAGATGCTGGACGGAGATACGGGCGAAACTCATATGTTTTCTCATCGACTGGAACACTGCTTTCAATCCACGTTTTACTGGATTTATGACTGAATCAAGAACTTAAAAATTGGCAATCAATTTTACAACGTAGTGCAAATAATGACTTATGTAACAATTTACCACAGAGGTATTTAAGAACACCATTACTATCATGTGCCCTGCGCCGTGGCGTAGCGGGCTAAGGCAGCATGCTTCGATCCCACCCATAGGGTGCGAATTTTAAGTCCCGAGTATAGGTTCGGTGCCCACTTAGCATCGTGAGGAATGTGAGAAGCTTCCGCTCGTTAAGCGGCTCTGGTCACGAAAACCACCGTTCCGGTTGGGGGATGCCGAGATGCTGACCACATCCCCTCCCCGTATCGGCTGGATGATCGCCGACCTCTACCGTGCGTAAGTAAAAATAGATATACTTGCTTTTTTAGCAACCTCCATGTTCGGCGTGTAAGTACTGAGTTCCTTAAAATGTCACTGTTATAATTTAGAACCGAAGCTTCAGTATTGGTGTCTATTCAGAAATACTTAATGTCATTGCCATTATTCAACTTTATGTTTATAAGTCTCCTACATTTTTAGCAACATATCTGAATATGGTGAACGATACTGCACCCCTTTTCAAGAAGGTTACCGGCCTGAAGCACAATCTGTTATCAGAAGGACCACTAGGCTTTTTTTCCGCCATTTCCTATTTCAATAAGTTGCCTCCACTCTAACAACCCCTTACATATGTCCATGATGGAGCTTTGTTCAAGTGGTATTCATCTTGCCAGAAGAGTCTGGTATTCCTGTGATATGGAATTGAGTGCCGACTCACCTGACCTAGAATACGTTAGGTGTAAGTCTCTACTTAAGCTGCAGCGCACAGGATATGGGTATAAAGTGAATGCACTATGACCTACGAGATCTTTTATAATGGCTACCACCAGGAAGAAGGGGTGAAGAAAATCATAAAATAATATGTAACTGTTCCTTCTCCGCTCTTAGAGATCTTCAGAAAGAATGATGTACGAACCTTTTAACTAAGCATCTCTCTTGTTATCCACAGTGAACTCTTTCGAGTAAGCATTCACGCCACTATTCCAAGCACCACTCTACCCCACGAAACCTATAAGCACTGGGACTGAGAAGGTATCAGAATGAAAGAGATATAATGGAAATAAAATCATGGTGAACGAGAAACCACAGAATTCTTCTGTCGACTAGGAGAAACTACGAAAAACTGAAGGTCGGAGAGGTGATCGACGGGAACTGAACTCGGATCCTCCCGAATATGAGGCTCGCACGTTACCGCGAAGCCATTTCTCTGGATATATCTCTACTTTAGTCAATGCACGTTCTAGCTACAAAAATCAATGAAATGTGTATATCACTGCTCTAGTCACTCATCACGTAGCCATCATAACGCACTCTCGTAAGTCCTCGATCCATGTGCCGCCATGGTAGTCAAAAGAAAAGTGAATCCTGGATTAATGTAGAGGTGTTTATTTAACTTTTAAAAGTGACATAGGATATGATGACGTTGGTAACTCACACTCTTATTCATACTAACGTGTTTTATTTGTTTCAGGGATATGTCTGCCCGTTATCGTCAAATTTTGTAAACAGCACCGCGTTCCATTCAACTACACCATGTTTCCCAACTATATGGGACATTTCACACAACGGGATGCCCAGCAGGTGAGTTGTTCTTTTTTTTTAATAAGGTTACAACCATTATTCTCTGCATAAGAGTGGTTAGCATTCTCGTTTCTTAATCTAGATATCCCTACACCTGGTGGGGAAAATATTAGACATAACTCGAATCATCCCCAGCCCTCCGCGGAGATTGGAAACGTATGTAAGCTTATTACCGGGAATACGAATAAACAACTTGCGAGTGTGTTACAATCACATATCTATTTCTAATCACATCAGTTTATTTTCATATATTTTGTGTTACATCTTCTTATGAAAGCTTATTTCTCTACCTACGTCATCTTAAAATAGATAAGCATCTGTGATCGTGTGGCTACAAAGGGTACAGACGAAATTGGATAGTCAGATCTCTAAAATCGCGTAACTGCATACTGACATCCAAATTCTATACTCATCCATTAAATCACAAGGAATATGTGAATAACGCTAGAACTATTTACAAAATAAGAGAAGTATTGGAAATGCAAACAAATGACGTGTATGGAAGTAAACGAAACTACAAAACCCCCATTTTAAATAATTTGTGTGTTTTTAAGAAATTTCCTATTCTTGTTGTAATAAGGCTTCCTATATTTCTTAAAGTTTGCCAGTTATATAACATTGCTAGAATTTCTTTCCAATGAAGAGAGCTTCAGGGGCCATTCCCAAAAAATTGAAGGTATCACGTTGCTCCATCACCCGTGTGCCGTGTAGCAGTGAGCGGCAGTAAGCGGAACGCCCCGGTTATTTATTGCCAGTGGTATGGGTCTGAGAGATGTCCCTTAGGCTGCCAATTGCTGACGTCTCGCAGGCAGAAAAGAGTCTGCCCTGAGAGATTAACGCACCTTTATGGACATCACTAGCTGACATAACAAAGCGAGTCACTAGGTACGCAAAACACTTCAAGACTATTATTCATTGCTAGAAGTATCTTGCCGCCCGGCAAGAGCCGATAAAAGCCTAGCATAGCAGTAGTGAGAATAGTAGTAGTGTTTGGTGTTTACAGTTTGTGTGTGTTTCGACCTTCGAGTTGCATAAACGATTGTGGCTCCGGGGTGTGGAGGCGGAACAGTAAGAAGATCAGGAAACACTCGGTCAGTTCGGTTGTGCGGAGAAATATTACGCGTTCCAAGCTCCGAGGTGAGCAGTCAGCAGGTCGAAGAATGAGATAGTGTAGCAGTTCACGTGTCAGTGAGTGCTGCTCCGTGGTGAGAAATCGACGGACAGGGGAGCGCAGGCAGTGAAGCAGCTCACGAGCGAATATCGCTCAGAATCGGCGTGGAGCTCCGTATAAGAGGTGAAACTACTTCTAGTTAGAAAGATTACAAGCTGAACAAATTCTTGCGTACTAAAGAGACATCTTGAAAATGTGTATTCGTGTAAAAGAGAAGGTGATTGTAAGTTAGCATTGCGCTTATATTTTCGTGACAAATAAAGATGTTTAAGGCGAACCTTCGTATTCTATCATCTTTGGCAAAACACGCATTTTTTTGTCATTTAAGTACGTATTTTAAGCACAGAATACAAGATATATATCATCACTCTTATAAATTACATAAACTGCTTATTAAAAATCTTTTGGTCACCTTTGATAAAATAAAAAACAAAGAATATACTGTCCACTGAAGTGATAGTCATTATTAAAATCTTCGTTTCATGATTTAGGACATTAATCTGTTGAGACTTCCAAATTAAGGTCATCTCTTTCTTCCCACATATCTGTAACACATTGCTTTAAAATTTACAGTGACTGCAATCTTTCTTTTCTATCCGATGGATATGTTATCTTTATGTTAATATGTTAAAAGAAAACCTGCTTCCTCAGATGAAGTATTTAAATATACTTTGACATGGGTGATCTCCTGTGAAACTTTAATCATTATCGCTCGCCGTGAAAACTTCAAGTCTTACATTAAATGACTTTCCCAAATGAGACTGGAACTATTGTTAGCAAATATGCCAACTGCTCATAGCTACAGAGATAGAATGGAACAACATACAATTATGCTTACAGAAAAGAACTTAAAAATAAAATAGTAAAAATAGGAAAATAAGAAATAGAGGAAAGTTACAAACTTAGTACTCAAAACTTCAAAGAGAAACAGAAGGTATATCAAGTCCTGCAACTAAAAGGTACACAAGAAATTAAACAATATAAAGAAAACCGAAGCTACCCAAAATATAATATAACGTACATTCAGAATTCCTGGGATAAATTAATTACAAATGTTGTATACAATGCATGAGGATTTCAAAATGTTGCCTAAAGTTACTCAAAAAGCTTTATCAGTCAGAATGAGGTAATACTAGAAATAATATCATTTATAGGAGGCAAGAACAAAGCACCATAAAAGTTGTTGTTTTTTGAAATTATAATTTAAACGATATTTTTCTTAATCAACTCTTGTCTCATCTGAAGATGCTAAACATAACTACCAAGTTTGATGTCTTTCTTTAGTTAAGTCTTTCATTTTATACACTCACCTCGCACACACTCACACACCCACCCACCGACACACACACACACACACACACACACACACACACACACACACACACACACACACACACACACACACACACACACACACACACACACACATATGTATGTATATATATATACATACCCATCTTCAAACTTGCAATACCTTCATAGGCAATTGAGCAAATATGTGTCAAACCTGAATAACAGCCCTGTGGCAGCAACAAAGTCATAGTGCAACATCCAGAACACAAACATTAACTGGTGTATAAATAAATGTTCGCTTTCAAGGTATGGAAATACGTTAATTTATTGGGTTCAAGTACTCTTCATTTTCTACTAATTTCTCTGAATAAAATCATTCATTTTTGAGGTTCTTAGCATTAAGGTTAGAATTACCCCGTGGGTTTCCTGTAGGCAAAGAGCCTAAGGTTGCCGTGTCGACTATCCCACGTAGCCAATTCGGGAAAGTTCCGCATTCTTGTTTTCCTGACTCAGTCCTTGGCCGTTGTTGTCCAATTGGATACAAAGTAACGTTTTAGGTGTTAGTCCACCTTGTTTTCTGCTGATCTACATTCATTTGCGACTTATTTTGGCGCCCATCTGTTGTGGTCCATCCTCATGAAGTGAACTACCCAGTTGGTACAGGTAACTGATGTCCATGCATCTTTGATGCTCCAGCATTCCCCTTGCCTAGCATGGAAACAAAAACGGAAAACCTCATAACGAGAATGAACGGCCACTAGTGATTTAAACCGGTACCTTTCGACTAGAGCCTCAGGTCTAAACTCGAACTTTACTTAGTGATCATTAAGTTTTTGGATAAGCGCGTCAAACGTTGCCGATTATTACTTGAGTAAACAAAGACTTTATGAAAAATATTATAACATTTAAATAAAAATGAGATTATTGTAGTCTAAGGGATTGCTGAGTAGTGGATTTTGAGTTTTGTTTTCATGATGACATTTATCTTATGGAGTGTTAGTTTTCTTTAACAAACACCATAATTTATAAAAGTGTTAACGATTTTGATTAGCAATGGAGAATATCTATAATGTATTACCAAAAAGGAATTACTGCGAACATAGATATCAATTAACCAGGAATAATGATTACAATTAGCTTTTATGAGAATAACTAGTAGAGGAATGGGTAGTAAGGGCCAGTAAATGTAACACTTCATAAATTTTGTTAATGTTGTCACCATTTGGTTGTCATGGAAAAAGTATAAAATGTCAAAGCATATACCGACTCCCTTGAATCAGTGTGGAACTGTTTCTAAGATTTGGCCTTCGTGTCTAGGTATAATATATAGTGACACACATGAAATAAAGTCAAAGTTATAGCTGGTTTATGGAAAGTAAACATATGATCAGAATCTTAAATGTAAGGTACAGTTATTTTATGGAACTACGTAATATCGCCTAAACATCCAAAATACCATTATCTCTAAAAAGTGTAAAAATACAGATAGAGCAGCACTAAATCGATTTATCGTATTACATGTTTTATCATTTCAATTGTCTACAGCACATATCACTGAAAATGTTTCAGTAACGTGAATCCTAGTGACGCGCAAACATATCGCTGCATACCGAAAGGCTTTGCCATGCAATCGATGATGATGATCTCACCACAACGTGATATCTCTCGGCAAATATCGCACTGTACACTAATTGTGAGCTGTCAGAATGTGACGCAGGGAATACTGTGAATGTGGCAGAAAGTTGCAGCATTTGCATTCTTCTGATATCTCCAATATGTATGTAGACCTCGTATTCCAGCGAGAGGAATGAAACCAGAAATGTTATAAATTAATTGTAATAAACAACCCCCCACACGTTAAAGACATTAGATAGAACGTGGTAATCGATAAAGAGCAAATTCGTTTAAAGCACATCATTCAGAAAAAGCTTATTGCCTACGAGTTTCCTTGAAATTGAAATCTTAGGGATTACAGTTCCATTCGAGCGTGACACCGTCCATACTGATATCTCCTTTAATTCACATGCCACTATGGGAGTGGTTATTAATGCACTGGTTAAAACCCTTTCAATCCTGATTTATCATTAATGATAAAAAAAATCGAATTACCTTGGAACCTATTAAATAATGCGCAAAGGAAGTGTTATAAACATGTTTTTATGATTTTCCCTCATAGATTAATTTTTTAAGGGTTGTTGCCATATGGCAGCATTGGGCAATAACGTCAATATTTCTAGAGCTAAAGAAGAAATGTTTTAATAAACTTTTTCATTATACAACATTGTTTTAGCATAATATAAATAAATTTTAGGATAACTGTTGTTTAGAAACTCAAAATGTAACATTATTTGGAAAAGTAGTTGGCAGTATGAATGCATTTTGACTACCATATTTTTTGTGATGCCAGTTATAGAAATAGTTTTGTCTGGTCAAACATAACACAATCTCACATTTTGAGCAAGCTGTTCTGGAAAATCCACTTGAACAATTCTTGCACCTTCTCTCTTTTGTGATGGAACTGGCCAATGGCTTGTAGTATGAAAGCGGACATCATGAACAGGCCTTACAGTAACTATACGTTTCTTCTTCTCTGTTGGTCTTCCTCACTTCCTTTCTGTTTCTTTTCCTGCAGATATAATACCATACCATACCTGGTTTACTCTTCAAATACTGTATTAGGTAATTTCTTCCCTTCAAAGGTATCATTTTCTCATCAACTGAGTGGATTTCTTCAGGCGGAATAGTGACCATGTTGCACCTGAGGCTGTCGATTAGAGGCCTAACTTTGAAAAGCTTATCATGGTCAGCATGGCTGACTAGCTTTTGTTTTCTGTTGTAAGTTATATGGAAGTACTGCCTGATGACCTCAAATCTGTTGCGACTCATAGTGTCGGCTATTGTAAGAAATCCACATTGGTTCTGCCAATACATTCTGTAACGAGGCATTTTCACTACACTCATGAAAAGTAAAATGCCGAATATTGTTTAATCTCATCAGAAGTCACATTTATAGCTATGCCATTCTTTTGTTGGGCATAGAAATATGTTTGGATGGCTATATCAGAAATTGTTTCCTTGCCTATAAAACTAAAGAAATAACTGCACGGAGTCTAATCTTCTTCCACAGGATCTGATAAACCGGCCTTCTGTCATTACCAGAAATTCAGTTTTTTCCCATATGTATTTCCATGAGCTTATTTTCTGCATCTGAAACGCATATCAAAAGAAAATAGTCAGCAGATGCAAAGTCAAGTGATCTGTATTCACATTCACTGGTATTTGCTTAGTTCCTTACGTCTTTTTGTTTCCTTCCTTAAAAGGGAATTTATTGGCTGTGGCATCACGGCTGCTGCGCTGTTCTTTCTCTGCAGTAAATTCTTTCCCTTTCTTATGAGTTTCCAAATGATTTGAAATTCTAGTTTCCTGATTGCTGGAATGGTTATCAGATTCATCTTCACCAGAAGAAGAAAACCCTCTAAATTCTGATAGTTCCCCATCAGGTTATGTGTAAAAAAGAACCAACTCCAGTATCTCTTCATCAGAAAGGGACTTATTCATTTTACTTACTATTTAAACCTAGAAATAAAATAATACTCTGCCGAAACATGCTTACCCCATGGCTAAATGTTATGTTATGTAGCTCAACACTTCAGAGGGTAGCTCCTGTTTTAGCCATTTGGCAGCAACCTATCTTAAACCCCGCTAGTTATTAATTAAAGATGACTAGTGCCTTATTGTATCGATATTACGTAATTCTAAAGCGTCTATTATGCTAAAAACCACTACCTACAGGTGTAGGTGCAAAGGTGTTAAACGCAGGAGCTGCTACAATATCTCTGGTTGTACATGTGCTACTATGTAAGTCACATGAGATGGCATCCTGTTCACCACTTTCTGCTGCCATCTGAAGGTGTATTCATCAACTAAATACATTGTAGCCAATTGGAAACTGCATGAAAATGCTCTGAAATGGGAACTGTCTACAGAAAGCTATGATTAATATTATGTTGCCTTTGGCTACATCAGGACTGAAAGATTAAAAGCCACCTCATATGTGTCATAACGCAAAGGTGTTTCGGAAACTTACTTTATAATGAAATATTTGACAATTTTCTGTGGACAAATATTTATGGTGTTATAGTGCTATAAAAGAGCTTGGTTTGTGTGTGGTTAAAAGTGAGTAATTTAACTGTAGCTATGTTGTATGCTATCATAGATACGCTTACAAATAATTACACATAAAATATTTATATCAAATCACCATCCCCCAGTTCAGAACTTTTCTCGTCACTGCGCAATAGAGCAGATCCTGATCTAATTTAGAAATTTGATTAGTGCACTCAGATAACTGTCTCTGTTTAAACATCATTTATTCTTCTGTGTATTTCATGTTAATTGAGATAGACGTTTGTACAAATGGTTTAATTTACATATTTCCTTAAAGGGACAATTGTAATGGGAGATTACGGTAGGTTTAAGCGACAGTCAAATAGTAAGAGTTGCTGGTTATGTGATGGCTTTGAAACTTTCTTCTCATTACATGACCACTACTCATTTGAGAAAAGAGTAAGGATAAAGTTAACGGGATAAAGACGGAACATCTAACTCACTGCGACCTCCGCACTTAGCACTTCACAGGGAGAAGGGATGAAGTGACGGAACCGCAGAGTTCACTGAGTTACAGGCAGAAAGGCCAGAGACGGGCCTAAATCCTCAAACACCTGCTGAGAGTTTATCCCAGGGCCAGGACCCGCTGGACAGATACCAATACTCCGGATCTAGTGTCGACAAGTGTCGTCCCTCACATGCAAGAACAATATATTTAATGCACAAGCAATCATTTCAGTCGTCCAGCTCCGCCATACACCTGAATCTAAAAACTGAACAATTATAACGGAAATGGAGCGAAGGGATATAATGAAAAGCAAATCCAGCTATGAATGTAGGCATCCCAGATTCGCCTAAGTGATATGGGGAAGCCCCAAAACATTCAAGTCGCAGTGTGGGGTCAAGAACATCGAACCCACGACCTCCTGAGTTCCAGTTGCATACGGTACGCCGGTGTCTCGGTGTCGGTTTCTATTTTAGGAAGTTATAAATACTGGAAAATACAACAATAAATATCAAGGGATGTTTCCCAAATAGTTCACTTCCCTTCACTTCACAAAATTGTAATATTTCTATAAATTGTGTGTTTTAATACGATTTAAAAATTTTTGTGTAGAAAAATTCTGTCTACCTCTTAAGGTTTACTAGTTATGCAAGTGAGTCGAAATGACGAGAGCATTTCGAAACATTTACAGAACATTCACAATACACATTTCATTTTTCATAACATATCTTAAACGTATAGTATTGCAATGAAAAACGTTTTAGTCATCATTGAAAAATTGAAAATTTTAACATATATTCAAACTTAGGTGATCTTTTTGAAAATCTGTGGTACATTCTTAAAAATTTCTAAATTTAAGTATAAATTTGGTATGTAACCGACTAATCGATTTTAACTGAAGATGTCACAAACGCAGTTGGACACACGCGCATACATTTGTCCGAAAACGTGTCTTTAATAATGGTGCCTGAAAATTTTACTTCAAGTGAAATTATTGGGTATCATATTTTTAGCTGGATTACGATAGACTTAGACACAGACATAGACATCAACGAATCGTCCATATGAACGATTACTAGGAAACAATTGAATGAATGTGTCATGAATCGTCGTTCAAAATCAATCTTAATAATCCTGC
>CM060953.1:106654184-106656684 GCA_030765055.1 Mantis religiosa
TGACCCAACGTCGGAGGACTTAATTAAAACAGAGCCCCCTTTTTAGAGGTTAGGTCATGTTCCCTACTCTAACTTCATTTGAATCTTTCCAAACTTAGGTATAACTAGTATTACGTATGTATCCGCTGTTGGCAGGCTTAGTTCAGCCTGCACGCCCACCCTCTCTGGGGTTTTAACACGAGTAGGGGAAAAGTGTAAATGATTAAGAACATTTTTTACTTTTAGGTAGGTAGGAGATATATGGGGTAGCACATCATTCCTCGATTCCTGAAAATCAAGATGCAAAACCTATGCACCCTGATGTTTGCTGTTGGTGGGGAGTGGAATTTGTGATCCAATCAGCTCTTTCTCGTATAGTGCTCAGCTTTACCCGCTGTCAGAAATTGCTCCGAGGATATCTGGGATGCCCATAAGCCTTGCAAGTCAACCGATGTAGCCTGAAGCATCGTCTACTCAACAAGGCGCTTTGACGTGTTGGTAAACGTTCGTAGAATTATTCTGGCCTGGCGCATAATATCCTTCATGTGTGGAATAATGGAGCTCCTTGGAAGCTCACATGATCATTTCTACTCATATATGTACAAACTGTTATTGCAAACGCTTATTCCTCGATTTACTTGACGTTAATCGAAATAAATACTTTTAGAACCTAACCGGTTGCTAATTTTCTTTCACGTACACGGAAATATAGAAATAATGTAAGGCTTTAAGCAATAGTCAAATCTGTTAATAATTGTTCGGTTGTAACGTCCTGAAATTCTACTCTCTTTGCATGTTAAGAGATATGAAAAGTATAATGACTTCTTGTTTGAGAAATGTGCCCCATTATTTTGGTTTACTTTTGCAAAATTCGAAAGCCTAAGAGATAGACAATATGTTACGTACTACTCAAAAATGGAGATATCTTTAAACATACAATTAATATCTAATAGATTTTTATGAGGTGAGACGTTTTATAGAAGTTCCTTGTTATTTTTCTGTTAAAATTTGTAATACCTACTCCTGAAACAAATATGCGCAATAGCACTGACCAGCCCAGTTCCATAATAAGAAAAGTGCAGCTCATTGTTCTTCTGTGTTTACAGCGTGAGTATAAAAATTACAATGTGTTTATTTATATTCTGATAATACTTCTAGTCTCTTGCTTCCACATACTCATTTCTCCTCCTTGCGTACATGAAATTTTCAGACGTTTTTCGCAAGCTTTACCAAGTTAAACCATGCGTAATTTAAGGCGTAAAACCCAGCACCAAAGCGTTACGTTGCTTGAATATTTTGTAGAAATAGCACTGATGAACTTGATTAATATTAAAACATTTTAAAATATTCGTACATGAAATAAATTAGATCTTCTTAATTTTCAATGGGTATCCTGTGAAGTTATTTTTACAAGATTTATAGAAGTTTGAAACATAGAAGACTAACAACAGTATAATATATGTTAAATGTGGATCTCGTTAATATATAATTAATATAACACAACTGTAATTAGCTTAATCAGTTGAGAGGTTTTAATTTTCCAGTATTTAAGCAATAATCCTTAACATGCCGCCTCTTCGCTCTCTTGTTTGATATGAACGATGCAAAGATTATGTAACACGAAACGCAGCATTGTCAGAAACAGCACTTCTGTGTTTCTATGTAGTTACTTAGAACACTGTCTACTGAAATAACTTTTTGCCAATAATCATCTTAATAGCAAGCAGAAAAGTAGATATATTTGGTATGAAAAATGTGTAGAGTGAGTTGTCGCGTTTGGAAATGTCAAATGATTTTCTTTCCAAAGTGTATACCACATACCTACATTTCTGTGGTGCTGTTTTACTCAAATTGCTTTTTGTAAATATCAAGATAAGCAGAAAGAAACTAGAGAGAATGTAGCCTTTTATGGATGACCTGTAATAATGTGAGTAGAGAATATTTTGTGATGATTTTTCTCTTTTGATTTTCTGCTGTTTGGTTTCCAACCTGTTTAAGTTAATGAATATTTTCTCCCAAATTTATGGCTTTTATGCATTTTACTTGTATTTAAGGAACTGGAAGTGTATGACGCTGTCGTGGACGTTCGGTGCTATGAGTTGGCAGCCCTGTTCCTGTGTTCTGTATTCGTGCCAAAATGTGGACCTACTGGACAGTTAGTTAGGCCCTGCCGGGATATCTGCCATGGTGAGTTAACGCACCCTCTGAATAAAGTACAAATAATTAACTACAAAACTTTCAAGACAAGGTATTGCGCTTCTCTCCATTATTTCAAACAGTTCATTAGTAAATTACAGAAGAGTGTTATTATTGTATTCCTCGTCTCTGCTGCTTCAGTATCAATAAAAGACTCTTACAGAATCTGTGTCAGCATTTAATCCTCTTCTAACTTCCTTGAGCTCCTAAACGAATGTTGTTTGTAAGGTGTGTAATCAATTTCATTTAACACTCTGTGCGTAATTATATTAAACGGCGTTCTTTGGCCTATTTCCTTTGTGTGTCTTCATTTCTCAGTAGTAAC
>CM060953.1:106661684-106701684 GCA_030765055.1 Mantis religiosa
GGTTTTCAAAATTAGTGAGGTAATGTAGGTCAATGATCTGCTGAACTCAATAATTTTATTGTTTTATAGTTTTGACAGACTGCATCTGAAAGATGTTTTACAACCTTTAAAAGAAAATAATATAACATGGATTGCGGTTTTATTAAATGTATTTTTCTGCTCATATAAAGTTAATAAAAGTGAATGGAAAAAGTATTTCCAGTAGGGAGGCTCTTTAAGTCTTTTATTGTTTAATTTAATGGTGGATGTGACAAAAAGGTACGTCGGTGCCAAAAATGGATATAACATTAGGAATAGTAAAGTAATAATGCTCCGTTATGTTGACAATGTTAGCTTGATGTCGGATGAGAATGAATTTCCATGGTCTCTAAATAAAGCTCATCCAAGCTATTAATGATTTAATATGAAGATATCAGTTATTAGAACTGCATACATGACACTGAGTAAATTCTGTTGAGCTCAACTTTGATTGAGGAAGTCATGATTTTTAAGTATCTAGAAAATAAGACAGTCATTTGGAAATCACTAAAAATTAGTTTATATTTCAGGTTAATAAATCAACTGTAATAGCACATAGTATGAATGGTCTAGTCTGGAATAGTAAGTACTTATTTAAGGAAATGAAAGCTAGTGTTGGTGACAAAAGAGAAATAGATCATTGAATTACCTACATGAGATAAGCACCCCTATTAAAGCCCACATAAAAGAAGAATATACGTTATATAAAATAAAAATGAAGGAACAAGTAACCCTTTGGAAGTTGAAGATATTAATAAATGGGCAAATTCCTGAAGCCGTGAATGCAGCCTGCAGGTATCTAGATTTTTTTTTTTTTTTTTTCACCGTGGAGGGGAAAAACCCAGTTACAGGCGACGGCCCACGTGCGATGGCCGACAATGTGAGGGTCCCTGTGCCCTGAGGGGGCCAGGTATACTCACTAAAAAACCCCTCCACGTGTTAGTTACGTGACTCTTATATTATTTTGCGTGCATTTATTAACATGCTTAGTCGGGTCCCGCATAGCACCCCGGTTAGTATGTGGTATCTATTAAGCTGGCATGCGATGCATGTGAGCGCGTCTATGTTGCCTCTTGGTGGTGACCATGAAACTTGGGCACCACCAAGTGTAATTTATGCTTTACTTTAATTATATACATGTGGCTGAGGCCGGGTAGGCCTGTTGGTCAGTGTTACGTGTAGCTTATCTATTATATATGTGTTCTTCGTAAGCCTATGTGTATTATAATAATAGAGCTCAGGCCTTGGTGACCTGATAGTCAGGGATTGGTGTGGTTGTTAGTTCTACTTATGGCCCCAGTTTTCTGGGTTTGTCAATAGTTTGTATGTGGCATGCAATTCGAACTATGTGTTCGGTCGTCCTTAGTTCCGGCGTGGCCGTTCGTTATTTCCTTAGTCCATGCGTGGTCGTCGGTGTGTCCTACTCCATCTGCAGTCGCCCGCTGTCTCTGCGCCTGTAGGACACTGGTGGGAGACCCTCTAACTCCCGGACCGCCTTGACTGTTGTCAAGGGCTTGGAGGGCTCTGTGCGGGCAGTGTTCTGAAAAGAGTCAGTAAGACAAAGATTAATGAAGGGAAAGTAGGGGTGTCAGCCTAACTGTCTGTGTCAGTTGTCCCTTAATAGGTTGTTCAGGAAGTTCTGAAAGTCGTCTTCGTCGTCATGTGTGAGTCTTCTTTCGAACAGTGATAATGGTCGCGCGTGTGTGTTTATTTCTGTAGTGTAGTTTCCGAGTCGTGAGATTAGAGGATTGTGGTGTATTTCAAGGTTTTTATATGTGTCATATGCTAGTTTCTTAATGAATTCTTCTACTGTGTGCATTTTTAGTTCGCTGTGTAGTAGGTCGGCTGGTGCTGTGTGAGGTACTTTTGCTATCATTCGTAGTATTTTGTTTTGAAATTTTTGTAATCTTAGAATACATGTTTTGGCAGCATACCCCCAGACCGGCGTTGCATATGTGAATATGGGCCTTATGAGAGTTTTGTATAGAGTGAGCCCTAAGTTCATGTTTATATGGGAGTTCATGTTTATGAGGGGGTAAAGCTTGCCCAATTGAGCGTTGGCTTTACCCCTGATTTGGTGGACGTGCTTTTTTCACGTCAGCCCTTGGTCCATTTTGAGTCCTAGCCAGGTGACTGTGTCCGTCCACTCTATATTTTCTCCGAATATAGAGAGTGGGGGGAGCTGGTGTTTCCCCAATCTGTGTTTAAGCTTTTTGGTGAAAATTATGGCTTGCGTTTTTCTTGGGTTTACTTTAATACGCCATTTTGTGAGCCATTCTTCTAGATTATTCAGGGCGATTTGTAGTCTCCGGTGGATGAAGTATCTAGAATGACAAGTAAAATAGTTTGCTTATCAAGAAATAACGTACCAGTGAATGGAAGGAAGCCATCTGGAAGACCAAAGGAACGGTGGGAATGTGCTTGATTTCTGGTTTCAACAAGTTTAAGCCTATCGTAAAACCAAAAAGAGAAGGAGGAGAATAGAAGAGAAAGACAAAGTTAGAAGAGAGAATTTTAGAGGCAGTTTAATAAATGCAACATATACCGCCATTTAAGTATAAGGTATGCTTTAAGCTTCTCTTCGACGCCGTATGCTGCTCAGTTATTCATTTAGATAAACCACTTCAACTTCTTTCATAGAAACTGCTGCTACGTAATTAATGGTGTTAAACTACCTTTTCCCAGTTAGCTACAAGATTCAGCGTAGCATGACAATCATTTGTACAATAATACGAAGTGACAGCAAGGGTTTTAAGTAATTACACTTAGTTTTAAAGTGTTTTAGTTTTATAGGATCTAGAATGGATATTTCTGTGTCAAATGCAATATAACTTGGATCATCTAAGATTTGTTAAAACTATCAACATTTTCAGTTGATTTGACCGCAGTTGGAAACAACCACGAATTGGGTATTACTGCATTCAGATGTACTCGTACGCTACTGGTTGTGGTTCATATTTATGTAGCTTCTGTGTATTTGTGCAACGTTAAATAATTAGTGATGTTTAGGAGAGAAATAAATAAAATTTTCAAATAATAAAAAGATGAGCTTTTGGTCAGCAATGTTGCAAGTTGTACAGTCATGAACTCATAGTTAAGTTGAGAAATTAGAAGCTTAAGATACATTCAACTCTGTGTAGAAGACTAGAACCATAGAGCGAAGACTAGAACGAAGGGTGTTCGGATCTCATGCCTGCAGACGCAGGAGAGTAATCTCCTTAACGTTTCCATACCCTGACAAAACCTTTGATCCCTTATCCTCACTAATGGCTACGGACAGATGCTACTGTGCCATGGAAGAAACAGATTTCTCTCTAAAACACATCCACCAGGTCCATTGCATGTCATATTGTTAAGAAGAAGAAACTATGAAGTTAGGGAGAGGAAAATTTGTGGTGATATATAATCTGAAATTGTGTTGTGATATGTAATCTACCCAACGTTCGCCTAGCCACCTGAAAAAAAACCAACATTTCAGGGTCACAATGGCGGTCCAACAAAAATAGAGCCTGGAGTATCCTGAATGCGAGCTTCAAATATATTTCAACTAGTATTTAGACCCACAATTTCAACTTGGAAATCCACCCTATGGGTCCAAGCATAGTACACCAGGTGGCTCACCTGCCCATTTTTCACGTAAACAGATAACCCTTCGTTCGTTATAGAGCGCAACGGGACAAATCCAGTGAAACGCACGGCAGTGGCATGGACGAACTTTGGTCAACTCTGATCGACCAGAGGTAGTTCAAGGTCTGAATTACCATGTGTTAGCTTTCATAATACACAGCAGTGTAAACGACCGAAAAGATCTTTTCTGCTTATGTTACAAGATCCTTATTTTCGAGAGAATAAACTCATATTTTATACCGGCAAAAAATTTGAGGAAAATTTATTTGACTTTTCGTGGATAACACCGTTTTCACTTTCTCTACTACATAATTACAGTAAACTAGAGAAAAAACTGCATTCCACCCAAAAATTACATTCTAAAATCTTAGTGGAAATACAAGTTTTATGGTCCCTGGAAAATATTTTTATATTTTATACTATAAATGTTTATAGAAAGAACCACGCGCACGCGTATGTATATGTGTCTATACCTATGCCTTGAATAATATAACTCAAACACAAAAAGTATATTAACTAGCAAACTTAGTATTTTAGTTCAACAGCTTCCAAAGATGCGACAAGAAAATGTTGAATCCCCTCACATCAGACAAGTTATACATAGAAATTTGTCCGAAAATTATTTTCTCTGAAATGACTCTAACGATTTTATTCAAAGCATATTATTATATGCTTTAAGATATTTTCTTGGCAAATTAAACGGAAATAACAAATTTTCTGGTAATGCTGTCAGAAGTTCGCTGCGCTCTGGCTGACTTCTGCCTAATAGGGAAACCGTAAGATATACCTACACAAAATCTTATTGCATAATTTGTCCTAATTTTCCACACTTATACTTTTGCTCAAATGGGAAGCCGAAATTCATTTTAATGCTTTTCCATGCAAAGAGAATGAAATTCCAAAGATATTACAAGCGACCAGCTCTTTAAAGACTTCTTTATTCTTGTATTAACCTTGTACCTACAAGAAAGTTAGTAATAAAATAACGTTTATATCATTTGGCATAAGTAGATAGGGCAACAGACATTTCTAATAAGCAAACTTTTTAGAAGAGTAGACAAAAACATGTGAATGCAGCACATCAGATCCATTACCCTCTGTTTATGATGCTATTATCCTTTGTTACGGACTGTACGCATTGCAAAGCGCCGCAAAGCAAACCATGCAGGCATGAGGCCATGTTGCATTTCAGTGTCATTTGTTCTATTACTGTAATTGCTATTCTTCTTCTATTATAATTACTTTTGATTTATTTATTTAATTCATTCATTCATTCATTCATTTACTTATTTACTTATTCACCTATTCATTTATTCATTTATTCATTGATCCATTGATCAATTCATCTATTCATTCATTCACTCATTCACTCATTCATTCACTCATTTATTTATTTATTTATTTATTTATTTATTTATTTATTTATTTATTTATTTATTTATTTATTTATTTATTTATTTATTTATTTATTTATTTATTTATTTATTTATTTATTTATTTATTTATTTATTTATTTATTTATTTATTTATTTATTTATTTATTTATTTATTTATTTATTTATTTATTTATTTATTTATTTATTTATTTATTTATTTATTTATTTATTTATTTATTTATTTATTTATTTATTTATTTATTTATTTATTTATTTATTTATTTATTTATTTATTTATTTATTTATTTATTTATTTATTTATTTATTTATTTATTTATTTATTTATTTATTTATTTATTTATTTATTTATTTATTTATTTATTTATTTATTTATTTATTTATTTATTTATTTATTTATTTATTTATTTATTTATTTATTTATTTATTTATTTATTTATTTATTTATTTATTTATTTATTTATTTATTTATTTATTTATTTATTTATTTATTTATTTATTTATTTATTTATTTATTTATTTATTTATTTATTTATTTATTTATTTATTTATTTATTTATTTATTTATTTATTTATTTATTTATTTATTTATTTATTTATTTATTTATTTATTTATTTATTTATTTATTTATTTATTTATTTATTTATTTATTTATTTATTTATTTATTTATTTATTTATTTATTTATTTATTTATTTATTTATTTATTTATTTATTTATTTATTTATTTATTTATTTATTTATTTATTTATTTATTTATTTATTTATTTATTTATTTATTTATTTATTTATTTATTTATTTATTTATTTATTTATTTATTTATTTATTTATTTATTTATTTATTTATTTATTTATTTATTTATTTATTTATTTATTTATTTATTTATTTATTTATTTATTTATTTATTTATTTATTTATTTATTTATTTATTTATTTATTTATTTATTTATTTATTTATTTATTTATTTATTTATTTATTTATTTATTTATTTATTTATTTATTTATTTATTTATTTATTTGACCCTAATCTAAAACAAGTAAAGTAAATTGAAGTCAAATTAAACTAAAAGCGAAGCCAGAGCAAAGCCAAATCAAAACCAAAGCAAAGCCAAAGCGGTGCGGGGCGAGACCAGAGCGGGGCTGGAGCTTAGCCAGAGCCAAGCCAGAGCGGAACCGGAGCGGGTGCCGGAGCCCAGCCAGAGGGAAGCCAGAGCCAAAACAGAGTTAAGTTAAGGAATGAAGTTAGAGTGACGCGAGTGACGCCAGAGCGAAGCCAGAGCAGGACCGGAAAGGGGACCGGAGCCTAGCCAGAGCCAAGCGAGAGCCCAGCCAGAGTCAAGTTAAAATGAATTTAGAGTGAAGTTAGAGTGAAGCCGGGGCGCAGCCAGAGCGAAGCCAGAGCCAAGCCAGAGAGGAACCGGAGCAGGTGCCGGAGTCTAGCCAGAGCGAAGCCAGAAACAAAACAGAGTTAAATTAAAGAATGAAGTTAGAGGGAGGCCAGAGCGAAGCCAGAGTGGAACCGGGAAGGGGGCCGGAGCCAAGCCAAAGCCCAGCCAGAGCCAAGTTAAAGTGAATTTAAAGTGAGGTTAGAGTGAAGCCGTAGGGAAGCCAGAGTGGAATCAGAGCAGGGCCAGAGTAAAGACAAAGCGACGCCAAAACGAAGCCAAAGCAAAGCTTAAGCAGAGCCAGAGCAGAGCCAGAGCAAAGCCACAACAAAGCTAAAGCGGAGCTAGAGCAAAGCCAGAGCAAAGGCAAAGTATAGCCAGAGCAAAGCCAAAGCGGAGCCAGAGCACAGCCAGAGTAAAGCCAAAGCAAAGCCCAAGCAAAGTTAAGTAATGTTAAGGTGAAATCAAAGGAAAGTTATAGTAAAGTAAAATACATTTTCTGAAAGGGCGCTAATGACCATGGAGTTGAGCGCCCTTAAATATAAATAATCATAATCATTGCTTGGCCCTGCTATTTTATTTCATTCGCTGAGTCCCTTAAAAAGTGACATTTTAACAGCATATTCAAAGAGCAGTACGCTTGCCTAGTATTACCCGATAAGCGCAGTAACAAACTGTATCTTTCTCACGCTTCAGTGCAAGAGGTCATAAAAGGTTTGAATTAAAACGAAGCAAAAGGATCGCACATTAATTGTTTTATGTAGTCCTAGTGACCAAATGATATCGCACAAGTACAAATATATTGTTTCGCTATATTTCCATTGAAATCTCGGAACCGAATTTTTGGATGGAATGTAATAGGTATATTTCCTACTTACTGTAAGTACATGGTGGAGAATGCGAAACTATCTATGGGTAGTTACGGACAAATAAAATAAATATTTTTCAATAAATTGCCAACCCAAAAACATCAGTAAATTTTATAAAGAATAAAAACTCTGTAACATAACACCTCCTCGGTTGTTTACACTGTTCTTTTTTATTTCTTTTATTTTGCTTGTTCCATTTATACCCCGCCTTTAACTACTATGGTCATATCGGTGGGCGTTCTCCTTTGGAACATACCGAAGGTGTTAACTCGTTATCTTTGGTTTTTAATCATTACATCAATCACGCACACATTCACACTCTCATTCATACTTCCAGACTCTGGGGAAGATGGGGAATTATCTTGGTCGGAGAAAAATCCCCACCCCCATCGAACCCGGGACCCCTAGCACGGTAGGCAGGTGCTCTACCGACTGAGCTACGGGGCCAGCCTACACTGTTCTTGTCTGTTATCATGGAGTCACACACTTATTCTGGCCTGCGACCTGCCTCTCGTAGCTAGGAGCAGAACAAAGTTTGTTCACGCCACTGTCGTACGTTTAGCTGTATTTTCTCCGTTGCGTTCTGCAACTGTTTTGACGCACCAAGGGATATGTGCTTACGTGAAAGATGGGGCAGCTGGACCACCTCAGTTATACTCTCCTCTAAGATGTTATCCCTCATGGCAATCTAAAACCAAATTTGCAAGAAAGAAGAGTGCAGTCAAAACGTGCAGTTTTGCCACCTCTTGAATGAATGAGTGAACGAGTGAGCCAACAATACAATGAACACCTAAGCTGTAAGGAACCATTTAGTTTTAATACTATTTGTATACGTTTCCACAACCTCAATAAATAGCGCAGCACTGATGCAGCAAATAATTACAAGCGATTCTCATTATATAAAATGTTGGCATGTTCGTTACTGGGAGATCAATTAGTTCTTTTGTCGAGTTTCCTTCCTTCTTTATTCTATAAGAATTCCCTTTGAATAGAGCTCCTTCCGTTCCAAAGAGAATGATACAAGGAGAAAACGTCCTTTTGTCCCCTCTCCTTGTACTTCTTGTTTAACTTGGGAGACCACGGAGTTGCTCGTCTCAAACTCCTATGTTTATTAGAAGTCCTTTGTACAAGTCTGTTTCCGCTGTTCATTCCCCATCTGTTCGTAGATAAATGTGTTTCAAAAGCAGTGACTTCAGGCGGGGGTCCAGCCATTTCTGCTTTTATGGCCATCGTACACAGCTCTCGATGTCCAGTTCTTTTTTCACTAAGTTTATAAGATGAAGATTCCGAAGTTAGTATAATTTTGTGTATAATTCGGTCAGCAGTTGTAGGAGAATAAATGTTCCATACACTTAAGCTGGAAACGCAAGGTCTGTTATATAGACTGATGGAAATAATGTACCATCCTTCAGAAATGAAATGTGTGGTGTTTAACGCCCGCTTTTACTACATAAGGCACCGCAGGCGGTGACATTGATGATATACGAGATGAAGATGGAGCACCGGTGGAATGGGATGGCGGGGGAAACCGGAGGTCCCGAAGAAAACCCGCCCCAGCGCCGTTTTGTCCACCACAAATCTCACTTTGCTGTCGCTTGGGATCGAACCCGGGCCACCTTGGTGAGAGCCAAGCGGTCTAACCACTGAGCCAACCATCCTTCAGGACGATGTCCATTGAAACATGGGCATAGGATGTGGTTACTTAGGAGTTATAATATTGGTGAATGTAGTTATCATATTTGTTATCATATGATGCTATCATGATGTATTTACCTTAAACTTAACTCTTCGTTAAAGTTAAGCAATCCTTGATGGTGCTGTTTTTTTCCTGCCAGTGTGGAATGAGCTTCATATTTAGGTAAAAACAAACACCTCAGCTACTTTTCCAGCCATTTCTATCATGGCGCATAAGTTGATGAAAACAAACGTTTTTCTTACTAAAATTTCTAAATTAGAAATTGCAAATAAAGTACCACTATTCTCTCACACATTGGAAGCTGTATTTGACATTTTATGGTAATTTTAGACAACTGCTATCCCTTTTATCAAAGAGTTTCCAACTGTAGAATGTTTGTAAAAGTTTACAGCATACAAGATTAGGTTAACCTGGTCCATCCTAGATTGAAAAATGCCGAGTCCCTAACACCGGTTCAGAAATTTAGATCGAAGAGAAAACGGTTGAATTGGTTTGATTAATTTCGATGTCAATTGTTACGCAAAGGGATGTTGATATACACCACTTTCTCTGTCGCATATCTAGCAGTTAAAGGAAATCCTTGAGATTTTGACTACAAATGTGTGTGTGTGTGTGTATGTGTGTGTGTGTGTCTGTGTGTATGTGTGTACGTGTCTATGTGTCTTTTAAGGTCCCTTGAATAAAAAGGGGAAAAATATTTTTGGAAAATCATAAGAGCGGAAATTGCGTATATTCCTGTGCTGTTTGTGTATATGTGAATAGCATGACATAGAGATAAATGCCAATTTAATATTTTAGCTTCATATTTTACAAATATGCAAAACGATTTTCCAGAAAATCTCCTGCCCTAAAAAGCTGTTTTCATGGAGACGCTTTCCATACCTTTTTTTTTTTTTTCAAAAATACCTCTAACTATAATAGAAATATCGTATATGTGTGTGACTAATAAAATATTATTTTTTAATTATCTGGGAATAGCTCTTGAACGCTACTTAATTCGCAACGAACGTTTTATAGCCTAAGAGAGAAAAGCAAAATGTACAAAAATAGGTAAATATCTTTAAAACACATCATTGTCTTCAAACAACTTTTCCGTAGCATCAGCTATTTTAGAGATATTCGTTATTATTGCTCTCAAGTTTACAGTACTTTTGCCATTCTTTCAAAGTACTATTACACTTCAATATTCTCAAGCTATAGCTCGAAGACTATAATATTTCAATGGGAACATAACGTGAGCCACTTAAACATATAGGTGTCATCAATTCGGTTTCCTGTATCTGCAACGAACATAAAGGTTAACAAAAGCCAGCTTTCAGAAGCAAATTAGTACATAAATAACAATATTGTGACTTTGTGGGTTCGTAGAATTAAAAGTCCAATTTGCAGAAATTGCAAATGTTCCTTATTCCCGTAGAAAAACCTTACAGTATCAGCATTACGTCACATACACAATTATAGTCTACCCAGGTAACGACAAAAAAAAAAGAGTTCACTTTCATCACACACCAGTTTCAATTACCACTCTCTCATTACGTCTCTGTTTACTACTGTTTTACAACTGTTCCTTGGCGAGTCCATTGCTTACTTATATATACTATGACTCATATTACGAGACATTTCTTGAATATTCTGTAACAAACAAGAAATCGAATGTTCTGTAAGACAATAAAGATGTCACTAGAATGTTCCTTTTTATCTAACTTTATCTGTTTTGGCATGCGTTTTATCTCCGCGCTATGTTTATCTGCTTAGACAAGCTGTTTGTCTCCACACTGCGCTATGTCTGTTATTTCTCCGCGCCGCGCCATCGTAAATAATGGGTTCGTGACACTATATTTGAATAAGCATACAAGATTTGGCTACAGAAGATGTGAATGTAACACAGATTGGTTCTTGTTTGCAGACTTACCATCGATTGATTGGGTGCGCAGTAATCTTCTGTTGGTCTGTCTTCAGTGATTGAGAGGTAGTACTTCAAAAACAAAAAGTCGTAAGTCTCTAAATAAAGGCATATATCGTAAGCAGTAAAATAATTACTCATCCTTCACCAGTGCGTTCTCTTAGATAAAGTAAAAGAAGTCCAATCTTATGCTGCTCTTACTTCTCTAGGTTACGTGAAAACAAATGTGTTACGCAAAGTTTTGTGATTATCTCGTTGGGTTACGCGTATGGTCCTAATTTCCAACAACATTGCCAGAGTGATTAATACGCAACAATTTATTCTCGTACAGTTTCCGTACACAGCAAATCCTTTTCTCGTTTAAAGAGCTTACTAAGAACAGTTTCCAGGAACAAATGTTCCTAATGCCAATATATAACACTACGCTGTGTCAACGGATTCGCGACACAAGTTTGATGCGAGAATGTCATAATCAACGAAATTATGTACAAGCAGGTTCATGTTTTTTAAGATATATCTATGTATATAGATATATATTTTTCTCTTTTTCTTATTTAACCGAGTTTTCATTATTTCCGTTTATTTTCTTATCTATTTTCCTAATTTCACAAATATTCATTATACACATAAACACCCATGCCCAAGGCGGGACTCGAACCGGCGACCCTCTACGCGGTGGAACACTACAGACATACGCTTTAGCGACCATGGCTACGAGGGCCGGCTGTTAAGTGTTGGTTCCATTGGAACCATAATGTTGCAGTCACAACGTTGCTCATTGCTCGTAATGTTGGCAGTCATATTGATGCATTAAGGACACTAAAGGTACAACTACTGCACCGTTATATTCAGCGAATACAGCGTTTATCACCGAACAATTATTCCCGATGTGAATGGCTACTACAAAAGTGTACGGAGAATCCAGCATTCCTAGAACGTGTGTGGCTATGTATTATCAACCTTCCATGCGCTATAAAACTAGGGGATTTGCAACACAGGTTCTCTGTTTATTTTAATAAAAATCAGAGGTATTCTCATTGGATCTTTTCTTCTTCCAGAAATTATATGCATTAAAAAGTACCATAGATTTTAAAATATGATCTGCCCAGTTTGTTGGAGAATGTACCGTTACTTATTGGATAAACCATGTGAGATCGTACAGTACCTCAAATAACTACTGCAGTACGTCGTAATTTAACCATAAACTTCCTGGTTATTGGATTGAACGATTTAGACAGATAGGGTGGCCCTCAAGATCTCCAAATCTCAATTCATTGGACTTTATTTCTAGGTTGACATAAAAAGTAAGTTTACAAGGTTGAAATAACCTCTTTGGAAGAACTTCGTCATCTCATTTTCCAAGATGCCGAAGATATTAGAAACAACGTTGCCATGTTCATGCGAGTACATCGCAACTGGAAGAAGTGGTGCGAATAATGCACACAAATAACAGGTGACACTTTGAAAATCTGCTATGATAATGTTACATGAAGCAGCTAACATATCTGCAGTGGTTAGAGATACTTTGATCTTTAGATGAAGAAGTAATTATTGTATAACTTGCAAAATAGTTTGGTCTATTCGGATTCATTGTGGCACGTACGTACATACATGCCTGCTCACCTGCTCATCCGCCGCCCTGCCCACCTACCCGCCTATCCGCCTGTCTACTCGCCTACAAATTCTCTATCTGCCTGCATACCTTCTACGTTCTTACCAATACTGAACTATCGGTATAAATTGCATTAAATCTCTTCAAACAACCAAGCAAAACATGTTGAAATATTGAAGGCCCTTAAATTACTAAAATTCACATAAATTACAGAAAAATATGCAGCAGTGCATACTGAAGCCAAATAACATTAGATCTTCTTCGGGTCAACAGAAAATATTTCGTCATAGAAAAAAAATATAAACCAACCCACAAAACTTGACTTACACGTCCAGAGAATGGAAGACACATTTTGAACGGTTTAAAGTTCACCTAGGAAATTAGCTAGCTGATACATTAGCTAACGAAGCCGCAAGCAACTCAGTTACAGCTATGGTGTACTGAAAACGAAAGTTTTGGTAAACACATCCATCCATTAAAGCTAATAAATTATATGAAATACGTGTGTGGAAAGAAAACTTATACTGTGGACATATGGTATGGAAGTGTAAGATATTAGAAAGTGAAAGAAACCTTTTTAAAAAGTAATTAGAGAGAAAGTTAGGAAATGGCCTATTAAACAAGAGCTAGTGGAAAAATATATGAAACTATTTCAAAAATATGTAAATAGTATAGATAGTTTATACCTTTTAAAATAACTGTCATCACACATTTGCATAAAAGCAACAATTATTGTACAGTAATAACTATAATTAAGTAACATATTCAGGTAGTATTAGCTTTCCGTAGTGCAAAAAGCTGAAATAAACTATTATTAAAACAGATAGCCATCAGAAATATAGAATTTATAACCTCTTTTCCACAATTAGTTTGGCTGGCTGTTTAACCTGTTATTATATTTCACAAATAGGAACTGTGTACAGATCCCCAACAGTTAATGTTAAGTTTTAAACTTTATCAATAAAGTTATAGTAAATCTAACAGGTACATAAAACTGCGTTCCTCTCCATAAATGTTAAATTAATATTTCTGAGAGTCTTCTCTTCTTCTTCTTCTTCTTCTTCTTCTTCTTCTTCTTCTTCTTCTTCTTCAACTTTGCTACTGTTACCACTAACGTGGTGTTAGGGGTTGAGGAAAGAAACTCAGGATCAGATAGAGAACCCAGGATGGGGATGAGCCCGATGCCTCGCATGACAGTGAAAAAAGTAGATGGCAGAATGAGGGAGAAATGAAAGAAAGGAAAGGTAATAATGGAGCAATTGGTTCGAATGATGGCGGGGAAACCGGTTATCCCGGAGAAATCCCCTCCGTCTGTCGTGTTGGCCACCAAAAGTCTCACATGCGGGCGCCTTTGTGAGCATCAAGCGGTCTAACCTCTCGGCCACGGCGTGGCGTCGTTCCTGAGAATATCGTACTTTAGAGAAACAAGTGTTTACATTAAAAACTCCTCTTTTCTTCTTCTGTTTTCCCCTTCCCTTTCCTGGGTTTATCTCTCTGATCTACGCAAATCTGTCTCTTATGATTACCTACGTCTTTACTACATACTGAATTAAATGTAATAAAGGTACACACTAGAAGCTGAAATGAAGATAGGGAGGGCCCGAGGGCATGTCGCCATAATGCACCATCACTGATGGATGCAGCGAATGACAATGTGGGACCCCAAAATAGGACGTTGAACGGCAGGGAGACCATAAATGAGAGGGGCAGATAGCTTCAAAAAGATAGTACGGTCACAGTGGTCAACACAGGCTAAGAACAGAGCTGCATGGAGGACACTGGAAGAAATAGCTAACCAGGTGCTACAAACTAAAGGTGTGTGTGATGGTGTGGGTGTGTGTGTGTGTGTGTGTGTGTGTGAGAGAGAGAGAGAGAGAGAGAGAGAGAGAGAGAGAGAGAGAGAGAGAGAGAGAGAGAGAGAGAGAGAGAGAGAGAGAGAGAGAGAGAGAGAGAGAGAGAGAGGTCAACGGTAAAAGTGCTAAGGATATAAAAGTACGCTGTTACCGGACCGCAGCAACTGCAGAAGGCTCTTAGAAGTTGCAATCCTAATTCTCAATTGCTACTTCCTGCGCAGCAGGAGGCCTTTGTCCTCAAGGAATTTATAGGTTTCTCATTTAATTTCATTTCATTCATTTCACTCACTAGAACCATGATGTAAATGCTGAAGTTTGGAAGTCCTAAATATAATTACATATGTGTGTAATCGCACTCTTTCACGCGATACATATTTCCTTTCGAAGAAAATTGAATTCTCGTAACCTTTGTCCGCTTGGAGCTCCAAAACTAACTGTGAGGTTCCTCGTCTTTGTTAGCTGGAGGTGCAGCTTAGGTATTGGTCTAGGTTTGCCCAATCACGTTTCTGCATATGAAGTGATTACTGGCTTCCAGTCATATACACAGCATATTGAAAATGCTGCAATAATCCTAACATAGAAGAGAAGGAAAACGCGGCTCAAAATGGCTCAGTATATATAAAGGAAGCTAGTATTTGTTTAAACCCGTAGCAGTAAGTCTGAGTGGTAGCTGTAGCAGATAAAATAGAAAAGGTCAAACATACAATTTTCTCAGGGAGCTCTTCCAGCAAATGATGCCACAGAAAAGTAATTTCAATAGAAAGTGCTAGAGAAAATAAATTAACAGAGGCTATATAGTCGTGCGACTCTATCTATACTCTTATTTTTATTTTACACCCTTGTAAAAGATGAAGAAATTTACAGAAAGTTGAAAGCTATTTCCAATGTTTATTGTTTCGAGCTAGTTCTCTCCTAGGAAAACAGAATAACGAGGAAAGACATTTATTCAATTTGGCATGAAAAAAGCAAAGTTCTCAGAAATAGAATAAAGATATTCCGATCAAGATTCAAAATCGTCTGATGTGTTGCTTTTACATTACTTTCTTTATTCACAATTGTAAAAAGTATTCCAACAGTTATTCTTCTATCTGAGTCTGTTAATCAAGATGAACATTGGTAAGAATAGTTTTATTACGTTTTTATTTATAGGTACAAACTGCGAATAAATGAATACTCTAGAGTTAAGCGACAGTCAAATATTTGAAGAGCTGGTCACTATGTGATGGCTCTGAAATTTTTTGTACCTACGAGGGGAAGAAAAGGTAACCTCCCAGTTTAGAAAACAGCTGATAATGGAAAATTCAAACGGATAATATTTATAAAATAGTTAACCCTAAAAAACTGCATTTATCATAAACTGTGTACCCTAATGTGGTACAAAAAATATATTATCTAGATAGATAGTGAGACTGAAAAATTCAATACCATGGCCGGGATTTAAACCACGGATCTTCCAGTCTCCGTCCGGTCGCTCTTAACCATTGAGCTACCATGGCCAACGTACCGTTATGAAATGAAATGCTCCAACTGACTTGTAAGTACTCCTGAAAGTGCTAAAGTCCCAGGCTTTATAGTCAAATTTGCATCAATTAACCTAATGGTGGTCACTATAATGCCTAAGACTTTCATAGTAAGTCGCCACAAAATGGGTGCGTATCTCATTGTATATGGGAACCCCTAATAGTTTACCGGGAGACATACGAGTCAGCTGGAGAATTTAATGGCATGACGGCACGTGGTAGGTCAGTAGTTAAGAGCGACCATACGGAGACTGGGAGATCTGTGGTATAAATTCCGGCCATGGCATTGAATTTTTCAGTCTAACTCTATCCCACGGCAAGTGTGAAAAAACTATTAAATTTCCAATATATTATCTTTCTATTACGGTGTTATCAGCTATGTAAGAGGCATCTAGAGAGAAGAGGACTTCAGCTGCTATTGCCTGAAAATTCAAGACGTGCATTTCCTGTCTCAGAACATATCTTAAACACATGATTATTTAATCCAAATCGTTAGTCATTTTTCAAAAAAAAAAAAAAAAAAAAAAAAAAAATCTTGCAAGGGCTCGTGGGTTCCATTCCCGGCTCTGAGTAGGAACATTTCTCTAGCCAATAGTAGTCCGTATCCTCCTCCAGTCTGAAATAATAAATGAGTGTAGAATTTCGTCAATTTAATGTACAAAACAAAATATTTTATTTTTGTTTACAGAATCGGAGTACATGATTCAAAAGTAAAAGATTGTCGCTTTGGCAATACAATATATCAGAGAGTAAATGGAGCATTCAAAATTGTTTACAATAGCGTCACATCTGAAGAGTAATTAGAATTAATAGTTGTAACTTGTCTTTGGAAAACGTAGAACTTACGTAAATAGAACGTTTTCTAAGCATATGACTTTTTTTTTAATTAACGATATTCACGAACATGCAGATGCGCATAGGACACACATAAATACACAAATTTAATTCTAAATACACCTCAAAGAAGCGTTTGAAGGAGTCTCAAAACATGTAGTCCCGATGAAACATCGATATCGAATGTTAGAGCGGAATAATATTTTTTTTACTTACTGTCAGTATCTAGTACTCAGTGTAAAGAAGGGTTGAGAAAAACATGTGGAAATAACTCGGTTGTGCTGTCTGCGGCGTTATATGCAAATATGCATTATAGACTAATGCAAAGGCTCTTTTAATTAAAGAGGAATGTGGAGTTTTAAAACAAAAACTGCTCTAAAGCTAATCGGAAGACTATTAATAAAAGAAAAGTATTTAAACTTAAAATAAGTATTTTGTTCATTTATTTTAAATAACCTTGAGACAGGATACTTTAATCATTCCTTCGGAATAGTTCAAAATGTTATAATGTAATGCACCCTCTAACTTCTGAATACAGGTATACGAGTATTACAGTAAGTATTACAACAAGTAAAAGCAAGTCATATTAAATTAAAACGGCCAAGAGAATGAGGCAAATGTGCGGGCTCTCTCCCTTATGAAGTAATGGAAGGTAGGAAGGGATCCAATACCACTGGGATTATAATTGTAAGGAATAAATTGTTTCTTATTTTGGATAGATAGAGTCAAAGTGAAAAATGCAATGCCATGGCCCTGGTTTCCATCCAGTCGCTCTTAACCATTGAGCTACCATGGCCAACGTGCCGTCATGACATTAAATTCTCCAACTAACTAACATATTTTCCTAGTAAACCACTAGGGTCTCTCGTATTTTAGATACACCGTTTGTGGCGACTTACTGTTTTAAGTACTTAAATCCCAGGCTTCATCGCTAAACTCTTATTGTTTAAGTTAAGTGATGGAAATTAATCATTCCTTCATACTAGTCGTGTTTAGGCTAAGGTTTTGGATAGAACGTGAAAACTGTTTTCACTTTGTCACTATCTGTCCAAAACCTTAGCTTATACATGCTAGTGTGAAGGAACGATTAATATCCATCACTTAACTTAAATAATAAGTGTCTCTTCTTTTGTTATATGCCCACAATGTAGTTATTTTATACAAAGTGAAGGATGAGCTATAGCTGGAAACCCATAGCGTATTTAAAAATTGCAAAAATGTGGCGTGAAGATCTCTTCACAAGACACAATTAATGGTAATGAAAAGAAAATAATCTTTTAGAATAAAAATTAAGTTTTATGGAAAACTGTTCTCAGGTTTCAACATTTATTTGTTTGTTTATTTAATGTTTTATTATTTATGTCGGTAATGTTAATATTAGGAAGCATATGTGCCTAATGAAACGCGTACATCACAATATGTAAATTGACTGAATAAAACAAAAACCAAATGTAGAAAAATACAGCAAGAAGTATGCAATTAAATTACAAAAACTGATAAAGCCAATGATAACCTTCTTTAAAAACAAACAAAAAAACATCAATTTCAGTAACATAGGATGAGGTAAGTCATGAAGCCCAAAAGTGCTCTCACATTTAGGTATTGTATGAACAGTTAGATCATAAAGCATGGCTTATGGAATATTAAGCAATATAAAGGAAATTGCAAATAGCACTTCTTAGAATAGATTACGAAAGAATACCGATGTTGACTTTTATTACAGGCCAGGGGAAGGGAGAGACGTGGGTAGGCTAAGAAGAGTTGGGATTGAGGCTCGGAATGGACCCTAATGGTGTAATCCTTAAAGTTTAAGAAGAAGACTCAGGCTCTTCGGATGAAGACGGTAAAGGAAATTAGAATTTTCTGTTTTCACAGAGAAATATGATAAAACAGCGGTATAAAAGAGAAAAGGGATAGGCGGATAAATTGAAAGAGCACCTAATAGAAAAGGTATGCCTCAAAATGAGCTTTTAGGAACACATTGCGTATGCGCTCACCTTGAGAAAAGTAATATCAGTACATTCTTAGGCTTTCACGGCCAGCGTTAATCCAATGGAATGTATTTCCCGGGCTTGTGGGCCGTGGTCCAGAGGATGATAACTCTGCTGACGTTTCGCTCATATCTCCGACGATGATTCTAGCTAGGTACTTGCTGGAATGTCGTTCACACACACACACACACACACACACACACACACACACACACACACACACACACACACACAGAGAGAGAGAGAGAGAGAGAGAGAGAGAGAGAGAGAGAGAGAGAGAGAGAGAGAGAGAGAGAGAGAGAGAGAGAGAGAGAGAGAGAGAGAGAGAGCAGTTGACAGGCTGAGGAACAGCTGATCTGGAACCAGCGTAACCACGTAGTGACGGAATGTGGATGTTGCAGGATGTCGGGTGAAAATTATGTAGGTGGAAAGAAAGGAGGTAGCATGTTGCTCCTCAATGACTGAAGATTCGGGTGCTACGGCCGTCGTGCACCACTGGTGGATAAGTTAATCAACTAGGAAATGCAGAAATTTAAGTATCCAGACTAAAATCTTGAGTGATTGTAATTTTGTTTAGGCAGGAATGGGTACCTTATGGTTACCGATAGTGTCCGCAAGCCATACGGGGTAGCCGGTATCGCTTTAAGCTACGCTCCCATGGTAAATAGTGTCCAAGAGATCTAACTAGGGCACTCTGATGTTGAGGTCATCTCTCGTAAAATTTGGAGGCCGGGCGCCTAATTTTATCCTCCACATAACAGAGGGATGAAGCCTCGTGAAGTAATCTCACGGGGAACCTTCTGCATACCGAATAAATAATCGGAAGACATTTATTCTGTACAAGCTGGAACAGTATGAGATTTGAGCCTGCGGCCATGCCCCAGACTTCACACGATTAGAGCATGATAAGGAGGACTAGTCCTGTAAAAAGCGCAACTTCAGGGGAACAGACATCACAGACCGCCACACACGGTATAGCGATGCCGAGGCACTGCACGACCGATGCGATAGCTCCCGGATGTGCTCCCGTAAAGTTAGGCGCTTATCCAGCTTGACTCCCAAGTATTTGATTGAATTCTCCCACCTAATCCTTTGCCTAAAGTAGATAAATGTGGGGAAATTGGCGGGAAAGCGATGCTTGGTGAACAGGATCACTTGGCCTTTCTCCTTGTGGATGGACAATCGCCAAAGCGTGCACCATTCTTGGAGGAGGCTTAGGTGTCGTTGTATAGGGTTGAAGACCCTGCGTGGGTTTCTGTTTGTACAAAATAACAGCACGTCGGCAGCATACTGTGCTATATTGACGTGCTGTTCAGTGGGAAGGTTAGCCACATAAACGCTATAGAGCGTCGGGGATAACACAGAACCTTTGAGGACTCCGCCTCAGATATACCTTCGTGTAGATGTCTTTCCCGCCACTGAGATTGTGAAAAACCTTTGTTTCAGAAATGAATGATGAAGGTGTGTGGTATGAGTAGGTAGCTCCAGGTGGATGAGTTTGCAAAGGAGCCCCGCATGCCAAGTCGTTGAGAGACTGCTACGTCTCCACGTCCAGAGAGACTGCTGCAGTGTGTGCCTTGTCTCAGAAACCCAGGGCTGCAGCCTCCAGCACACGCAGCAACTGCTGTGACGTAGAATGCCCAGGACGGAAACCAAACTGGTGAGGAGGGACAAGTGGGCTAAGACCAGTCTCTCGAAAGCTTTCGAGAGAACAGAAAGGAGGCTGATGGAGCGGTAGTTGGCAGGATCGACGAGGTCTTTCCCTGGCTTCAAGATGCATATCATCCGAGCTTCACTCCATTTACGCGGAAAGTGGCACAGAGTGAGACACATATTGAACAGACATATTGAGAAAAAGCACGGCCCTGAAGGGAAGGTGACGGAGCATGATTGGCGTTATGCCGTCAGGTCCCACCGCAGTTTTCGGTTGAGACGCCGGAGTACGCCCTGGAGCTCACTAGGTCTGATAACTGTAAGTCTATCTTCCTCAGCCGGGGGAGGCCGAAAGTATCGACGAACCTCCTGCCCAACGCTGTTTGAGAATGCTGGGTCCTGGGGGTCTTCTCTAGGCCTCATGGTCCTCTCGAGGTAGTCGACAAACACAGTTGCTTTAGCCTGTGGATCGTAGACTAGACTTTGGGTGCCTTGCAGAGGGGAATTTGGTGGTCCTTGGCGGTTCCGAAGTCGTTTAATGACCTTCAAACGTCTCCATTCTCGAGGTTCATACGAGACATTGTGTCCTCCCACGCGCGCAACCTGTGTTCGTGTAGGGGGACACGAACCTCTCGACGAAAACGCCGATGAAGTGCCCCTTTATGAGACGTGCGGTGTCTCTGGTAGAGCCGCCTTGCCGCCCATGAGCGGCGGATGAGCAGTAGAATGTCCAGAGGAAGTTTAAAAACAAGCAACACCCACCTTGCAGTCAGCTTAGACATTCACAAAGCTGATGATATGGCTTGGCGAATGGGCATAATTAAAACATTAACAGAACACAATATCATACATAGTATGATTCGTTTTATCCACAATTTTTTATACAAAATCGCACAATACAAGTGAAAGTAAAAAACGAAACATCAGTAACATTAAGAATACACAATGGAGTTCCCTAAGGTAGTGATAAACAGCATTACTAATTATATAAAGGAACCCGTAAAATGTTACCTTTTTGCAGACTATCTTGTGTAAAGGCAAAAACTTATCTACATCACAAAGTATTACACAGTCCTGTATACATGATCTTGAAAAATGGGCAATAATACCGGATTCAAGTTATCCACCTCTAAGATTAAATGCATACTATTTACCAAACAAAATAAACTGGATTTACAACCAAAAATCTATTTAAATGGTGAACTACTACCAATAGTAAGCTCAATAAAATTATTAGGACTCATATTTGACCGGAAACTCACCTGGGCTCATCATATAAATACACTCAAAGAAGACGTATAAAACGAACATCAATCTTAAAAATACTTGCAGCAAAGTTTTGGGGAGCAGATTTTAAAGTATTGCAGGAAACTTATGGAAAATTTGTGAGTACTAAAATTGGATTACGGGAGTATAATATACAACTCCACAAAACCACCCACATTAAATATTCTCGACACAGTTTAGACATCAGCCCTCCAAATTATTTTAGGAGCATTTTGAACCAGACCAATTATTAGTTTAAAGATGGAAGCAAATGAACTTCCTCTTAAAATGCGAAGAAAACAGCTGAGTATATCTTGCGCTCTTAAGATAGCAGCCTTGTCTAGCTCAAAAATGCAAAGCTACATTTTAACAGAAAAGCATCCACAAAACAAGCATTAATTACCTTTTTCACTACATCTGAAACAGTACTTTCAAGAACTTGGAACAAAAAATTGCTTCAAAGTAGGTTGTAGAAAGAAGTTGGGTGACGATGGACTTCTTTGAAGTTCTCGGAGTTCGTTCTAGTCGTTCCTCGGCTGCTCTGGTATCTGCATGGACTCTTCTTTTCACTGGTGGTTGCGGATATGGAGGGATAATGTTGTTTTAAATAAAATATTATCTATAATTTCCCCAACGAATCTCCAAACTTGAGATTTATTAAGAATGAATTTTTTAACATAAATCAATCGATATCAATATTCTCTGTTGCGATCCTTTTAACTGTTCACCAATAATCACTTTTCTGTTGCACCAAGTAAACTATACTGATACATATTTTCTTACACGCAAAAATTGCCTTTGCACATGAGGGTCTATTTGCGGACTTACTCACACGTCCTTTCACCATGGAAGTCAAGTGAAGAAGAAGGATTCACCTCCAGTCCAGGTGCTTATATAGTCTTTTTGCCGTTGCCATAACGACAAATCAACATCATTCAACTTTTATACATTTCATCATAAATTTTATATAACTTTTTCATGCCATTATTCAATATTCTCAATAATTCTTTTTACTTATTTAAATTATTAAATAAATTTAAATAATCATTTAAATCGTTTCAAATGCCTCGCTTCGAAATATATATAGAGGATAGTCTGATTTAATTAATTCAACAATGAGTTTCAATATATTTCGAAGACTACCCCTACAATAACATTTCATAACAATGATCAACAACAATTATCTATAGGTAAACATAATTCAGTACTGAACAAATAAAAATACATGATCCATTAATAATTTGAATATAACTTGATTTTAAATATTACAGAATATTTACATTATTTATTTTCAAAGGAGTGTTTGGTAAATGACTCAAATGGGACGGTTTTCATCAACAGTTAAGTTGGCATCATTCCTTGGTTCCCTTGTATTCATAGTTGATCTTACATTATTTGATTGATTTGGAGGGCTCATGTTAGCAGCGGTCTACTCCTTCCACTACCTGAAGGTTCATGTTGTACCCCTGTGTTCAGTCTATCATCTCTGTTATTCACCCTTTGAGTATATTCCCTATAAAATCTTAGGTGATTTATCTATTTCGACCACCTCTTCCGTAACCGCTAGCGTTATTATGATTTCTCTGTTGGCCAGACTGTATCCGACTGTAATTACCAGATGGCAAAACAGATCCATATCTACGTCTAGATTCTGGATAATTGTTTACAAATCTGTTACTTCTACTCGGTGTCTCTCCCCTACCGAAGGATCTCAATGTTTCATGATAATTATTGTCCCTCTTGTAGTTTTCCCTAACATTCTGTCTGTCTATTAGCTCAGACTCGGCGATTATTGTGACATGTGTTTCTAGCTACATTTTGCATATCATTCATTTTATTTAGCTGAATTTCCATTACAACTTGAGTCAGGTTCCCTAGATTCTCTTTTTCTTTTTCAAATTTTTCCTGCATTTCTTTGATCTGTGACGTGTGTCTGTGAATTGATTGTATACTTCAAACTCCGATAGCAATTCTATGATGTCAGAAAAATATACAGGTTTTGCTACGATTAAATGATTGCTAATGTGTGCTGGATAGTGTCGAATCAACGTTTTGATTATTTCTGTCTCCGTAAGTTGCAGATTCACCAGCTTGCTTTTGTTAGCTAATTTCAAGTAATATTCTGTCATAGGTATTCCCTTTCTGGAGTAAAATTTTCCAGTTGTTAACTCGATCTCTTATCTGTTCTGCCTCTCAGGACGCCAGAACCGACTAAAAAACGAATTTCTAAACATACCATGTGTTTCATGTGACGTCCAAGTTAATCTAAGCCACTCCAATGCATTATCTTTTAGACAACGCTTAAAAATCATCATCCCGAACTCAGTTGGAATTTTCTTTATGCGAAATTATTCCTCCAATTCTCTCAAGAACACCTTTGGATTATCACCTGCCTCTTCATCAAAAGTTGGTGGACTAATGTCATGCAATGAATAATTCATGCCCTCATTATAACCTAAATGGTAGAAATGTGTGTGTTGGCACATTTTGTGTATTTCTGTGATAATTGTCCTGTGATTATTATCAGGACCCACCAAATCAACTAATTCACTCACTACTTCTTCATAACCTGGATTATCACCTGCATTACATGGTAAGTCACAATAATTATTATTATTCTTTCTAGCTAGTTCCCTAGATTCTCTTTTTCTTTTTCAAATTGTTCCTGCATTTCTTTGATCTGTGAACACATTCCTTCATTTATTTCTTTAATTTGTGATTTCAGCCCTTCTTGTTGTAAGAGCATTTCAGAATTGATCACTTTCAATTTCTGTTCCAACTTACTCTCTAATTCTTCTACATTTACTGTTTGTTCTTTAAATAATGCCTTCCTGTTGATTCCTAAATAATCCTAATTCTTTATTTACCTCTACTTTTATCTCCAGCTGAACATTTTCCTGATATAACCTAGCTTCTGAATAATTTCTCTTAACTGTATAACCTCCTGTCTACTCTTACTCTTGTTAAGTTCTATGATCTGCATTAGCCTTTCCATTCTTTCCCTGAATTCTTTCCTCTCATCTCTAATTTCTTGTGCTATTTCAGTTTTCAATTCCTGTTTTAGGTTCCATGATAAACTAATCTCTAAATTACTTACACTTAGTGCTAGTTCCAGTCTCACTCCAGCATCTAGACTACTCATCTTATGTGTTAAATCATTTGAATCCTTATGTATTTTAGCATCTAAATTACTCAACATTTTCGTTATCCTTTCAAACTTTAACTCATTATCTTTACTTAATCCTACATCTTCCCTACTCATTCCTACACCATCACTAGCATCTCCTTCCACTGTTATTTCTTTTCTACTCGCCATCGTTTTAACTACTTTCTAACTTCTCAATAGCATTAAATATTAATATTTATGACACCTTACTTTATTGTAGAAAGTCTTTTCACTCTTCTTTCCAATCCTCCTACTTACGTTGTCGTCTTCTTTTTTGCGTTCCCGTTACACTACTCATCCATTTAGATTATCCTGCCGCATCCCATTCGAGTCCCACGTTGCTGCTTCATTTGGAACATAAGAATTGATCCAATGTAGCGTGTAGAACGAAGTTGAGTGACGATGGACTTCTTCGAAATTCTCGGAGTTCCATCTAGTCGTTCCTAGGCTGCTCTGGTATCAGCATTGACTCTTCTTTTCAGGGGTGGTCGCGGATATGGAAGGATAATCTTGTTTTAAATAAAATATTATTTATAATTCCCCAAATATTCTCCAAACTTTGAGACTTATTAAGAATGAAAATTTTTTAACATAAATCAGTCGATATCAATATTCTCTGGTGCGATCCTTTTAACTGTTCATGAATAATCACTGCGGTACCTCTGATGTTACTAGAGGAATCTCGGGCCGAAAATCTGAGCCCCTCCTTCGGGAGTTGTTCGGATTGGGATGGCTTCGAGGGGGCAGTGTGTTCCCGATACCCGTGGGAATCGGGTATGTCTTCGGACGGGGTTGAGGGAAGCCATTAAGTCTCCCGGGTACTAGCCTGCAAAGGCTAGTACCCTGCAAATAGGACCAGATGGGGGGGCTTGTTAGGTAACTAGGTCTTGCCCTACGGAAAGCCCCACGGAGGATGCCGAGCGTATTTTGGGACAGCTCGGATAACTCCCTGGTTGAAAGAGGCCCGGGTCTTGTTCCTACGGGTTCAAGGTTAATGGGAGTAGAACCTCTGTACTCAACTGTCTCTCCTGTGCCGGTCTTCTTGCAGCGATAACTGCCTTGCTGACAGGGCATCCGCCATAGCAGGCAATGTTCGCACCTTTGCAATTTGCGCAAGTGGGCACATCGGTAAGCGAACTCGGACAGGCCTCCTTGTCTTGTGGTTCTCCACAGCGCAGGCATCGCTGCATTATGCAGCATAACTTGCTGGATTGGTTAAACCCCAGACAATGGAGGCTTTGAGGGGAACCGCCAGAACTTCTGACGGCCTCGATCTTTATCCGGAGGTAACAGATAGTTTTGATACTATCTATATTTGCCTCCGGGTCGCTGGTCCGCTGTACTATCACTAGATAGAGAGGGATGGAGATGGGCCAGCCTGACCTTGAGGTCCTTGACCTTGGTCTGACCAAGCGCGGTGTTATACCCTGACGGGTGAGGTCGTCGGTGATCTCGCTTACCGGTGTGTCCACTGGTAATCCTCTAATCGCCCTTTTAAAGTCTCGTGCCTTTTTCAGGCCGAAGGTGAAGTAGGGACTCTTCTTCCCCTCGAGTGCCCTGAGGAGCAGCTGGTAATCTTCTATGTTGGTCGCCTTGAAAACAAAGCGTCTCTTCCTCCTCGTCACCTCGCATTTATTCGAGAGGGATGGCATTACTTCCTTTAGGAAGTTTACTGACCCCCGAAAATCATCCACGATTATGGGAGGAATGTGCCGCTTGAGTGGGGCTCTCTGGCTGGCAGCATCAGTCTTCAGGACGTTAGACTGTCCTTTCTTTCTGCTAGAAATTACTTCTCGGAATTCCGCCTCATCGACTTCTGTAGAGACGTCAGATGAGCTGGTTTGGTAGCTGTCTTCCTCCTTCCTGGAGAATGAATTTTCCGGAGCCGCAGCTCCGTGGAAATAGTTTCCTTCCACATCGGAGTCGTCGGAGAGCATGCTCTCTGTAATTTGGCCTACACGAGAAACTGAATCCCTGGTTGGTGGTCTGTTTGACAGCCAAACGTTTTGCAGCGCCATTTCCGCCTTCTTTGCGTTGTCGACACTGCCTTTTGGTGCCTGTAGCAGTGGTTGGTACCCCGTCTACAGGGTGGGTTACACCAATGCTGGTGCTTGGTATGACATCCTGTGCCGGATGTTTGGGTGGAAGTTGGTTGATGGTATGTGCTGGTTGGTCAGTCCCTGCAACTGGTGTGGGCATTTTTCCTGCACCAAGGTGCAGTTTGCAGCTAACCTTAAGCTATCAACTTACCTGGCAGTAAAGGCTGCAAAGCTGCGTGAAACGCAGAGGGTCGGACAATTAAGCGCCTAAAAGTGTTTCCCTGTCTGCGCTGATGCTAATGCATTTTCTATGAGGTTGGCGCTGTTTTCTCTCAGGTTGCCACAGAAAGCGAAAATTGCCGGGAGCTGCCCTAAGGTCGCTCCCGATGATGGCAATTCGCTTGCTCTGAAGCTCTGGATGCTCTCGGAGAAGTCACGATGTTTCCTCTTTGAAGGCTCGAACAGGAGTCCCAGAAAGAATTACCTCCAGTCCAGGTGCTTTGCTGATGCCATAACGACAAATCAACATCATTCAACTTTTATACATTTCTTCATAAACTTTATATAATAACTTTTTCATGCCATTATTCAATATTATAAATAATTCTTTTTGCTTATTAAACTTATTAAGTAGATTTAAATAATCATTTAAATTCATTTAAAACTAAACGTACCTTTTCCTAACATATCTAAACTTAGACAATATTCACATATTCTTCTTTGGAGAATTTTACTTCCTGAAATCAATATGGAAATATCGTATATGGCTAAAAACCAAACTAATAATGTAATATACAAGCAGACACTCAAAAAAACAATGGAACCAATACCCAAATTATATTCACATATACACCAATGGCTCACAGACAGAAAATGGATGTGGATGCGCAGTAGTTTATCCAGATCATGCAGTGCTTCACACATTACCATCTTTGTGTTCCATATTTACACGTGAGTTGTACGCCATCAAGGAAGTATTACTGCACATATCCAAAGAAACTAATAAACCATATCTTATACATACAGATTCTCAATCCAGTATACAAGCCCTGCAAGACATCTTCACTTCAAATGAGTTATTCCACCAAATGCATGATCTTTCATCACTTTTGATGAAACAAGGCAGGAAAGTAACCATAATGCGGATACCATCACACCAGGATATTTATGGTAATGAAGATGCAGACTACGCAGCTAAGGAAGCCACAAGCCTCCCAATTCATGAACAGTTAACTTTACCTTATAAGGATGCTGCAAGATTTGTATTTAAAATCTTGCATAAGCATTGACAAACAGCATGGGAAAAATCACCTAGCAAATTACATGAAATTAGAAAACACTCTAAAACATCATATCCTCTCCAGAAAATGAAAAGCAAAGACTAAGTTGTCATCACTGGACTGCGGATTGGACACACCAAACTGTCGCGTGGTCATCTGATGAATAAAACACCGCAACCTGAGTTCAACTTTTGTCACATGGCCATCTCTGTACGCCATATAATTTCAGAATGCTGCAATACAAGCAATAACGAGAACAATGCAACCTTCCAGATCTTCAAGAAGCCCTCAGTAATCCATCACACAGTACAGCAGTAATTAAATTTCTAAAATTAATTAATTTATATAATGAAATATAATATACATTTTGTAAGTAAATATTAAATTTGTTATAATTATACTATGTAAATACCACTACCAACATGTCGCGATATGATTGTATGCGAGTTAAAGCGACATTAAATAAATTTAATTAAAAAGACTAATATAGCAGACATTCCGCTACATACTAATAAAGTATATGCACTGGTTTAATAAATAAATAATGCTTAGCATAGAATATAAAGGTTAATAGGCATAGAATATAGAAGCTTTTTATATCAGAAATATTAAATAAATCGTTATTCATAAATTTGCAACCAAAATTCTAATTAATGCAAACATGCACTGAACATTTTATTTTCAATCAGTATGTATGCTACAAATTAAATATTTTCAAACTGTGAGAAATTAAATAAATTAATATGAAATATAACTTTGATTGAAAATATAATCTTATATCTCTAAAACAAGTGTAGTGTCTACTTTAAGCAGGTTCATCCCTAAAGAGGAGGCAATGGGTGTTGAAAACAGAAATCATATATGAGAATTTAAAGAGAAATTAAAGAAGGTGCACTGAAAATACTAATTTAGAAAAGCAAGTTTTATATGACATTCCAAAATATAATTCCTTTGCCTATAAGCGAAAACAAATTTAAATTGTTTAAGTCTTTCAATAACAGTAAAGGAAGAAACGCCTACTGAAATTATAGTGCTAAAAGTTAAAAAGGGAACCCTGAAGTTGAATTTGAAATTTGTGTGGATATCCTCCGGTTCCATACCTCTTTCTTTATTTTTCTACCCCGGTCTCCCCGCGTAAAAATCCCATTTTCTCATTCAATTATTTTCCAGTCCTGCAAACAAACAAATTCATCTTCTCTGCCTTCTCTTTTCGTGGCATCCATGTCAAAAATCTTCACCTCTCCGTCAGCATCTCCCTCTACAAAACTCATTTTTCTTTCATTTCCCTCTCCAGTTCCCCCATATTTCTCATCAAGCCCTTTGCTTTACATGTAACCAAGAGGAATATAAAATCAGCCTATAAAGTCTCTGTCGAAAAAGTGCTTACAGATAAGTGTTTCTCAAATACTAATTTATGTTGCTACATTCTTTCACTTACAGGATCATTGGTATAGAACTATTCAGGAAAACGTTTCGGAAACGACAGCTGCTAATGAAGTGATTCAATTTATAACTGTTTATTATAAAACCCCGCTAGTGATAAAAGTAAAACTTTCAAGAAACCAATAAAAATTGTTTCGTTTGTCCCCTAAAAATAAAATTTGTTGAGATATTTGGAGGTTTATAACAAACAAACTGAAACTAAGCAAAACATTTTCTTTTTCAAAATATTATAATCTAAGTAAAAACTACAGTATCAAGTTGCAGAAAATAATTATTTTTGTACCGCCACAGTTTATTTTTCTTATCAGAACTGATTATCTTTTTAGTCTTTCCGTCTAAAATGTTGCTATTCCTTTCCAAAGGTGCTGCAAAATTATCCTAAGGTCCTCCGTGTTTTAACATTAGGTAATTAACGAGTTTTTATAAGCTAAGTCTGTTTGCAGTTCAAATGATAAAGATTAAGCACTAGAATATTTAGCAAGAATTTGAATGGTGAAGACCTCGGCCAATACAATCCTATTTAATAACTATATTTACACAGGACTTTATCTTTTCCTCACTGAAGAGTAAAAGCTCATTCAACTTTGAAACTTTGAAATATGCATTTTCATCCTTTGGTATACCATAAGGTGAACCAGCTGGTAGATAACTCAAAATTTCGTCACCATCATTAGCTGTGATTCGTTTTGCTTAAACGTACTGATGCGTTATCAATAATCTCGGCTATTTGTTCAATGGTATAGATACAGTAATTTTATTCTTAGCTCTTTTACAAATGAGTAAAACTGCCTTCCCCGCCGCACACCCCTCTCACCCCATAAAAGCAAAATAAACTACAGCGTTTAAAAATCTTACTAAGGTTTGATTTTTCCTGCCCACCACAGTTATATTTAAAGTAATGTGTAAAATGTGTTTACCAAAACCATTTAACTGTAACTGCTGACTCATTAACAACAGTTCTCTTCGTGAGATTCTTGCATCTTCGAGGTATTTTGGTTCTGAAATATGTAATACAAAAACACTAACACTAAGCTTCTGATAATAAAAGATGTCTTCTACTGTATATTAGGTAATTAAATATTCAAAGTAGAAACCTGCTACTGAATAGTCGTGCAATGTAGTCCTCATTGAGTATGCATACTTCTCTGGGTATAACGCGCTAAGCATGTCCTTCAGGCACTTCTATGTCTTCTACTTCTACTTCCTCGGATTCGATCAGGGTTCGCAACAAATACCTGCAATGTATCACCGAAACCTGTAGTTTACTGAACCTAAACCCCAAGTGAGTCATCCCTGGGAGGAAGGACTAGCCGAGAGGAAACAGAGGACGGCCGACCCAAGGCGCAGAGATTCTCGCCGACACTTCTACCCTAAAACGACCACCAGATGAGAAAGAATGGTAAATAATGATGGAGATAAAATGGAGCGATTCAAAATTCGGGGAATGTAATTAACCTATCCATCATTCGCATGGCGACCCGGGAAAATCCAGGAAAATACCCACTGGTCAGGTAAGTCGGCCACAGTAATCGAACCCGGGCATCCTGAGTGCAGCCCACAGAGGAAACCATCTGAGCCATCCCTCTCGGTAAGGGAGAGATATGTGAGGCATAGATTATTTGTAGGATTAAAATGTACAAAATCTGCAATATCTATGGAAAAAGTTTCTGAAGTAGACATGAAAACAAAGACGCATCGAATCGAGCTGTAGTTCAACACGGCTGCTGAATTGTGTGACATGCCTAGTACAAAATCGAGTTTCTTAATAACATTACCTAGAAGAAGATTATCTTCCGTTCATTTGGTAACACCAATAACTATTTTGATCAGGACATTTAGATATGCAATATTATTATTATTATTATTATTATTATTATTATTATTATTATTATTATTATTATTATTATTATTATTATTATTATTATTATTATTATTATTATTATTATTATTATTATTATTATTATTATTATTATTATTATTATTATTATTATTATTATTATTATTATTATTATTATTATTATTATTATTATTATTATTATTATTATTATTATTATTATTATTATTATTATTATTATTATTATTATTATTATTATTATTATTATTATTATTATTATTATTATTATTATTATTATTATTATTATTATTATTATTATTATTATTATTATTATTATTATTATTATTATTATTATTATTATTATTATTATTATTATTATTATTATTATTATTATTATTATTATTATTATTATTATTATTATTATTATTATTATTATTATTATTATTATTATTATTATTATTATTATTATTATTATTACTATTATTATTACTATTATTATTACTATTTTTATTATTATTATTATTATTATTATTATTATTATTATTATTATTATTATTATTATTATTATTATTATTATTATTATTATTATTATTATTATTATTATTATTATTATTATTATTATTATTGTTGTTGTTATTATTATTATTATTATTATCATCATCATCGTCATCATCATTATTATTATTATTATTATCATCATTATCATCATCATTATTAACAATAAATTTGTCCAAAATTTTATCGTGGAATATAAATTTCCTACAAAAGAGATACTGTTCTAAGTTTTATTTGAAATGAATTATTCATCACCGACATATTACACTTTACGAGAGGTAAACTGTCGTCCCATACAATTGGCAGACCTTAAGAGATTTCTGTTGTAATTTACGTCCTCCAACGTTAAGTCATAGCTGATGATGAATGAAATGAGTGAAATTATGCTCAAATGATTTCGGGGTCCATGGAGCTTAAAGCTACCCGTCATTCGTCTTTCAGGATAAGGGAAAACCCCGAAAAAACTTACACAGGTAACTCATCCTAATTGAGATTCGAACTCGAGACCTCTTGAACTTGAGGCAGACACGCTACCTATACGCTACCGAGGTGGGCAGACCTTAAGTGATTATACATGCGCGCCATTTAGTGTAAGTGGTCTAAATCACGCCATTTTTTGCAAATATCAACTTAATATTATAAGCGTACATAATCGTAACCGGAAATCTATCTCTTGATACAAAGTTGTAAGGAAATTGTTAAAGCAGAAACGAAAATAAACTCACTCGAATGCAAACTTTAAATAGCAAGTAAAGGTATTTGAAAAAAAAAATTACAGAACTTGAAGCTATAAGACGAGTTACCCAAGTTCTAGAAGGCCATGTAGACATTTAAAGTGTAGGTAAGTACTAGTGGCGTGCCTCTTATGAAATATGCAACAGTGACATCATGTGACGTAAAACGACAATCGGTAAATATTTCTAATGGACAACTTAGAGAAGGCGTATGTTCTACTTCCAAATAATTTCCAACAATTGACACGTGATAGTAATAATTCATCATTGGTGAGTTACCAAAACAGTTTCTTTTTATTACAAGATTTTATATTATGTGAAATGACAGAAAACATTTTTGTGTAAATACTTTGAACCTTTTTGCTATACTTTCTTGATTTTAATTCATAAAAAATAAGTAAATTTTTAGCATCTAAAAATCCATTTCCTAGTAATAACAGTCTTCGGAGGCAAAGGAATCTCGAGCGCCAGTTCTTTGAATATTTCTATCCTTTCGCGGGATTTAAGACATACCGTTCGTTAATATTTTTATAAATCCATCGACCAAAAAAGATATTCATATATATTTTGCTACACGGTTGCATCCATGTGCCAGGCAATCAAGTGTATCACATCTGAATACTTGTTTTCAATATTTTGACCGCGTTAACCATAGGTATATGCAGCTTGCGGCATACTTCAGTGCCATTAAGGTGCAAAACAGCATATTATTTAAATTGTTTGGGTTCTTGTTGAAATTTGGAGGTATGAGTTCTCTTCTCAGGTGAATGGTTATAGGAAAATGGGTTTGTAGATGTTGGTTGCCCAGTGCAATCAATAATTCTCAGATGACTGTGAAATTTTTGTTTAATTATCTTGTACTGTGTTTGTTCCATTAAGACTGAGTTGCAACGGTGACCACTTCCAATTAAATTCTACCAACGTATTACATCTTCTTCTCCTGACCAACACGAATGGCTTCTTCAAGTATGATGTAGCAAGTCTTTAACTAAATGTTACATTTTCTTCTCCCGACCGACACTAATACGTCTCACCTCTTGAAGGACGATATAGAAAATCTTTTACTAAATGTTACATTTTCTTCTCCCGACCGACACTAATACGTCTCACCTCTTGAAGGACGATATAGAAAATCTTTTACTAAATGTTACATTTTCTTCTCCCGACCGACACTAACACGTCTCAGCTCTTGAAGGACGATATAGCAAGTAACTTTCCTCGACTTCGCGATTCAGTTCGAACCTAATTCTGCTCCCCACTCTCACTTATCACATAACCAAAATAGCTCACCCTTCTCTCCTTTTTTGAAGTCTTACATTATTATTGGTTTCTGATTTATTTCGATTTATTTTTCATTGGTTTCCAAAACTCATCTAACTCATTTACTTAACGCCTACCCTGAGTTCTGACACGCCTACCGTGGGCTCTTTGTAACGGTATACACCGTTATCACATCAGCAAAATAGGAAGTACTAACCTTCATGCTTCATCGCACCCAAGCCTTTTTGTCTCAATGCATTCTTTGGTACTAGCTATCTATAGTTCTAAAACGTTCAACCCTTTCTGACACAAAGAAGGTAACGGTCCTCTTTCCTGTCGCTTAGCGTGTAGATTTTACCCGATTATTCTCCCTACCTTGCCTTGATGCTGACATGCCTGCTATGTTAAATTATGTTCTTTCCTCCTCATTCTTTAACTAAACCGCTATTTTATTCATCATCCAAACCATTCTAATTTCATATTCATATAATAAAGTTTCTTTATATATTGGTTTATCAAAGCATTTTTATTAATTAATATTTCTTTCTTCAATATCGAGATTTCTATTAATTTGTTGTCTCTTAATCGCTGTCTGATACTGACTGCGGTTACAAGCTGCTTCGATCACAACCACTAACTCGTTCTGCTGAATGCTAGATGTTACATCAGAGATATTGTGTTATTATAAATGCCAACTATTGTTTGTAATACTTCTGGAAACCTTCCATTATAACTGAAAAAAATGCTTTGGCCCCAGTGAGTCATATACGTACACATAGGGCCGCGATCTGCTGGCAATATCCATCGTTTCATGGACCGGCACCCATATGCTGTTATTTGTTACCCTTTGTCTACATTATTTAATACCTTTACGTAGCATACTGATAAGTAAAAACACCGAGATTTACATTTACGTGGAAACACCCGGTGTGTTTATCTCTCTATAAATGTCTTGAAGCGATAATTGTCGACTTTGTTGAATGCAATTTCATCGGCAATCATAATGATATGTAAATAAAAAAATTCTGTTCACTTGGTAATGTATTATTTGAAGCTGGAGACTCTTACTGTTTATTCCCGGAAAATAAAATTCCTACTTTACATACATAATTTATAGGTATTACTGTTATTGAAGAGAAATTATTTCCCGACCAAATTCATCAAACAATACATGTCCCTTCTGTTCAGCACTTTCATGCCAGTCGCTGTAACCTGAGCAAACAATTTGTAGCCTAATCGCTATTAGCGGTAGGGTGTTTCATTTCCTCTTCCCTCTCCTTGCTGCCACACTTGCCGACATCGTTCACCGCTCACGCTACTGACGTCATAGGAAAGCATTTTTCTTCATACAATTCTCAAAGCAGTACCGGCATAAGGATGTATCTCGCACACACTGGTAATAAAATTACGGATTCATGGCAGCTCCGCGGTTAATTAAAATATATCGGGAGGCTCTCGCTCTTGCACTGGTAAGTCTAATGTGACATTCACCTCAGTTTTCGCATTTCCGAGGAATTTATTTTCTAAGCCGTTCTCCGACATATCCACATAAACACACACGCGCGCGCGCGGGCACGCACACACACTCACATACACACACGTGTATCAGAAGTTTGAAGCGCAGCTTTTATCACCAGAGGTCGAGTGGTGACGGGACTGCTCTCAAAGCTTTATGTGCAACTCAGCCTCACATTTTCCTTGTGAAGCATTTCAACTGTTTGTTTATTTAAACGATATGATCTTGTTTTACCGTCCATGTTTGTTATGTAAATAGTAACATTTGAAGCTTTTCATTGCTTTGCAGTCAGTTGTGAGGTTTATTATTTTTTTTTTTTTTTTCGTTTTAAATGGTTATTTTAAACAAAATATCCCATAAAACTTTAACAAGCAAGAGAGTCTTGTTTCATTTTGTGACTGCAAAGTGAAATAAATGGGTGGAGTAAATAAAATAAGCTTGATTTTCTGCGCAAGCTGAATGAAACTCAAGTTAAAATAAATGTCATCTCGCAGCTCATATTATGAGTGAGGAGTACAAGTTTGGATAACTCTGGTTTAGAATATCCTTCCCCTTCAAACCAGTCAAACTGATGCGTTGCACCCACTTGGTTTCTCATCATACTCTTGTAAAAGTTATATACAAGAGCCGTATTCCGTCTGTGTGTGTGCGCGCGCGGGAGCGGGGAAGAGGTGTGTGATGGGGAAGGTGTGTGGGTACGGAGTAGTGTGTGAGGAGCCGTAGCTTTCAAGGTTAATGTGTATTTCAAATTTTCATCTATTAAATAGCTACTAGAGAACGTGAATCAGAGCTAAGGCAATAAAAAATTAGACTATGGTCATAAAGCCTAAGTTCATGATATCCAAATATTGGCAATTTACAACGTGTCATCAACATGTGATTTCTGAGGAGGGTCTACCAGTTAACAGCTTAACATTAAAAGGAAAAGTCGGTAAAGCGGAATCTTCATATTTGAGATCAGGATGCGATACACAGTTTCCCAAGTAAATCCGCTACACTTAGCTACCCCTTGCATGAAATTATCTTTATTTTCTAAAAAATGGTTCAATTTCGATTAAAATGCCACATGTTCAAAATATTTACATGAGAAATAAAATGTGTATCTTGATATTCAGACAATAATCTTTGAGATCATTTTCATACTGAATACTATTTGTGAAACTGTAAACAAAGTATTACTTCACAAAATGTTGACCGAGCTCGTTAAAATGAAATAATCCTTTTTTGTGGGCTGTAGCGTAGATGGTAGCGTGTCTGCCTCACGTTCAAGAGGTCTCGAGTTGGAATCTCCGTTAGGGTGAGTCGGGATAAGGTTTTTCCAGAGTTTTCCCTTAACTTAACAGACGAATGTCGGATAACTGTAAGTGCCATGGACCCCAGACTCATTTGGGCATCACTTCACCCATTTTATTCATCGTCCGATATGACAATGTTGGAAGACGTAAATTACAAAAATAAATGGATAAATAATGTGACTTTGTGTTTTCATAGAATTAAAAGTCCAATTTGCAATAATTTATTTTGGTCAACCCTTACAGTAGCAGAATTACGTCACATACACAATTACAATCTTTCAAGGTCGCCGTACACAAACAAAGGGATTCACTTTCAAAATACAGCTGCACGCCGACGATTCTGAGTTCCAATTCGACTCTCATTTTACGACTGTTCGATGAACTAGCCGCAGCTTCTTTTATATACGACCATTCACGTATCTGGAATTAATAAGAAGCCACTAGGATCTTCTAGTTATCTAACTTTATCTGCTTCGGCAAGCCTTTTACCTCCGCGCTATCTTTATCTGTTTCGGTAAGCTCTTTGTGTGCGTGGGCCGCACTGTCCCGATAACGGGTTCACGACACTGCTCCCTCCTCAAGACTGGTCGTCCCGAACAGTGCCATCCTAGCGAGCCAGATGATAGGGTGTACCACCAACATTTTTCCTCGGGACACCTTCTGGATGCGGTGGACCACGTCGCTGATCCTCTTTACCACCCGGTACGGTTGCCATGGTTGTTGAAGTTTCGGGCAGCGTCCCTTAGTCCGGGTAGAGCGATACAACCAGGCCAGGCCACCTGGCTCGAATCATTGACTGTTGGCTTGCCTGTCATAACGGGTATCGATGCGGTCGCTCGCTTTCTGGATGTTCTGACGAGCCATCTCATGCATGTCGTGGAGATAGTCCACGAGGTTCTCCACATACCCGGATGCTGGCTGTTTTGCATCCGGCGGGCTTCCAAAAGCCAGGTCACAATGGAGACATAGCTCTCGGCCCAACATTAAGCTGGCTGGCGCCATCCTACAGGTGTCGTGTGTTGACGAGCGCTAGGCCAGCAAGAACAGTGGAACCTTGACGCCCCATTCTCGCTAATGGCTGGCCACGATCTTCCTCAGGTGTTCTTCTAAAGTCGTGATGTAACTTTCGACCATGCCGTCCGACTGGGGATGTAGGCATGTTGTGCGGGTCTTGTTCACCCCAAGTCTTTCCAGTGCCTCTTTCAGATTAGACTGAAAATTTGTGGCCTTGTCGCTGTGGAGCTATAACGGCACCCCAAAACGGCAGAACAGTTGCTCCACGAGGCAGTCTGCAATTTTCTTCGCCTCCTGGTTCGTGATGGCATACACCTCCGGCCACTTGGTGAAGTAGTCCACGACCACCATCAGGTACTTGTTGCCTTGGTCGGACACTGGGAATGGTCCAGCTATGTCGACGGCGATCCGTTCTAATGGCGCTCCGACGTTTTGCTGCTGCAAGGGACCTCGGCTGCTAGTTTGGGGGCCGCGATTCGCCGCGCACACGTGACATAGACGGCACATTCCCCAGCGTCTGCTCGGAGCCTCAGCCATTAGAAGTGCTGTCGGAGTTTATCAATCTTTCGGTTTGCTTCCAGGAGTTCTTCTTAAGTACGGGCATATACTTCCTCCATGACTTCCGGGACTTTACTCCGGGGAGGTACCAACTGCTCTCTCTGCATCTTCCGATCGGGTGATTCCCATCTATCTAATCTTTAATGTGCTCCATTGGGCCCAGTACGACCTTATGTGGCACTCCTCGGTGCGATGTCCTGCCAGGTTGGTCTGGTGCCTGCCTCCACTTCCTTCAAGAGTGGTCCGAAATTGACGTCCTCAGGCCCGCGCTATGCCATGCGTCCGCAGGCACTTCTGTGACTACTCTGACAGCTGCGGCACGCTCCTTCGCTTCCACTTTTGTGCATTGGCCGCACTCCTCTGGGCAGGGTCTTCGGGACATGGCGTCAGCGTTGCCGTGGATCGTTCCTCTACGATGTTCAGAAGTGAAGTCGTACTCCTGCAGCCTCTGGGCCCAACGGGCTGTATCGCCTTCGAGGTTTCTAAAGCTGAGTAGTCAGGTTAGGGCGGAGTGGTCAGTCCTCAGGTGGAATAGCAGACCGTACATGTACTTGTGGAAGTGCTCCAAGGTCTTTACTACCGCCAGTAGTTCTCACTGGGCGACGCAGAAGTTCTTCTCTGCCTTGGATAGCGTCTGGCTGTAGAAGGTTATCACTTGCTCGTGGCCGTCCTGGACTTGGGATAGGACGCCTCCAATGCAAAGGTCGCTGGCGTTGGTGTCCTCAAAGAACTTCTGGTTGTGGGAATCCTAAAATAGGAGCACAGCAGAATATCTGCTTCTGCTGCTGTATAGCGCCTTTGGCATTCTCCGTCCACACATAAGTTTGGTGCTCTTCCGTCAGGCGAGTGAGCGGTTTGGCAATGTTGGAGGATAAGCTCGTTATGAAGCTGCGGCAAAAGCTGCACAGCCCCAGGAAACTGCGCAATTTTCGCTTATCCTTCGGGCGAGGCCAATATCTCACGGCCTGTGTCTTCTCCGGGTGTGTGATTACTCCGGTTGGTGAGACTATGTGGCCCAAATAGTTGACGTTCTTGCGGAAAAGCTGGCACTTCTTCGCCTTCAGCATCAGGTTGGACGCCTGCAGTCTCTGTAGCACCTTACTGAGGTTGTTGAGTTGGCCTTTGAAGGTCTTGCCGACAATGATGATGTCGTCCCGATATAGCAGGTAGACGTCATAAGTCAGTCCTCTCATTACCAACTCCATGAGGCGTAGGAAGGTAACTGATAAGTTTCAGAGAACAAAGGACATAACCATGAACTGCCAAAGCGCTTGGCCTGTGGAGAACGAGGTCTCTCGGGTCTAGAGCCTCCTGGCAGTAACACGATTTCAGGTCCAGGGTCGAGAACCACTGCGACTAGCAAACGTGTCCGGAGTGTCGTCAGTCCGGGGTAAAGGGAAGCACTGGTGACAGCGCTTAACTTCCTATAGTCCACTCAGAAGCTTAGCTCACAGTTCTTCTTTAACAGAACTACAGGGGAACATCAAGGGCTGTCAGACTCTGTAATCACTCCCCTGGATATCATGTCCTCTAGCATGTCCTTTACCGCCGCTTGTTTTGCCAGCGGAACGCTTCTAGGTGGTTGCCGAATAGGGCGGGCGTCTACGGTGTCGATGTGTTGGTGCACTCTGTCCGTGCGGCCGTAGTCTCTCTCGCCTTGATTGAAGACGCGCTGGTGTCGT